>JAMXDD010000008.1:13990534-14061487 GCA_024733475.1 Syzygium grande | reverse complement strand
GGAGATCAAGTTAGATTCTTCAAAATGAATATCAATCTTTTAAAGGCGTAAATCTTTCTTCAAATTTAAATATAGATTTTTGTTTGCTGTAAAATTTTTTTCTCATTGAATCATTTCTAAAGTGATGCCAAAATGACAAAAAATGAGGAAATATGTTCCAACAGCTAGTTTTTCGCAAAACAAATGTATCCTTTCTAGTTTTGAAAATATACTCGGAGGCCTCCTATAAGAACTTATAGAATCCACTATATTAAGAAAACTATGATGAGGTGGCTTAATTATAAAATTTTCAAATGCAAGTAGAAAAAATAAAAAATTCGTGTAATTTGATATAATTAAATTAAACCATGAATAACGCTGAGTACAATAAAATGTTTTACTAAAATGACAATTCATTCAAGGACTATTTTCTCCTGTCTCTTCAAGGACAATTCATCCACGATTTCCCATTGCTTTTTTTTTTTTTTTTTTTTTAAACGAGGACATTGCTTTGAGAAAGGGTCCCATCCGCCCATTCGAAATTGGCTTGCTGGGGTCCACGAGCTCTTCGGCTATTCAACGTGTTTGAGTGAAAAAAATTATTAAAAAAATCATAAGTTTATTATAATTATGCCAATTCAATTTTAAGTTTTATTTGCCAAATGAGCTTTAAACATTTTGTATTTATGTCAATTTAATCCATCTAGTCAATTTTGGTCGGTTAGCGCTAACATGAAAGCTAGTCATCTTACGTAACGCGACTAGTGCTAACGTGAATAATTTTTAATAATATTATAATATTTTTTCAATTTATTTATTTATTTATTTTGCCCCTTTTTTTTCCTTCACTTCTTATTCCTCTAGCTGGCTTGGCAACCAACTAGAGGCGAGGGTTGACAATGTGACCTCGCCCACCCCTGGCAAGGCTTGCACTCGCCAACAACGGCGAGAGCAAGCCTCACCATGGGCAAGTGAAGCTCAACTCACCAAAGGCCGCAAGGACGGCCTCACTTGGGCTGCCTGCTAGGTTGACAAGGCTCTCCCTTGCTAGATTTGGCAGGAGTTGAGCATCACTGGCCATGGGTGAGGTCTGACCTCACCAGATCCGATGAGATTATGCCTTGCCCAGCCATTGGCAAGGGCTAGCCTCGCCGGCACTCATCTCTGGTCAATCGCTGAGGTCTGGCAATTGGCTACCTGAAGAAGAAGAAGAAGAAAAGAAAAAAAAGAAATAGAAAGAAAGAAAGAAATTAAAAAAAAAAGGAAAAAAAGAAATTAAAAATTCTAAATAATATTAAAATAATATTAAAAATTGTATATGTTTGCGCTGGCTGTGCCATGTAGGAAGGCCAATGTCCATGTTAGCACTAGCCAACAAATATTGGCTAGACGGACTGAATCATATGGTTTATGACTTAATTGGGCACAAAAAAAGTTTATAACTGAATTGACACAATTACAATAGGTTTAAGACTTTTTTGATAACTATCCCTATTTGAGTATGTTTCAATTGATAAGCCTACTTACACATATGTTCTCTCTCATCTTCACTTTACTTAATTAAAAAAATATTATATTGAGTACGAGTCAATAAGATCTCAAGCTATTGTCAAAATTTCCTCTGTAAATTAAAAAATATTACATATAGTAAAATCCTATCAATATCATATTTAAATATCTTTTTTAATTTTTGTGACATAACTGGAAGATGTGCTGAACTCTTTATGGTACCTCATATTGCAGTGAGGCTCTCTGTTGGTAGTCTGGTCAAAATGCTTTCTCTTGGAGAACAAAAAAGTGTTTGGGAGGCTGATATTAAGCAAGACAGTACTTATATTTGGAGAAAAATTATGAAGTTGAGAGGCTTATTGAAACCATAAGTGAAATATGTTATTGGCAGTGGGTAGAATATTTTCCAATGGTGAATCGTTGGCATCCTCTTGGGGCTCATTTAGACAAGTTTCCAAGACGAGCAGTACATGAATCCTCTTTGGGAATTCGTCAAGAAGTTGCAGGCATAATCAGACGCGCCAACTGGGGTCGGCCTCTAGCAAGATCAGAGTACCTATTCAGCATCTAAGGTGCATTAGCAGACAAACTCAGATATGGTGGACAAGCATTTTATTCTATGGCTCTGGTGATGGAATGTCACCCCATTGTTGTAAAGGGCCAAACATGTCTTGGCAAGATTTATGTCACGCCCTGAATCCCATCGAGCTCGCAACACCCCCTACTCCGGTCGAATAGTTGTGACGTCCCAGGAACATCGCCGACCCAACCAAACATCAGAGACACATGTGGAAGCAAATATATAAAAACCGCTGACTAAAAAGATGACGACGGGGTTGATCAACCAGACAGTCAAAGAACAGCAACGTTCCTTATACAATGCTATTGCAACAAACATACAAACATCGTATTACAAACATATATAGCAAACTAGCATCCGAAACTACTGACATAACAAAGGATCAGATGGCTTAGTTAACCTAGCTTCACTATAGGTCGATCTATTCAACAAAAGGTTACTAGTCAGACCTATTCTACGAACCCCTAAAATACCCTAGGAAAAACCACTGATCGCCCTGCTCCACTCTGCTCTTGATCCTGCTGGCTCGATCCTTCGGAAGATCACCTGAGATAGCTGCACGACCTGCGGCTCCACCAAGGCATCATGACAGTTCCTCAAACTCCAAAAAGAGGAGGCGGGCCTCCTGGGTTTAAGGCTAGGGGTCTGAAAGTGGTGGTTATACAACCGTGAGACGAATCTCAATAAATGTAAAACCCCAAACCCCACATAGGCTCTCACGTACCATCAGACGAAACACACATAACACACAACGATCAGTCAAACTAACAAACACACACGATCTTACCTGGGACCCATCATGCACGTCCCTGCACGTTAGATAATAACACAGCCCACATTCCATAGTAATGCATCACAGCCACGCGCGTGTCTCGATTATAGGGCAAAACCTACTTGGGCACGTCTCATACCATGCCTAGTAGTTTACCCCATAATCAAGCGCTATAATACACGAAACAAACCACACTCGCACACGAAATCACGCCATGCATCAACTCACAAATCTTGCCTATCAAGTCCAGTTCAGCTCATTCCCAACCTTTCTGTCACACCCCGAACCCCATCGAGCTCACGACATCCCGCTCCGATCGAAATGATGCGATGTCCCAGGAACGTCACCGACCCAACCTAAACATCAGAGCCACATGCAGAAACGGATATAAAAACCCCAGACAAAAAGATAACGACAACAGGGTAGAACAATAGACTAGACAAATAACAATAACAGCATTTCATACAATATTACTGCACCAAATATACAAACACATATTACAGACATAAATACAGACGAACATCCTCCGCCACCATTTTAACAAAAGTTCAGGGGTTTGGTTATCTTAACTTCACTATCGGTCAACTCGATTTACACAACCCCTAAAATACCCTAGGGAAAACCTAAGGATCGTCTTCCGTTCTACTCCTGATTCTTCGGGCTTGAATCTCTGAAAACTCACCTGTAGCTCCACTGGGCACCAAAGGCAGCTCCCCGGACTTCCAAAAAGAGGAGGCGGACTTTTCGGGTCTAAGGTTGGGGGTCTAAAATTGTGAATTATACAACTATGAGACGAATCTCAATAAGTGTACAACCCCAAACCCAACGTAGGCATTCACATACCGCCAGACGAAAACACGCAGAACACACATAATCAATCAAACTAACAACCATACACGACCCTACTTGGAATCCATCATGCACGTTCCTGCACGTTAAACAATAATACAACTAGCACATCATAGCAATACATCACAGACGCGTGCGTGCCTCAATTATAAGACAGAAACCACTTGGGCATGTTCCATACCATGCCTAGCAGTTTCTACCCCATAATTAAATATCATATCACGCGATACAAACACACTCGCACACTAACTCATACCATGCGTCACTTTCCCAAATCTCGCACCTCAAGCCAATTTCCTCTCATTTTCAACTTTCCACCACTACCGTACCCACGTAAAACGCATCAAGCCAATGATCTTCTGACCTCGTCAGGCATTGACACCCCGTCGGGCCGGGCATCGTCACCTCGTCAGGGATGGCATCATCCCGCGTAAATGAACACGCCTCAGGACGGAATCCTACACATACTTTCCTTCTACCACGCCCGCGTAAAACGCATCAAGCCAACGATCTTCTGACCATATCAGGCATCATCATCCCGTTGGGCCGGGCATCGTCACCTCGTCAGGGACAGCATCGTCCCGCGTAAACGTACACGCCTCAGGACGGATCCTTTCCAACCAATCCAACATTTCTGCATCCTCGTTCCACTCAAACCACACTTACACACGGCCAACAAACGCACGGCCAAACCTACACACCTCACACACACATTTCACAATTTCATATTCTCGTTACACGAACACGCCACCTAATCACATTCTTGGCACGTGAATTCAATGCATATTCACACAACCATGCCCCTACACCTCACGGCCACATACACATGGTGTAGCACCACATCACATTTGGCCCAAGCACAATCCAAATCAGCACCCAATCACAAATCACACAACCACGTACATAATTCCATTCATAGCATTAGGGTAAATTTGAGCAGTTTACATAGTGGCCGAAATCCATTTGAAATAAATAGCAAATCAATTCCAAAAATTCTGAAATATGGATATGTCGTACAAAACATCTCGATGAACATTTTTCATGAAGAACTTGAAACCCAGTTCTAACCATAAACACCTCGTTTTAACACTCAAATTCAAATGAAATCTGGTTCGCTCGGACAGCCCCTCAGGCCATCAAAATACAACTCATTCGGTACCCAAATCATTTTGCAAAACCGTGAAATTTTTATATGTTATAGCCACAAATGTCCCCAACAATTTTTGTGAAGAAAATATTTTGAAAATAGGCCTGGAAAAATTTATAAAAATTCGAACAAACCCGAAGGTCGGGTGAACAGTAAATCGGGCAGTTTTATTTCGGTTCAAAGATGAACTTCCGAATGGCATCAAATGATTTCTAAAAATTATCAAATTAAAATATGTTATACTTCAAGATGTTGGGAACAACTTTTCATGAGTAACACTTCTTCAAATTCGGCCCTCAAAATTCTTCACAAAAATAGCAAATCGGGAGGGTACATAAAACACAATTTCGAGATTCACCCAAACTTCAAGGATCCGAGTCCTTGTTGATACCCACCGAACTTCAGCGCTCAAAATTCATTCCACAAGGTTCAAACTACCATACCACAATGATCACGGCATTACACGGCAATTTCACTCAATTAATTGCGAATCAAACTATCCAATCTACGCGCCGAATAGAAAATCACAGCCCTTATCTCAGCCCTAAAACAACCGCTTAAACTATCCAAACCGAGCCCTAAACATGTCTAACAATACCCGAGGTCCTAGGTAACATTTGGGGAAGTCACTTACCTAAGAAAGGCGAGACGAACGGGCTGGATGGGTAGTTGAAACGGGCGGAACAGCAGCAGCAGTAGCAGCGCTGGGGTGGGGTGATGGAAACGAAGATGAAGAGAGAGAGAGAGAGAGAGAGAGAGAGAGAGAGAGAGATTGATCGTGGGGGTGGTGATGGCCAGTGGTGATGGCTGGAAATGAGGAGAGAGAGAGAGGTTTGACTAAGTTGGACCAACTTTTCCAAAATGCCCTTGAACACTTGGCCCACATTAATCCTTATCCAATAATTGAGGTGTATTTTGGTAATTCACTAGGTTGCATTATTTGGCTGATATTATCCATAAAATATCCTCAAAATAATTTTCCCAAAATTTAGAACTAAAAATGGCCTAGGGGCAAAATGGTCATTTTTCCGGTCCCGGGTCGAAATTCCATTTTTCGACTATACCAACCCCAAATGTGTGTGGCCAACATAATATGGCGTCAGAATCATGAAAATAGCTTCTTAAACCCTCGAAAATCAACTACAAAGTCCTGAAAATAAAATAATATTATTTTTCACTTCCGAGCCAAAATTTCAATTTTTGACCGTAACAACTCTAAATGTGCGTGGCCACCCTAAAATGACATCGGCCGCGAAAAATAATCTCATACGGCCTCAAAATCAATGTTGGGGTTCAGAAGGGCAAAATCGTAATTTTTCCGGTCCCGATTTGAAATCCATTTTTTTGCAGAAATGGGTGGCCCCAAGGTTGGCTAAGCCAAAAACGTCATCGGCCACTCAAAATTGTCACTTTCAAAATCCTCGATTCCCGAGCCCGAATTCCAAGAAATGACTAAAATTGAACAATCGCGACTTTAGCTTATCTCTGGCTAACGGGTGGCTCATTGGGATTACGCGCTCTCGACCCGTGATCGACACCAAGTCAAATCACGTTTAAGTTTACTCTACCTAGGACGACCTCGATTGTTATATAATTGCGAGGGACTATCGCTAGTTTCCTTTGGACACGATCAATCAATTAGATCGGTCTTGGTTAGCTCAAAACATTCCGTCGTCAATTTTTATGGTCGAAGGTCGAACCAAGATCGAGTTCTTTGGTTGTGTGAACTCAGCCCCGTAATGGCCTTACCCCTAAGGTTAGCATCCCGTGAATGCGCATTTCCGGGCAAGATCTCACTATAAGTGCATTGGCCAAAATTCATTTCTTAAATCCCGGGAAAACGATCGAAAATTAAGACTGTTACACTTTCCACCACTACCACGCCCATGTAAAACGCATTAGGCCAACGGTCTTCTGACCTCGTCAGGCATCGTCACTTCATCAGGGATGGCATCGTCACTTCATCAGAGATGGCATCGTCCTGCGTAAACCAACACGTCTCAGGACGGAATCCTACACTCATCTTTCCTTCTACCGCACCCACGTAAAACGCATCAGGCCAATGGTCTTCTGACCTCGTCAGGCATTGTCACTCCGTCGGGCCGGGCATCGTCACCTCGTCAAGAACGACATCGTCCCGCGTAAACGAACACGCCTCAGGACGGACTTACCCGCGTAAACGAACACGCCTCAGGGTATCATTTTCCCACACAATCCTACATTCCCGTACCTTCGTTCTACACCTTCCACACGTACCACACGGCCACATATACACACTGCCACACACAGTCGCACACTTCACATACACTTCACAAATACACATTCTCGCCACATGAACACACCACCCGATCACACATGCTTGGCACGCAAACCCGATGCGCAATCACACCATCACACCTCATGGCCACACATACACGGCACACAACCACGCCACATTCAGTCCAACCATCACTCAAAAATTAGCCAATCACCACAAATCGAACTACCATTCAATTAAACCTGTACAAGCCATAAAACTAACAATCAAACACACAATTTCACCCCAATCATTCCACATCATCACATCCTTATCCAAGCCTCCTAAACCTTGCATTTTCAATCTCCAAATCAGTCCACAACGATGAATTTCCAGCCCCTATCTAAAACCCAAAACAGCCACTTAAGTCACTCTAAACTGAGCCCTAAATGAGCCTAGCAATACTTGAGGTCCTAGGCGACATTTGGGGAGGTCACTTACCCTAAAAAAGATGACAAACAAGGCTAGGTAGAGGCTGGAACGGTGTGGAACAGCAGCAGCTGTCACATCCCGATTTTTGGGCCTGGGAAGCCGCATGTAAACTGTAATATCCTCAATTTCAGTCCCTAGGAAATGTCTATGGTTTAAGTTTGGTGGTTTTCCAATCAGAACTAAATTGTTTTCTTTTGTTTTGGAAAATCCAATTTTGGATCCTTGGTACTCCTTCGTTTTGTTATTTTTGGGGAGATTTTTGTAATTCGAATTTCCAAACGTTTTCTTCTGGAAAGTTGTTCCAGACATCTTGAAGTTTTATATGATTTAATTTCATAATTTTTGGAATTGATACGAGTAATACGATGGCCTGATTTTTGGACTGTGTGAAACTGCCCAGAATGGGTATTTCGGTGATGTTCACACTGTCTTGATTTTCTACAAGCTTTTCTGGGCCAAGTTTGGAAAAGTTTCCTTCACGAAAGTTGTTGAGAACTTCCTTTTCTATAACGTGTGTAAATTTGAGAATTTTCTGAGATGATTTGAATTCTGGATAGAGCTTATTTTGAGAAGTAAATATTCTGTTCCAGCGAACTGTTTTTAGTCTATTTTTGAGTGACTGAAAACGGTATTTACAGAGAGATTTAGATTTTGTATTCTTCACAAAAAATGTTTATTAAGGGTTTTTTTATGACATATCCAAATTTGAGAATTTTCAGAGTCCATTTACTATATTTTCAAGTCCAATTTCGTGAATAGTGCAAAACTGTCCGGTTTTGTCAAAACTCAAAGATTCTGCATTTTCTACATGAAAATGTGGGAATTTTGACTTGATGTCTTCTGATGATTTAAAGTACACGTTCTGATCTTTCAAATGACATATTTTATGCTTTGATCGGAGGTCGGACCAGGGGGAAAACGAAAGAGAGAGGTAAGCTTGGAAATGAGTGGCCAAGGATGAAGCTTGTTAAAGAAGCCTAATTAAATGATCTTGACTTTGGAGTCCCTATCATGATGACATGCATTAATTGGCCATTATTGTTCTTGACTTTGAAGGCCACCCTCATAACGGCTTGTATTAATTGCTTGGACTTTGATGGCCCTTCATAATGGCTTGCGAGGTAAGCGATAACCTCATCGCCCCGATGACACGCGCACTTACCTCATTGCCCCGATGACACGTGCGCTTACCTCATCCAAGCTTTGGCCCCAAGTTTTGTCTCTCTATAAATAGGAAGAGAGAGAGAGAGAGAAGGAGGAAGAGCCTTACGTGAAGCCCCCCCCTTTCTTCCTTTTGCTCACGCCACTTTCCTCTTTCTTAAGCCGCACGCCACTTTCCTTCTTGTTTCCTTGCCGAGAGAGAGAAGAAAAGAGAGAAAAAGCTTACCAATTAGCCCGTGTCTCTCTCGTGGTTTGATCAAGTGAGAAAGCCACACCCAAGGCCGTGTGTTCGTGTTTAAACCCAAGACCCACCAAGAATCGCTCGAAAGACATTGAAGTTCTCGTGTTCTTCACACGTCTCGTGTTCTCTAGTTCTTGTTTTATTCATTGAGTAAGCGAATTCCCTAATATCGGGAAAGGATGTTGAGATGCGTTGTGACGTGGTTTTCTTGGACCGTTTCTTGGTTGTTGGTTGGTCGTAGTTGGTTCATTTCTCGATTTGATCATGTTTCATGTTTGATGTTGTTTTGATATAGAACTGAGCCTTGGTTGGTAAAGTGTGCATGATGTGGCCATGCGTGATGTTCTCTTGTTTGAACTTTGCTATTGATTTGCCATCGATGCGGGTGCGGTAAGGTCGACTTATGTTAACAGCGATCAATATATCTTCGCTTGATATTAGTGTTTTCATTTGCTGAGTCTCCCCGACTCATCCCCCATTTTTCCCACCCTCAGGTATATAGGATGGTCGAACGGACAGCGGCGACAGGGGGAGTTTGAGCCATGTTAGAGTTCGGGGAAAGCGAGAAACGAGAAGAAGTAGCGGGCTTAGGACACCCAAGCCACATGTTATTATTGTGTAAATGAGTAAAGTCGGCTAAGTTGGCTTGTAAAATATGTTTGCTTGTTCTGTAAATACAAGGTTTGCTCATGATGCTGTTGTTTTAATCCCGCTGTTTGTTTTTTTAGATGTGATTGTCCCGAGATATGCTTCCGCTTGTGTTTAAAGAAAGATAAAAATGAACGAGACGTCACATTATATGACCTTGAGGTCGGGCGTTAAAGAGGGCAGTCCAAAGAAGTTAGTCCGGCGGCCAGGTGGGCTATCGGCGGCACCACAGTGGACGGGCGGCTGGCGGGCGGTGCACGAGCAGCTAAGGGCGGCGATGAGGACGTACAGGGTAGGGGAGGATGGCTAAGGGTGGCTCGGCGGTGGCTGAGCTGAACGGAACGGTGAAAGAGAGAAAGAGAGACGAGCGGTGATGTTGCTCGGCCGGGAAAGAGGAGAAGCGGCGGCGTTGAACGGCGGAGGGGCGGCGACCAAGCGACGGCGAGCTGGTGGGCAGCTAAGGTGTTTCACGCGCAAGGGAGGGGGAGAGAGAGAGAACCAATCGGTTGGGGGTGAAGAGAGACAGAGCGTGAGTGAAAATGAGAGAAGAGAGAGAAAAATGATTATTTAAAGGGACCCCCAATAATTGCACTCCAGAAATTACTAAAATACCCCTTTAACTAGCCCTCCGATCCAATGGCCAAGATTTGATCTCATTCTCATCCGATGGCCCACGTTTAATCTTGTCCAACAAGTCAAGGAGTGAAAAGGCAATTACTCAAAAAGGGAGAGGGGGCCTTTTTGTCCTCTTATTTTCGGCCAAATAGGATTAATATCAGTCCCCCGACTTAATCCAGCCCCCAAAATTCGTTCGCGGTCCTAGGGGCAAAATGGTCATTTTTCCAGTCCCATCGAAATCCATTTTTTTACAGAAATGGGTGGCCTCAAGGATGGCCACGCCAAAAACGTCATCGCACACCACCCGATCACACATGCTTGGTATGCAAACCCGATGCACAATCACACCATCATGCCTCATGACCACACATACATGGCATACAACCACACCACATTCAGTCCAACCATCACTTAGAAATTAGCCAATCACCACAAATCGAACTACCATTTAATTAAACCTGACAAGCCATAAAACTACCAATCAAACACACAATTTCACCCCAATCATTCCACATCATCACAGCCTTACCCAAGCCTCCTAAACCTCACATTTTCAATCTCCAAATTAATCCACAACAACCAATTTTCAGCCCCTATCTAAAACTCAAAATAGCCACTTAGAGCCCGTTTTGGCAACGTGCCAAAAAAGTTGAAAATTTCTGTTCTTTTTGTTCCCGTAAATAGTTTGGAAACAGAAATGCATTTGGTAAACGATTTGTTCTTGGGCACATTTTTGCAAAAATTTGTATCGAGAAACAGTTTTGGAAGAGAAACAAGAAGTGAAAAAGGTTGCTTCTTGTTTCTCGACACAATTTTGAGAATCGATTTTTTTTTTTTTTTTCTTTTTCTTCTTTTTTATTTTTGTGTTGTTCTTCGTCCGCCAGGTCGGTCGCTCGCGACCGCCATAGCCCAGTGGCCTCCGGCGAGGGCGTCACGGCCCCCGCCGCCCGGCCGGGCGGAGCGAAGGGTCGCCTCGCCCGGCAAGGGCGAGGGCTGGACCCTTGCCGCCAGGGAGATGGCCCCCTAGAGACGGCGAGGCTTGATCTGGCGAGGGGTTAAGCCTCGCCGTCGCAGGCTTCCATGGCGACGCCCGCCCTCGCCGTGGGTTGCGGGCGAGGCTCGCCTTGTCGTGGGTCGCGACGGTGAGGCTCGGCTCGCCAGCGGGCGAGGGTCCAACCTCGCCTCAGGCGAGGGCGATCCTCGGCGAGGGCCGTGGACGCCCTCGACGACCACAGGCGTGGGTGGCCACGGGTCACCAAGCGACCAGCCATGGCCAAAGAAGAAAATGGGTAAAAAAAAAAAACAATTCAAAATATTATTAAAATATTATTTGAAACAAAATTTGTGTATAGTTACCAAATGCATTTCTATTCTTTTCTAGTTTAGGAATAGAAATTTTGGACAATTACCAAACTCCTTAAAATACTCGAGAAATTGTTTCCGGGCACGAATAAAAAAAATCATTTCTATTCAGAAATAGTTCCCAAGGCACAAAAATGATTCTCATGCGCACCTTAATTTACTCTAAACCGAGCCCTAAACGTACCTAGCAATACCCGAGGTCCTAGGCGACATTTGGGCGTGTCACTTACCCTAAAAATGATGACAAACAAGGTTGGGTAGAGGCTGGAATGAAAGCGGAACAAAGTAGCAGCCCAACAAGAACGCCGGTGGCTAGGCGGGCAATCGACGGCACCATCGCGGACGGGCGGCCGGGCGGGCGGTGCACGGGCAGCTGGGGGGCATGGCGGAGATGTACAGGTAAGGGAGGACGGTAGGTGGCTCGGGCCGTACGAGCTAAACGGAACTAACGACGAAAAGAGAGAGAGAGACAGTGTATCGGTGATTATGCTCGGTCGGGAAAGAGGAGGAGGGGCGGCGGTGAATGGTAGAGGGCGGGCACTTACATGTAGATTGTGGGCGGCTAAGGTGTTTCACACGCAAGGGAGGGGTAGAGAGAGAGAACCGGCCGATTGGGGGGGTGAGGAGAGAGAGTGTGAGTGAAAAAATGAGAGAAGAGAGAGAGAGAAATGATTATTTAAAGGGACCCCCAATAATTGCACTCCGAAAATTACTAAAATACCCTTTAACTACCCCTCCGATCCAATGGCTAAGATTTGATCTCATCCTCATCCGACGCCCACGTTTAATCTTGTCCAATAAGTCAAGGAATGAAAAGGTAATTACTCAAAAAGGGAGATGGGCATTCTTGTCCTCTTATTTTCAACCAAACAAGATTAATATCAGTCCCCCGACTTAATCCAAATTTCGAAATTCGTTCGCGGTCCCATGGGCAAAATGATCATTTTTCCGGTCCCGGACCGAAATCCATTTTTTTTGCAAAAATGGGTGGCCTCAAGGATGGCCACGCCAAAAACGTCATCGGCAGCTCAAAATGTCACTTTCAAAACTCTCGATTCCCGGGACCGAATTCTAAGAAATGACTAGAATCGAACAATCGCGACTTTAGCTTATCTCTTGCTAACGAGTGGCTCATTGGGATTACGCGCTCTCGACCCATGACTAACACTAAGTCAAAATCACGTTTAAGTTTACTCTACCTAGGACGACCTCGGTTGTAATGTAATTGTGAGGGTTTGTCGCTAGTTTCCTTCGAAGACGATTAATCAAATAGATCGCTTTTTGCTGACCCAAAACATTCCCTCATCAATCCTTATGGTCGAAGGTCGAACCAAGATTGAGTTCTTTGGTCGTGCGAACTCAATTCCGTAATGACCTTACCCCTAAGGTTAGCATCCCAAGAATGCACGGTTCCGGGTGAGATCTCACTATAGTGCATTGGTCAAAATATTCATTTCATAAATCCCGGAAAAAAGGATCGAAAATTCAGACTGTTATAACTTACATGGTTTCTCAAACTTTGGCTTCATTCTATGGTGCCAGTAAACTCATGATGGAATGAGGGAACGGTGTTCTATTGATGACAAGTGTGTGCTATGCAATTGACAGGGAAAATTACCCTCGTGTGAATGTCAATTCAGTCCTAAATTTTTAAATTTGGACAATTTAGTCATAAAACTTTTGTGAATGCCAATTTTTGCCGAATATTGCTGATGTGGCGTTCATTCATTGCTGGTCATCTTACGTGACACACTACCACGTTAGCAATTTTAGCGAAAATTGGCATAAAAGACTATATTGGAATTTCGCTCACAAGTTTTAGACTCAATTGGAATAATTGAATAGTTTATGACTTAATTGATATCCATATAATAGGTTTAGGCCAAATTATACAATTTCCCTTAATCAATATCCTGAGCTAAGGAGCCATCTATTTTTTGGCTGTCAGTTCTCCGAGGAAGTTTGGATTCAGATCCTAGAGTTATTTGAAATTTCAAGATAGTCATCGAGACAACGGTTAAGATTGAGATAGGATAGGATAAGACAGGAAATGTGAGCAGATTCTTAATTTCCTATAATCTTGTTTGGTAGGTCACTGAAATAACCTAGATTAAGATTATCTATGTCAGATATATTTAGATTATTTACGACTTCCAAATATAATCTAAATATATCTAACAATTTACACAATACAAAATCAACAAATAACTTATAAATATAATCTAAATATAATCTATTGTGTATGCAAAATAACCACCAATTGTCGCGGTCGCCATTTACTACGATGATGACGACCTCTGTAGTGGGGTCCGCCTAACCATGACAATCAGTAGTATAGAGTGGTCGCCTCTTTTGAGATGGTCGGAGGCAACCATCGCAATACGGAATAGGTTTGACTCGTGATTGGCAGCAACCATGCGGTGTTTGCCATCGCCTGGCAAGTGGCCGCCAAAGCAAGGTGACAATAACGCTCGTCCACGGTGGCTGTATCTGGCCAGCCCGCGCGATCAAGAGAGGAAAACTCTTTAGGCGACCACTAGTTGCCTGAGAGTTGAAAACACAGCATGGTGGGCGATTGAGGTCGGCGGTTACCAAGCGTCGACAGCTATGCACGGCAGTGCCATGGTACTGCTGAGTGGGGAATAGAAACCATAGTTTTCCTTTTCCTTTTTCTTTTCCTTTAGTTTTTTTAGTTCTTTTATCTTTTCTAACTTGTTCACATTTAATCAGGGGTAATTTCATCCCACCCCTAGATAAGAACAATCTATCCCATTTTGTATCCGGATATATCCGGATTTTTAGAAAATATTGTAATACTATAGTCTGCATTAGATAGCTAATTACAAAATCCTAATCCGAGGAAATAAATTGGACAGCAACTTTTCTCGCTACACAAGAGAAATGTAAATAAAAAGGTCCTCAAATGGATAATGAATGAATTATATTGCCTTTGAAACTTTTATTTTGAGTTACTATGAAAAATTAGATTTACTTAAAAAGTTGAAATATCACGTCTTAGACCCAGATAAGCAACCAAGAAAGGAACAAATTGATTCTTCTTAAGAGCAAATTGATTTTGCCAAACCAACTCCGAGCAATAATAAAAAGTTTTGAGGAAAGACAAATGACATCCGAAGATGATGTCCGTACGAGCGGAAAACTTTCAAAAAGTAATAAATTTATTACATGGATACCAATTTAGTCTTAAACATTTTAATTGTGCCAATTTAGTTCTAAATTTTTTAGCCTCGTGCCAGTTCAATCCTTCTAGTTAATTTCGATCGGATGTTGTTGACTTGAACGCCAGCTGGCTTACGTGACAATGCCGGTACTGACATCGATAATTTTTAATAATATTTTAACACTTTTTTGTTTTATAATTTTTCTTTTTTTATATCTTTTCTTTTTTTTTTCTTCTTCGTTTTATCGAACACCGGCCATAGGCGATGGCCAGGCGGGTTGGCCCTGCTTAGGCAAGGGTCGCTATTACCTAGGGGTGTAAAAAAAACCCTCTCAAACACGAACCGACCCGACCCGATCCAAACACGAAATTTTCGTATTGGATCGGGTTGAACCTCAGCTTGTTTGGGTAACAATAAAAGTAATTGGGTATTATTTGAATCTATTGGGCTTGGGTACCCAAACACAACCCAAACAATAAGCCAACCCAAACAATAACCCAAAGAATGAAACCCTAAAAGATCCCTCTTCCACATCTCTCTTGCTCTGTTATTTTTGTCCTCCATCTAGTCCAAGCGCTTCCGCAGCCTTGCCGAGGGCGAGACCGTTGAGTTCCTGATCAAGTCTAACGACAATCGCACCAAGACCGTCGACATGATTGGTCTTGGCAGCGCCGCGATGCAGGGGAGCAACCACAATAGCGGGGGAACACAGGCGGTGCTTACGGTGGCAGGGGAGGGGGCGGGGCTATGGTGGCAGGTCCTCTTCGTCGGAGGAGGAGGAGCCGAGGAACAGCACCCGGAAGCAGCAACCCCGCTTGGTGAAGGTGGCGTCAGCGTTGGGTTCGTGGTGCCGCGAGGGGAGAAATGGAAACAGCCCTCTTCCAAACGATGCAGATGCCGCGGAAAGCTCAAGGAGTGGAACTTCAACAATGATACCCAGAGAGAGATTAGAGAGAGAGAAGTGGGTGGCCCTGGTTCAATGGGAACTTCACAGTCGGCGATCGTGGCAAATAAACAAGGGCACGCCATGAACGAGACGAGGATAGTGGTGTGTAGGAGAAAGCCCTAGCCTTTCTGCGAGGAAGATGATGAATTCGGGATCCGCAACAA
Source organism: Syzygium grande (assembly GCA_024733475.1). Taxonomy (NCBI): domain Eukaryota; kingdom Viridiplantae; phylum Streptophyta; class Magnoliopsida; order Myrtales; family Myrtaceae; genus Syzygium; species Syzygium grande. The sequence goes on along the minus strand of JAMXDD010000008.1, from coordinate 14,045,601 downwards.
TGGCATCTCCTCTCTATCTCTATTTCTGAATTCATTGTTTAAAACACAAAACCCGACCCGGCCCGGCCCGACCCGACCCAACCTGATCATATGGCTTTATCTTGTTCGGGTCTTGTCTGGGGGTCGGGTATCATGAAAACCTGATCCGACCCGACCCATTGACACCCCCATCATCACTTGCCATAGGCAAGGTAAGGTTAATATGGGAGTTGCCACTAACCGCCTTTTCAATTCTTGAAAAGCTACCACACCGATCAAAACATACAAACTTAACTCCCTTTTGAGTTAGGCGAGTAAGTGGACTAGCTATTTTGGAGAATCTCTCCATAAACTCCTGTAATAGCCAGCTAGTTCAAGAAAACTTTTCACTTCTATTACATTGGTAGGGCGATTCCACCGAACAACTGCTTCAACTTTCTTTGGGTCAATCATGATGCCATTCTTCGAGATAACATGACCCAAGAACTCAATATGATCAAGCCGTAAAGCACACTTACTAAATTTAGCAAATAATTTCTGCTCATGCAAGGTCCGTAAGACAAGCTTTAAGTGTTGTTCGTGCTCCTCCAAACTCCTCGAGTACACCAGGATATCATCAATAAACACCACAATGAATTGGTCGAGGTAATGTTTGAATACCCCTGTTCATCAAATCCATAAAAGAAAGCAGGTGCATTTGTCAATCCAAAAGGCATGACAAGAAATTCAGAATACCCATACCTCATTCTAAAAGCAGTTTTAGATACATTTTCTGCTTTAATTTTCAATTGATGATATCCGTAAGCGAAGGTCGATCTTAGAAAATACCCGAGCTCCTTGAAGTTGATCAAGCAAATCATCAATCCATGGCAAAGGATATTTATTCTTGATCGTTACCTTATTGAGTTCACGGTAATATATACAAAAGTCGCATGCTACCGTCCTTCTTTTTTTTTCACAAATAGGAATTTGGAGCTCCCCAAGGTGAAATACTAGGCCTAATAAAGCCCTTATCCAATAAATCCTATAGCTGTGTTTTCAATTCTTTCAAGTCGATGGTGCCATCCGATATAGTGCCTTCGAGATAGGTCCTATACCAAGCATCGATCAATAGAGAACTCAATCTCTCTATCGGGTGGTAAGCCGGGCAAATCCTCGTGAAATACATCAGGAAATTCTCTAGCAATCGGAACATTTTCCAGCTTCACAACTTCTTTATGGTGTCTTTTACGCAAGCTAGAAATCCATAATCACCTTTCCTTAGAAGCTTCCTCACTTAATCTTTGCCGATATTAATCTTGGAAAAGTACCTTTACAACTTCCCGAAAAAGAGAATTTGGGGTCATTTGGAAGTCGAAAGGTAACTTTCTTTGAATGATAATCAATAGTAGCATGATATGTTGATAGCTAATTTATCCCTAAAATAACATCAAAATCTCGAATATTCAACAACATCAAATCTCCGGGCATTTGAACATTATCGACCAAAAGCATACACCGCTTAAATACACGGTCCACCATAGCGAAGTCACCTATAGGGGTCTCAATATGCAATTCATATTCAAGAGAATCAGATAGCATATTAAGTTTCGTTGCAAATTCAGTAGAAATGAAAGAATGCGTAGCACTAGGGTCAAATAATGCATGAGCATATTGTGAGGTAATATAGATATTACCGCAACTACTATGTTAGATGTTGTCGTATCCTCTTCCGTTATCGCATAAACCTTTCCTGTAGCCCTCTGTCTTGGCTGATTCTCCGGGGCTTATCAACCGAGGGAACATCCTTCCTCATGGAACAAAAGCGAGCTATATGACCAGGCTGTCCACATACATAGCATGATCTATTACCTGCTGGAGTATCTCTCTGCATTGGACAATTCTGCCGTATGTATCCCATCTTTCCACATAGAAAACAAGTTTCCCGCTTCCAATAGCATTGGCCACTATGATTTTTCCACAAGTAACATAAGGCACTTGAACAGTTTGACTCTTCTCTCTTTCAAACCTACTAATGCTTCTTTGTTTGTTGCTGTCATGAATATGGATCTCTTGGAAGTTGTGAACTTCGGCCTCTTGGGCTGAGGAATATCCTGAGTGCCACTCTCCATGGTTTCTTGTTCAATGTTAATTGCTTGCTCCAAGACATCCTCATAAGTGGTGAGTAAAAGAGATGCGAGTGTAAAAAACGAATCTTAGGTCGAAGTCCTCTAAAAAATGTTCAGCTTTCTCCTTCTCATTTGCCATAAAATGCCCCACAAACCTGCTCATCTCGATTGAAGCGATCGCATAGTCTAAAACAGAAGAATCTCCTTGCGATATATGCAAAAATCGCCCTTCATCTTTGCTTGGAAGGATTTTGGAAAGAATGGGTGTTGAACGCTTCCTTAAAGTACTTTCAAGAAATAGTAGCATCTTCATCTCCAAGAGTGGACCTCTTTCCTTCCCCGCCAATACTCAGCTTCACCTTCCAAATATTGAGTGATAAAGTCCACCTTCTTATCATTACGAACTTCTTCAACTCTGAATATTCCCTCTATCTTCCTAATCCATCGCTCAACTGCAAGAGGATCAGTTTTTCCATCATAAGTGGGCGGCTTTGACTTTCTAAAACTGGGCAAAGGTGTAGCCTCTGCCACTCCCTGTGTTCACCAGCTTCAACTACAGCTTCATGGGCCCTTGGCCGTTGACTTTCCCCTCTTATTTCTTGCGAGTCTGCTCCCCACGTCATCTTGCCTTCTTGTCGGAGACATTACTCTCTCGACCTCGAGGCACATCTCTCGAGTTGAAGGTAATGACTCTCTTTCCTTATTCTTACGAAAAGAGATGAGCGGCTCCGAGTCTAAAACTCATGATTACCTAAATCCAGAATCAAGAATATACCTTAGTATCTAAAACTAATGCATTAAAGTCTATCATACAATCTCACAACATCCCACCCAAAAATCATAACCTACGCCCGATACCAACAAATGTCACACCCCGAACACAACCAAAACGGGATCGTAACACGGCCGTCCTCTCACCCAAAGGATGTAGCCTAAACTTAAACAAAACCTGAAAACATCGAGCTTTCTAAAACTATCAAAAGGATACATACAAATCCAACAAAAGCTATTCTAATAGCTCAACGTCACTATGTACAACATACCCAAAATCTCACAATCAAAAAGAAATCTTCCGACTAACGCCCTCTCATGCCCTACTTGTGGCCAGCAGGAAGAACACGAAAGGTATATAAGATAAAGGGTGAGCTACCATAACTCAGTAAGTAACATATTTCTTCTAAGTGGATCGAACAATCACTATGCAATAGTATAAAAATATCACAACCCATAACTCAAACTCAAAGTACAATATAGCAAAAAATATCTCAAAGGCATAATAACTTTTCAATAAAATTCATCCGTATCAAATTTCGCAATAAAAACTCACTTAACAACAATAGCCAATCATCAATGGTCTATCAATTGACTAATCTCATTACACAACACGTCGATGGTTTATCCATCAACCAATCTCATACTCGTCATCAAAGTATAGTCAAGTTTAACGCCGTGACAAAGGCGACCAAGTTTACCCCTCTTGGCAAGGTCTATCACCTATTATAAGCGGCGGTTCGACCCGGAAGGATATCCTAATAGTATGTATACTCCCCCCCTCAACGGGTTCTCAACATACTAATACGAGCAGCAGCGACTTATAACTCAATCCAGAAGTCCATAATCAACACCAATAAATCTATTTCACAAAACATTTCACAACAAGAATAGCCCTCGACTAATCCTCTTCACGAAACCTTTAATATAAACATTCACAAAAGCTTCTTTTCAATAACGTCATAAGACATTTCAACTCATTTCACAATCGACAAGAGGCAGTAAATGATCGATCCAATTTATGCAGAAAACATGCTCCACTGTATTAAAAATTATATCTCATTATCAAAATATAAATTTGTAAATTCATAGAAGATATAATGTCCCTCACCTGGTAATCCACAACTAACCCATATGTGTTACTTGAGCCGACGGTTCCAAAATCCTATCAAACATACGGAAAAACGAATCAAAACCGAGTAATATTTCCCCCTAACGCGACTCGAATAAGCTAAGGCTAACTAGCCAATAATCCGACACCCACGTGCCTACGACGGCTTGCTCAATGGAAAAATCTAATGCCAACCACAACGAACAATTCGCGCGTCAAATTTCCACGCGCCATAACTTCCTCCATCGGACTCTGTTTTGCACGCTTATTATAGTCAAAACGAAGCTCATCTAGCATACTATGGATATCCCAACCCGCCAACCCAAACAACCGCCCAAAAAAAAGACAATAAAAGCCCTGGAAAGTACTATTCACGAAATTCCAAATTATGCTCTCAACTTGAAAATTTGATTCCGGACAAACTATAACTCCAAATCGATATCCGTCAAAATGCACAGCCCCACAACACCATAATCTTTCATTTTCATGGATATCAGTCAAAAGCTATTACAGATGTGCTCATTTGTACTTGGTTATTTGCAGGAATAATCCTAAAATATCATAGTTGATCGCCATGGACTTTATCTTCAATTTCAAAACTCCAGCGATCGAAAAGTTTATAACTGGAAACTCCAACTTTGCACTGCCTGGTCAAATGCAGAGCTTACGCTTGTCTCTATGGCCCTGTGTTTGCAAATTTATTACACTTAGCAAATCTTCGTTGTACGACTGTAGCACCTGCATGGTTTAGTTAAACGAGTCTGCAACATGTAAGTATGCTTATCAAATACTTTGGATTCAGTTATCTTTGAACATTGTTTTCCAACATTTTGAACGTGGTCTGAGTACTAACCAAAGGATGAAATTCTGCCCTCCAAAATCACCTGCCCAGTGACTAGTATGTCGGACCGTAGACAAGTTAAAAACCAAACCCCAATCCTAGTCAAGAATGGTTTCAAAATATAAACGACTTTCCAAGCAATAAGGGGCAAGGGAGTGTAAAGAAAACGAAACTTTTAATATTTTGGATCTACATCCAATATATATGTCAACTATGCTTCATTGACAAGTCTCTTAGCTGAATGCAATTATAGTGATTTTACTGAGAAAGCACCTCTTTACCAAGAAGGAAAAAGGAGAAAAAAAACACACACTACAATCGGGTGCATAGCATGACCAATCCTAGGGTCATGACTCACTTTTTGACTATCCTTTGGTTTCTTCGGTGGCCTTGGTCTTGGGAGAGTGGGTGTACTTATCAGTGTCGTGCATCAAGAGCAGCCAAACATGAGTTATAAGCCCTCCGCCTCGCCGCAACAGTTTCGCATGATGGTAAACTTGACAATTATACGCAGCATAGCACAACATCTCCACCCAAATGCTGCTTATGATCTGCCACTTGTTGTCCTTGCCCTTCAGTGTCGCAGCCAATTCCTGCGCATCCAACAGCACATGCCAATCCCTTGGTGATTATGGTTCCCATCTGATCCAGGGAGGGTTCGAGCACCTTCTCTGCTGATGAGAATATCTTCAAGGCCTCATTGCGGTCTCTGTACCTGAGAAATGGCTTCAATATGTCGCAAGCATGCTCCAATGTGATGTCGGTAGTCGTAAGGGACAACGAATAGGGTCGCAGTGCTAGAAGGTATATCATGTAATTGGATAGCAGTTTGCTTTCTTTACAGTTCGGAGCATCATCGGGCTCTGAAAGGAGGCAGATGTTCGTTGCCATGTGCCAAATGATGATGCTTTTGTCAAATGTTGTCGAGATGTTTTTTTTCAAAACTTGAAGGTCTTCCTGCGTCCACTCCACATCGCCACTGCGTTCGTGAGCTTCAAGTGTCCACTTGCCGCGTTCCGTGAAGGGCTTTTGGTCTCTTATCGTGTTGAACTTTTGAATATTTTCCACCAGCAATTCCTTGAGAGAGCGGGGGATTTTCACGCGAGAGTGAATCCAATACCTTCTCAAGGTCACCTGTTTTTGCCCAAGTGTTTGAGGATTCTTCCGATGGACCATGGCCAGTCGTCGTACAGGCGATGATCCAACAAGTCGAGTTGCCCAACTGAGTTTGACCACCTTTTCCGCTTCATATACCTTTCAGCTAAGAACTTCAACAGCCTGGTTGACACGAGGCGATTTCTTTGGTGATGGCTCATCACCACGATCGCCCATGCCGAAAAAGGTTGCAGAACAATTTGGTAACCTTCTAGGGCGGTGACTCCTATCAATAATGCGTAAGTGTAGGTGACGTACATGTCTATCAAGAAGGCATTCTTGAAAATAACAGCAAATCCACACAAGGCTGAGACTAGACAGAAAAAGCTAGTGAAGCGGCAGACAAGACCGAGTGGTTTATAAAGAATCGGTTGCTTGGTGTAAAGCACGTCAAACATGAATCCAAGTTCGACCTCAGTTGTGATGAAGGCTAAATCGTGATCTACAATTAACTGAGATTTAGATAGCGATTCTGGGTGGTAGAGCCAGTTTACAATGTGGGGCTTCAAGCAATCAAACCGATAGTACGCCTTCAAGATGATCTTTTGTTCCTTTGACCATCTGGGCCTGTTCAGCTTGTTGAAGAACTTGGCAACAGTTTCCTCGTCAAAGATATCCTTGGCTGATATGCTCGACCTCTCCCAGTAAACAGACTTGAGGGCCCAAACAGTCAGTGCTGATCGAATGAACCCAGCAGCAAACAAGGGGAAGTACAAAAATGGGACAGGGGACGAGCTGTCCCAGCAGCGAATCAGGATCCAGACGACGAAAACGACCCTGATGGAGAGATTCAGCATCTGCCGGATGCTGAGCCGGTTGTCCTCAACCGAGTATGCCGTTATGGAGTCAGGGTTCCCAAGCTGCATCAAGAGCAACGGTGCCAGCAACCCCTTCAGCTCAGTAATGTAGTCTGGTCGATCGGGATGGTCAATCTGGATGACAGTGAGCTTGCCGAGGGCTATTGTTGCAATGTAAGAAGAGAGCAAGTAGGCAGTGAGGATGACATATCTGAGGATGATCGAGGTCTTGTACCTTCGGCGGCTGCCGAGGATGGCAAGGGTGATCTGGCAAGCGAGGCTCATGGTGACCAGCAATTGGATGCCCCATGCTTCCCATAAATCATTCAACGCAGGCCATTGAGTACTGACCATGGATGACATCAGATTGAATGCTTTCATGGGGACGTGATGTTTTCTGCTGTTCTTTCTGAGAAACAACAATGCTAGTGAAATTAATAACGATGAGAATGGCTAAACCGCCTTGGACTCATTCTGAAGAATTAAACATAAATCCTAAATTTCTTGTTGCATTCATTCAATATGGTCAGTAATATTTTGGGATCCTAACATTGCTCTAATTCTTCCATTCCAGTGAATGAGATTAATTACGTGTCCTGCATGAGTGAAACCCACTTAAAAAGGAGAAAGAGAAGTTTCAGAAGTCTGTAAGTAATGCTAGGTGCTAGTATTGCTAAAACAGATCTACGGAATTGATATATTCAATGAGATGGTTGATTGCAGAAGGACATCTAAAGAAGCGACTCATATTCAAACACTCAACTACCAAATACCGCATTACTTAACCGACCGATCATGTAAACCAGTTCAGTATACCAGGCATTTCCCAAACATTAAATATGAGATCATCACTACACACTTTTTTTTTATTTTGCTGAACCAATCATCGACACGCTGACAAAACAGAATAAATGTTCGCAGAGACAAATGAAACTAATGACAACATCATAAATTTTCTGGAAAAATAAATGAAGCACAAAGTGGTCTGGCAAGAAACCGAAACCTTACTATGCTGTGTGACTCCCAAGAAACTGACGAATTAGATTCTCGCTAACGATAGAAATGGCACTGAGTGTGTCTGTGTTACTAACACTTGTGGGGAAGCTTAGTTAAATTCAATTCTGAAGAGAAAATAAGAGGGATTATAAAACAAAAAGAAAGCAGAGATTTGATTACTTGCTTGTAACTTTAATCTGTGATTCTTTCTCTTTGTTTGTCTTTCGCCAGCTACAAACCAGGTATAAAATTTGTAACTTTACACTATTCGTTAGATCAATTCTCTAGGGGTTTAAACTCTGCTGAGAGAATGTGAAGAATTCACTCTCACACTTTTTGAGATAAAAGTCACCACAAGGGCTTAAACTATTGCAATTTATGTAATCTAATCCCTAAACTTCCAATTTGTTAATAAATCTCTCAACTTCCCATAACAAGAACAAGATCAAATCAGTTTTTTTTTTGGTCAAATCGCTCTTTCAGTATTATTTACGATTTTCCGTAATCACGCTATTGTCCGGATTTTGGAATAACTTTTCATTTTAATTCATTTATTAAACCAACCCATAATAAAGTAACATTTTTTGTTTTCACTTTTTATCTTTGGTTCTTATAAGTATTATAATATTGACATTTAAGTATATTTTAACTTGTGATCTCTATAATGTTTTAGCTGCCATTCCCCCTTAATCATCATTTTCTTTTAACATTAATCTTCATATCTCTACATCAGAGAGCTTTCAGGGATCCCTCTGTGCTCCCAATACTACTATCTTTATTTTGCATCTACCCATACTCCAAAAGATATACGCATCAAAATTTAATAGAATACATTAGTGCAGAGATGTATGTCTAAAATGACCTTACATCACTTTATTTTTTGAATTTGGGGAAAAGTGTTGAATAAATCCTAAACCTTTTGAAAGAGTGCCAATTTAGTCCTAAACCTATTTTTGGTGCCAATTTAGTCCTAAACCTTTTGATATAGTGTCAATTCAGTCCTTTTGGCTTGATTTTCTTAACGTGGACATTGCTGGCGGACGGTAGGTCGGGAGCTAACGTGGACAAAATTCAATAATATTTTAATTTTTTGAAATTTTTGAATTTTTTTTTTTTTTTTCTTCTCCCTCTTCCTCTTGTAGCCGGCGATGGGTCAAGGCTAGAGGTGATCGACCCGAGCCATGCCAGCCAACGGCGAGGTCGATCTCGGGCGAGCCACGGCTCGAGAGGCCACGGCGGTGAGGTTGACCTCGCCGGATCCGGGCAGGTCGAGCCTTGCCGGGCGGTTGGGCGAGGCTCGCCTTATCATCGACGAGGGCAAGCCCCCGCTGGGCTAGTGAGGCCGCCCGCCCGCCATGGCCTCAAGAGGGTCAACCTTGCCAGATCCGACGGTGGGCCTCGCCGGGAGAGCCACTTAGCGAGGGGCCAAAGCGAGCCTTGCCCGCCAGCCTGGGAGGTCCCACCCTCGCCGGACTGCAAAGGTCGACCCCGCCCGGCCATGGCGAGGGCCGAGCGAGCCTCGCCAGTGGCCGGGCGTTGCCGCTTGAGGCCCGGCGAGGTTGACCTCGCCGGCCTTTGGCCTCCGGCCGGTCGATCGTTCCGCAATCGGCTAGAGGAAGAGGGAGAAGAAAAAAAGAAGAAAAAAATTTCAAAAAATATTAAAATATTATTAAATTTTGTCCACGTCAGCTCCGGTGACCAGTCATCGGCCGGCCGACGTCCATGTCAGCAAAATCCGGCCAAAAGGACTAAATTGGCACTATATCAAAAGGTTTAGGACTAAATTGGCACCAAAAATAGGTTTAGGACTAAATTGGCACTTTCTCAAAAGGTTTAGGACTTATTCAACACTTTTCCCCTTGAATTTGTGTTCTACAAAGTACATAAAGTTGTCATTGCTCACTGCTTGCCTAATCACTTAGCTGATTGCGGCAACAAACCTCAACTCTACTGATTCGCAGTCACAGAATGCTCTGGAAAAACGTCTCAGCATATGACAATTGACAGGTAAATCCCCCGAAACAAAACATGTTGTTTTGCCTCAGCAAGTGAAGATGGTATTGCTGGAATTCGATGAAGCATTCCCTGTATTGGAAATTAAGGCATGACAGCGTAGGAAAGGTTATGTCGGAAAAGATGGATCTGATACTGTTCGGGAATGCTGAGAATCCGCAGCTCCAAAAGAGGTTGTCAAGAGGGAGGAGAGAGAATAGAGTCAACAGTTGCAGAGTATAACTAACTTCAAGGACACTCTCTAAGTTTTCTTGCTCTTGCCTTGATTGGTCTTTGGTCAGGATCGTTTTTTAGTTTGGTAATGCAAGTAATTTCGTCATTGATTTTAATTTATGAGTACCATCTGGTTGATAAACAAAGATGAAAATTTCCTCTCATTGTTATCATTTTCAGTAGTTTAATAACTTCGACATGAGAGTTGATTCTTTATATGAAATTTGTGATTAACCATTGAGGAACATATAAGATTCATATATAGTATAATAATTGTCATTTTAAGAGCTAATTAATAAGATGCCAGTTGATCCTTATTCTAAGTCTGCATACGAACCGTACATGTTGATGCCAGATAAGATAGAGAGATTTTCCTCGGTTTGTTCATTTTAAAAGCCAATACTAGGACTAATAAGTCCGCATTTGTGGTGACCCTCCCGAGGAGAGATCCTCAAGGTGGTTAACAAATTGCCAAGCAAGCGTGAACAGTCCCGCTTGCAAGGTAGCACTTACACGGGCTCGGGTTCTCCCAAATCCTGTAGGTCATGACTTGATTTATTTTTACAGCCATCGCTAACCTATTGAAGGCCAGTTAGAGATCAAGTAAAACGCAATGCGAGAGGCCATTTTATTTTTATGAACTGAGATTCGGACCAGGGTTTGTGATTAAGCTAGAGATTTCTAACGCCCAATTTCAATACCTTTCTTCCTTTTTGAAAGACAAAATCATGTGATCTTTTCATGATTTCGTTAATCCTAAGCACACACATTATTGATGGCTATACATCATTAAGTTCACACGTTAAATTTCCAATTCCATCCATCAAATATGATAAACTCATATCATAACAATTAAAATCCAGTGATGATAATGAAGCAGTTAAAATGCATGAAAAACCTAATATGAGTCGGACAAAAAATATACATCGCCTTGTTGTAAAGCCTAGGACCGGAATCTTGTGAGCTACGAATGGATAGTGCATATCAATTTTCTAAAGTAGACTAAGACCTAAAAGGATAATGAATGTGCAAATGTGATGAGATAGACAGGATGATTTACCAAAAAAAAAAAACTTTCCTAGACATGGAAGTAGAGTTTAACATAAGGCATTTTAAAATGCAATGCAATCTTAAGAGAAGAAATCTATTTATATGTTGTGAATATGCGAATAAATATAAATTTCTTTTGATGCGTGCCCTAGACAATTTTTTTTGTGAATTTTTTTTCATGAAAATGTTACATGAATTCATTAACATGCAAAATGTAACTTTTATATTATATATATATATATATAATATATCGGAATCAAATTGCAAGTAAGACAATCTAATGATAATACATTCTAAATATACACCATTTATTTATTTTATATAAATTATATTCTTAGCAATTATTTTAAGGGAAAATGACATAAATAGTCCATAAACATAGCCCAATATACAATGTGATCCCTAAACTTTTAATTTGTTCAATAATATCTTTGGACTTTTAGTACCTGTTCAATTAAGTCCCTAGACTATATGAAAATGTGTAATATTATCTTTGAACTTTAATTATTTGAACGATGACATTGAACATTTTGATATAGTCCAAGGACTAAATTGAACATATACTAAAAGTTTAGGAATCACATTTAATAAATTAAAATTTTATGGACCACATTGTACATTGAGTTAAAGTTTATGGACCACATTGCATATTCGGTCAATGTTCAGAGATATTTGTGTCATTATCCCTTAATCTAATGGAGTTCTTTCTTGAAATATAATGAAAAATTATGCCCGAATATGTTAATATGAGCACACTGAAAATCGTGAATATGACTATCCCTAATTATTTAAATGCTTGAGATGCCATTTCCTAAGTCTAAAACGCTTAATTAATCTACATGTGATTTTATACATTCCCCCCAATGTACGAATCTAGACTGTAACAAATGCTTCTAACGTGTCTAATTTTTTTTTGAAATGTGACATGGCGTAAATCATATGAATATAAGCGCAAAATTAAATGTGATGATTGGAAAATATCAAACAATAGAGAATGCAGCTGATCATTAACTAAACATAGCCCTAAAATGCAATTTCCAATTTTGAAATCTACCAATAGGGCAAATTAGACACGCGATCCTATCCTAATGTGCAAAAATAGGCAAAAGCATCAATATGTTTGAAGGTGCGAACATGGACATTATTATACGAGCCAATATGAAATTTTCTATGCAAGTATTTGAGACATAATTTTCTTTATGCGGAATAACTACTTAGAGTGCATTTGTTTGAGAGAAAGTGTTTTTTGAGAATCCAATTTTCGGACTTTCACCTGTTTGGTTTGCTAAAAATGATAAGTTAACTAAAAATACTTTCAGGTCAAGAAAAAAATTCATGTATAAAATTAGGAAAGTAAATTTCTTAATATAAAAAGGTGAAAGCACTTCCCAAAATTGTTCATCTTGAATTTGTTAATATTTTTTCTTTTCCTTCTTTCCTTTTCTTTTCTTTCTTTTTCTTTTTCCTTCTTCCTCCTTCCTCACCGGCCACAAGTGTGGGCCGATGAGCTTGAGTTCACGAGCCTAAGCCCATGACCATGAAGGCCAAGCCCAAACCCCTCGTGCTTCTACCTAATGCTCCAACACCCGAACTCGCGTCCACAAAAGCCATGCTTGGTCCCTAATGCTCGAGCTCTAGTCGAGTTCAAAAAAACCGTGCGCGGATCCTTGATTAATAAAATTATTCTTATAAAATATTTTTTTAAAAAAATTTAATTATTAATTATTTTTATTTAAAATTTGAATTTTTTATTATTTTTAGTCTTTTCTTCTCTTTTCTTTTTTTCTTTTTTTTTTTTTTTTTTTTTTTTCTTTTCCTTCATCCTTCTTCGTTTGCTGGCTACGCACCTCGGTGATGGTTGGCAGCCGGACGACCAGCCAAGACACAGCCCAGTGAGCTTGAGGCTCAGCCGATCCAAGTGAGCCTGAGCTCGCCAGCCTCAGCTTGAGCTCGAGGTCGATCTGGCGAGAGAAGCTCACTTAAGGGCTCACAGATCATGATGAGCTCGAGCTCGCTTGAGATCAAGGATGAGATGACCGAGGTGGACAGAATTAGCTAAGAGGGACGCAAGGTTGTTGGAGATGGTTGTGGTGGTGGTGGTGAAGAGGAGGAAGGAGCAACGAGTGAGGTGGAGAGGTGGATGGGAGGAAGAAGAAGGAAAAAGAAACAAAAGACAAAAAAAAGAGAAAAAATAATTAATACTAAAAATAATTTAAAATAACTTGAAAAACATGAAATTTTTTTATAATTTTCACCATTAGATTTTCCTCACCAAAGAACTAAAAATACTTTTTAAGTCTTTTTGAAATTTTAGCCAAACACCGAAAAATAAACTTATTTTCCTAGAAAATGACTTTCTGAGAAGTATTTTCTAGAAAGGATACATTTTCCATGAGACAAACGCACCCTTAATCTGCATGCAATCATAACAGGACATGGAAATTGTCGCGACCTCCCCGAAACGGCCCCGCCGCCTAGGGGGTGTGGTTAATGGATTACTAGGTTGAACCTAGCTCGAGCCCTCCCAAGCCCATACCAATTCGCGACTTAAATTAAAGTTGTTAACATGCAAATCAATTTCATTTAGGAGTCGCCACTAATCGATTTCGATAGGTCGATTAGACACCTAAGCGAAGCACGGGAGAAGGACTTCACTTCTACGAACCGTAGATTCAACAGCATGGGGACTTATTATACTAATCAATTAACTAGTGCCCTTTCGGTACTTAATCTTGTTCAATTCATCACCTAACGTGTTTTCGCTAATCGGGGTCTCAAAATTCCATTCCTAACTAAGCTAAGGGGAATGACGATTAATATCTAAACCTAGACATGCATGACCAACTACGCCGCGAGGTTAGATTAAATGTACAACTCAAAGTGTGTGAACCGAGCGACGTGAGATTAAACATAGCACTAAACATGCGAGAAGAGTGAGATAACCCAAATTAAACATATGATTTTTTTTTTTTTGAAATTTTTTTTTCGAATTTCGAATTTTTTTTCGGAATTTTTGAAATTTCTTTTAAGAAGAAAAGTCAAAATTTTTTTATTTTGAAAATAAATAAAATAAAATAAAAACGAAATAAAGTCCGGACCCCCTTTTCCCTTTTTTTAAAAATAAATAAATAAATAAAGTAAAATAACAAAATTAAATAAAATTAATTTTTTTTATATATAAAAAAAGTGAAACCGGATTCGGTCGAACCTCCATATCCAACCCGGACCGGGATCGACCCGCGCGCCGGCCCGGGTCCCATGGACGGACCGGGCTCATTTGTTGAGCCCGGTCTAATTTTTTTCGAAACTACCAAAAAAAGGAGGCCCGGCTTTTTTTTTTTAAAAAAAATAAAGGCCCCGACCCACTATAATAAAAAGAACAAACACCACTTCAGCCCGAATATCAATTTCGCCCAACCCATGAAAGGCCCAAGACCTAATTAAAACACTAAAAGCCCTGCACTAAATAAACCCTACCCAGCCTGGAACCTATTCGCCCGACCAGTCGCGGAAACCCTACCCGTTCAAAACCGCCCGCCCGCTGAGGATTAACTAAACAAACCGCCGCTCAGTACGTGGGCGCATGCCCGACCACCGCTTCGCCGGACCACGGCGGCCTCCAGCGGTCGAGGTTTCGGTCGAACTCATCTTTCGGCCGCTTCACCAGCGAGCTCCGGCGCCGTGGCGAGGCTTCGGCCCGCTGACGGGCAGTGTGGCCGCGCCTTTGCCAAACCGACCAGCCACGTCGCCGCCCGCGGCGACGGCGGCGACGAGACCGTCAAGCCCCGATGAGGACTAACCGATCCGCGGACCAGCCAAATCACCCGAGATACCATCCGACGGGGTAAAGCTTCCCCATGCTCAGCGGCCTTTCGAGACACCACACGGAGAGGGACACTTCGCGACTCGGGACAACTCCTGCTCCCGGGGAAACCGCGCCAAGCTCGAGGGTACATAGGGCAAAAGCGGATCTCGTTCGTGCATATCGTCAAACACCGGTGCGCGCGACAAAAGCGAAGGATTTTCAGTTCGACTAGACTCAAACGCATCCGAGATTCATACACAACCATGTGGCCGAGCAGACTCCAGCCCGAGGTGTCCCCTTCGCCGGAACTCGCAAAGCGGCATCGGTCGCGAGCTCCGGCCACCTCCCCCAAAAAATGTAGTAAAATGAAAACGGCGATAACCAGCATTCCGGCCCACCTCTAAGGATGGCGAATGGAAGGCGCATCGGGTAGATCGAAACAGCACCAAGAGCACCTGGGCTGGAAGCCGATCCCTGGAGAGCACCCCCCGAATCAAAATAAACACAAGAGAAAACTCGGCAAAGCTCGGGCGGGACCCTGCAAGTGACAAGGGGGGCTCGTCGACCACGGCGGAGGTGCGGTGGTCACCGGCCGGGGGCCGTTCGCCCTCTATCTCACTCTTCTCCCTCTGCTCTCTCCGATCTCTCCAAACTCTCTCTTCTCCCTCTCTGGCGCTCGGTGTCTCTCTCTTCCTCTCTGGCGCTCCCCGAACTCTGTCCCTCTCTCTCTCGCTCTCGCCCTCTCTTACGTGCTTTTTTTTTTTCTCTCTATTCTCGTTTCTCTCCCCTGCTGCTCCTCTTCCCCCCTCTGGTTCTCGATCTCTTCTCTCTTATCTCTCGAACTCCCCTCTGTCTCTCTCGGAACTCTCCCCCCTTGGAACTCTCTCTTTTTTGTCCTCCGCCTTGATCGCCCCTTGCATCGCCTCTGCTTCTTTTTTTCCTTCCCCAGTCACTGCAGAGCTGAGAAGAGGAGTGGGCCAGCGTTGACTCATTCAATGCTGGCTTTCTTCTTCTTTTTTTTTTATAATTAATTTTTTAATTTTTATAATTAATAATTTTTTAAATTTTTTTTAAAATTTAATTTTTTAAAATGAACATGGAAAATATGTTCTAATAGACCCTATTAATGCAAATGTACCTAATAACTATATGCCATGCAGTTTTAATGAAAATATTTTTGGTTTAGGAGTTAAAAAATTAAACCCTAATTTTTATGCGATAAAACCCTAAATGATTTGGGCAAAATTTAGGTGTCAACAGCTGCCCCCTCTTTGAAGGGAAGTTTGAAGAAGTTCCATTCAAAGACAAAAAGACATCTAAAGTTTGTTCATGGAGGGCATGTGAAGATGCATGAGAGATGGTTAACGGGCCTATGCTTGAATGAAGAGGGGGCCATACCGTGTAAAAACGAGCTTTTGGCTACATGAAATCCTATTATGTAAAGAAAGGGACTCAGGTCGCGAAGCTTCGCGGGGCAAGGAAAGAGGTAGACTCTAGGCTGAAAAGCTCGCCGGCAAGGAAAGAGGAAGACTCTAGTCCTTGTGAAATTAGGGCTTCAGGAAAGATCCAGAATCTTTTGAAATCAGGATTTTGGGAAAAGACCTAGAACTTTTTGAAATCGGGGTTTAAGGAAAGACCCGGAACCTTTTGAAATCGGGGTTTAAGGATAGACCCGGAACCTTTTGAAATCGGGGTTTAAGGATAGACCCGTAACCTTTTGAAATCAGGGTTTAAGGATAGACCCGGAACCTTTTGAAAAGCGTGGTTTAAGGTTGGACCACAAACCTTTTGAAAAGCGTGGTTTAAGGTTGGATCACAAACCTTTTTGAAAAGCGTGGTTTAAGGTTGGACCACAAACCTTTTGAAAGAGTGGTTTAAGGTTGGACCACAAACCTTTTGAAAAGCGTGGTTTAAGGTTGGACCACAAACCTTTTGGAAAAGCGTGGTTTAAGGTTAGACCACAAACCTTTTGAAAGAGTGGTTTAAGGTTGGACCACAAACCTTTTTGAAAAGCGTGGTTTAAGGTTGGACCACAAACCTTTTGGAAAGAGTGGTTTAAGGTTGGACCACAAACCTTTGATGCGTGGTTTAAGGTTGGACCACAAACCTTTTGAAAAGAGTGGTGAGGTGTACATACTTTTGTAGGTCGGTCGGATTGCTTAAAAGCCCTCTGTCAGCGAGGCTTGAAAAGACTCAAACACTTAGGGGTCCTTGTTCGAGGGTTTGATAGATCGCCTATTGTGTCCTTGCCAGCAGGGTCTTGGGAATTCATGAATGCTTGGATGCATCTTAGCATTTTCGAGATCAACATGAAGGTTAGTGTTTGAGGAAATGTAACTTTGTCTTACAGGATTAGTAATAACAGGTACGTGTTATAACAAGTGCTCTAGTAGCGAAAAGCGCACCAGGCAAGATAACATCACAAAAGGCCATATCAAAATGGTATTATCAATGAAAAAGCATTGATTGCACGAGTAATTTAGGATAAACTCAATTGTTTGGAAAGCATTCAATATCCTTCAATATTGCAAAATTGTCTTAATGCATGGAGGACGTCATTAATCATCAAATTCCCTTAGGAGAAAGTCTTTTATCAAAGTGATGTTAACTTCGAAGAGAGCCTCTTAAGCATGCCAAACAAGAATTTCTTAGTCTGAAAGGACTTCTCACATACTCTCAAAAGGCTGTTTGATCCCATCCATTGATGTGGGAAGTAAACATGATCTCTCTATATATCTCACACTATCAGTGTCGAAGGCTTCGAGAATCATTCGCAATAAGTACGCATTGACCGATCCAAGAGGTCTTTTAAAGGACCGTAATGTAGGTTTGGTCACGGTTTCAGCAATGAATTAGCATTAGCGGCTAAGGAGTAAAATAATTATCAATCAGCATCTCCATCGGGTTTACAAGTCAAGAAACCTTAAGATGAGATAAGATAACTTTGTCCCTACTTCTCCAAGCGATAGCTTGTTTGGGAATCCAAATTTCTACTTAAACCATCCCAATCCAAGAGACTTTGGAGAAGGTTATAATATTGGTTTGGGTGAAGGCTCGAGAGGCTTAGAAATTTTCAAAATGGGTTCAAAAGTTAGTGATCACCGTGGCATCATTACCATATCATCCAATCTTTTCGAGGACACTTGCCTTTTGAAATCCAACTGTCTCGAAAATCCATTGTTAATCATTTCAATACAAGAGCTTCTGTTCTTTTCTCTAATGACTTTTGCATTTGCAATGATTTTCTTTTCATGCAAGCATTTTGCTTTTTGATACTTTTTCCTCACAAAAGAATTCTTCTCTTGATGCTACTTTTTGCTCTTTTTTTTTATGGGCATTGGCCTTGCTTTTACCAGCACAATCGCTTTTTCATGCCCTCTAGTTTTTATTTGACTTTTGCTCATTTGAATCCTTTGAGCTCCTGGGACTTTCGAGATTTTTTTTTTTTTACTTGTTGTGACATAAGCACCAATCGTCATGGTAAATCATGTGCCTTTCCCCAAGGTGGGAAGACAATCACCACCGGGCTTTAGAAATGAATATTCAGGTCAACTTGGCTAAGCAAATGGTATGAGTGTTTGGTGTAGAGAAACGAATGCTCTTCTTCATTTTGGGATGTTTCGAGCTTCCACAAGTATTCACCTGAAGTTACCACAAAAAGATTAATGCAAGAAAGGGCAAAGAAGTCTTTCTCATCTTTTCCTCAAAAGCATGTCAAGCAAAACCTCCAAATTTGCCCGTTGTAGGGTGGTTCTTGACAGGAGTATTTTGTACAAATTCTCCACATGTAAAGGCTCAAAAGGGCTTTACTATGGTCACCTGTAGTGTGTAGGATATATGAAAGAAATGCCTCTTTTCATTTTGGTCTGTATACTACTCGCGAATGAATCTCTTGTCCTTGAACAACACAGATTTTCTTTTCGCTCAACTCTCAAAATATTTACGGGACGTGTTTAGAAATGGTTTGCCTTTCCTCATCCTAAGTGTTTCTCGCTTGGCATAATCAACATCTCCCTTTCATTTTGTCAAGATCATCATCGATAGATTAATCTCCACAAGGAAGTTTGATTCAAAATGAATGACCCGTCAAACACTAAGGTAATTTTTTGGATAAAGATGATATTCGAAATTTTCGTGAAAATTTTGCTTTCTAATTCTATTTTTTTGTGTTCTTTTTTCAAATACATCAAAAACTCCCTCATTTTTCGTGAAGAAAAATTTCATTTAATTTTCATTTGAATTTTGGAGAAAGAGTACTTACCTGCGGTATGGCGCTTGGCAACCCCTCAGAAAGAATTAGAAAGAAATTGTTAGTGCATGAATCTTTATATATCGAAAAATTAGGAACGACACATCATTACCCTTCACTTGCATTTGTCCTTCGAGTCTTTGATGCTTCCTATCAGAGAAAAAAAAAAGAATCATGGCAAAAATGGTATTAAAATGGACAATTGGAAACGATATCATTTGCTCTCATTTGAATTTTCCTTCCCAGGTATTTGACAACTCCCTTCATCCGCTTTCGTCTGCCTTTGACTTTTTGGCACTTCTTATTTCAACGTTTGAGGGCATTGTCCCATGCGTGCTTTCCTTTTTCATCGTAGCAAAATGGATGATTTGTCTTCATCGTGCTTTCTTGGAAGAAGGTGTTGTCACCTTGATCAAACATTGTTTTGTCTGCAAAATGAGAGACGGGGCGAGTCATTTCCATTCTCAATTGGAATAATTCAGGAACGATATACACCCTTTTGTTTTGGGGATAGCTCAATTCTGGACTAAGCCGTCCTCTTCGTGCAATCTCGTCGCTTGAGCTTTTCCTTTGCAACTCCTTCCTCAGAGTTGCTTGATATTCCCTCTTAAGTGTTTGGAGGCACCGTCCACAACATGACCTGCTCTACATTTATCTGCCTGGCATATGTCTCTTTTGCATCCATCCACTTGTTGGAGGAGAAGGAACTTACTCATAGGCTTGATTATACTAAAGCTATTTGCCCCAGCTAGATGACACTTGCCCCAACTAGATGCTTTCTCTTCCGGAGACTTCAGTATGTTCAATACTCCTTCATGCCTTCTTACAGACACTTGTTTAATCTTCATGATCCTTTGCTTGGGTCTTCACTTTTGATCATCTTGACTGTTTGTGCCCCCGACTATTTTTCACGTGTCCCTAGTTTGATGGACAGAAGTTCTTTAAATGCACTATTTTGCCCCATCATGACGCGACCTTTCAATTGTCACAATGGGATGGACGATTTGGCCTCGTCATGTCTTTCTAGCTAGAAGCATTATTGCTATGGTCAAACACATTCTTTATTTTGTATTGAACCAATCGACTCCACTTTCTTATACTTCATGGACGGGTTTACCGCCCTTTCAAGCGACATGCCCTATTTATCACCTGCAAAAAGGGAAAGGAACATGTCATCTCCATTCTCAAGTGAACTTAATTTAGGAACGATACATCCCTTTGTGCTAAATTGGATGGTTTTGTCATGATTTGTTGACGGAGGCGCTGCCCCTATGATCGAGATACACTCCCCTTCAATATGTATTGCCTCATCATACTTTCTTGGAAGAAGTTGTTGTCGCCATGGCCAAATACATTATTTCATCTGCAAAAGCGAGAGATGGCACAAGGCATTTCCAATTTCAGTTAGACTAATTTGGAAACGATATACACCATTTTCTTTTTTGGGACGACGCAATTATGGACTAAGTTGTCCTCCTCATGCAATCCTATCGATTCCTGGGAATTTGCCTTTACATTGACTCTTTTGTCCTCACAATTCTGCACAAGAGGAGGAAAAAGTCATTGTTTAAATAAATCGAATTTAACTTGGAATGATTACAACCTTTTACTCGGGGGCACCATTTGATGGCTAATTCTTGCTCGTGTACATCCATGCCATGAAGGATCATTTCGCAAATCACCAATAATCATCTCCACGCTAGATTAAATACTGAAAAGCTATTTGAAGGCGCAAAAGTTGCAGCTACTAATGCTTAGCAATTCCAAATGGATTATAGCTTATTCCTCTTCTTGTCTTTTGACAATATCATTTGGATAGTCCGCATCCATATATGTGGACCCATCAAAAGCTTCCCATGAGTTATAGATGTCACTAACCTAGGAAGTAGCCTTGGTGCCGAGGAATCTTCGCACATTTTTGTGGACTCTTGATGCCAAATGCAAAACTCAAGAATGTTCAGAATCTGTCAATCCCGGCATTCATTATCCGGAGTCAATTAGAAAATTTTCCCCAAAATGGCATTCTCAGGCATCCATCCATTTCAGCATTGGTCATGACATCGAAGGGCACATTTTGTTCTCGAAATCCTATCTTCTCGTCACTTCAGGGCAACAATTTCCCACAAGTAATTTGTCTCGGTAAACTCTATCAGATGTGATGAGTTGTATAACCCGAAATCACTTTCTTCAAAGCTTGTACGTGGAAAGTGGCCAAAGAGGATCCACAGCAACGTTGTAGGAACGACAAACAGTGTCTTCCGAAGGTAGATCTCCACCGGTCTCGTTAGATGAGTTTGTTGATGATTAACTCATTTATCTTTACACATATCATACACGCGCCTTGTGTGCTCGTATCTTCTTGCACGACCTCATGTGGGTGTTCCTCTAGCTTGTTAGTGCCTTCACTATCCGCATGCCTAACTCTCTCAATGATGAATCATTGCACGTTTTCGAGCTCAAGTTATCCATGCCTTCAGAGTTCTGCCTTCGGAGTTCTAACTCTGGCCCTGATCTCGCAATTAGCCAACTTTCTTGCACCTCCCATCAACAATGTAGATGGGGTATCTTTCACGTGGAGAGCAATTTGGTTTGGAGTTTCGAGAAATTTTGTCCTCCAGGCTAGTCGACCGAGGAAACTCAATATTGCTTCTTTCACAATCTTGGCTTTCTCAAAATTTCGAGGATGCCTCCATTTTTAGCCCAATGTTAATGACTAAGAAACTTGTCAACAAATTCTTGCCAGATAGCTCATATTATTCAAGTTGCATCTGAGCAAACATGCAACGCTATCATGACATAATCAAAGACCATACATATGGGGGCAACTAATTCTCTTCTTCCGATAAACATCTGCCAAATAGAGCAAAAAAAATCACGAGCACTTGTACTTCCCGTGACACACTTCAATTGGCGATTATGGCACGTTGCGTTTGACTCGAGCTCCAAGTGCCTACACTTTTGCCTTTTAGAGGATGTGAATGCCGATCTTAGGCAAACCTTTAATTTTTCCTGTTTAACAAAAATGGATGAAAAAATCAGTTGATGCACGAGGAGTCTATATTAGAACGATTACGGAGTTACCATATCACGATGTCCTTTTGCAAATCAACCTGCAAAATTGGCCAGGTGAAGAGATACAATTTTATGCAAGTCGCTCTTGAAACTCCATTTCAAAACATTTTGAAGGTAAAGCATAAAAACCTAACTGGGGGTTAAGTTTGAAATATTCTAAGAAATTTCAAAGGACAATGCTACAAATTAGAATCTCACTACTCAAAGGTGTGAGTCGCATGATTTTCAAAAACATCAATTGGGTTCACATTAAAACCCAAAATGAAAAACGCAGTTCCAAATGATAATAGAGGGATGAAGTTCGAGAAACTTTTGAATAGATGAGTGTAAACAAGCAATTCACATTCTAACTCTAAACTCCGGTTCCTTGCATGATTAAGCAAGAGAATTCCAAGGGATGACTGTTACGCATAACCTCAAAAAAGGAAGACAACGTTAGCATGTGAATGAGAAAGTGATCTTTCACTGATGCCGCCTCTTATGACGAAAGCGGGGCAACAATACATGCCCCTATGGTTCCTATTTGTGGGCATTTAGTATTTCACCAAGATTTCATCGTAAGTGGAGACATCATTAAAAGATCAAATCGCGGCTATCAATCGAGCACTCTTTTTATTCCAAAAGTTTCATCGCAAAATGCGGCATCAATTTCGAAAGACTGATTTGTGATTTTACTTTTGCAAAAATGAGGTGATTCCTATTTAAAAAAATTAATACACAAAAGTGATTTGAATTTTGATTCCGAAATGTGAACAAAAAAGAATTTTATTGAAAATGTGATTTCAATTTTATACCCCAAGATGCAATTTTGACTTGAAAGAATTTTTGCACAAAAAATGCGATTTTAAGCCTACAACTGAAAGTTTAGACAAAACCATTTGTTTTGGTAGGGCTAAATCAAAGGTGTTTTGAAATTTATGCTCAAGGTTTACAGTCAAGGGTGATTGCCTAAAATTTTCAATTATAAGCTTAGATCACCTAGGACACTTGATTGATTTCCGTGAATTTCAAAAAAATGAAAATTTCAATTCAAAGTGAGCTAGTAAAAAAGAAACCATACTTACGGTGGATGATGAACTTTCAATCACATAAACATGCGAATGTAATGTGTGGCTCGATTTCTATTCTAAACGGCTTGACAAATTGAAGCTACGAGGGTGGGATGACTAGTCGCAGCCCTCACGTACTAAGTCAAGTCCTCGCGACTCCGCTCGATCCAGAATGATACCTCGATGCGACGCGGCCTCATGAGCAAAAAAGTAAACATTCTCGACACCAAGAAGGAAACTTTTGGGATTGAGTCGGGCAACCTCTACTACGCGGCCTCGCGGTCGAAGTCATATCCAGCTCAATACCATCCTAAACATTCCTAGTGCAGCCCAGGTCCCAAGAAGCATGGTTGTGTGTGCACAAGTGTAATGTTAAAACATTTAAAGCATGCACAACAGTTTATACACAAAGCACTTCAAGAGTTTGAAAGAGAAAAACATTCATTCCCAAACTACAAACCTACAAAATAAAGGGTCAACAATTACTCCACCCCTTATAACTCCCAACCTACAAGACCATTTAACACTTTGTTAGCGGACTTACCTTAGCCTTCACGATGCTCTGCCATAAGATCACGTTAGTTAACAAACGATCAAGATATACTAGGCCTAAGTCCTCAAGTCCCCAGCGGAGTCGCCAAGCTGTCGCGACCTCCCAAAACGACCCCGCCGCCTAGAGGTTGTGGTTAATGGATTACTAGGTTGAACCTAGCTCGAGCCCTCCCAAGCCCATACCAATTCGCGACTTAAATTAAAGTTGTTAACATGCAAATCAATTTCATTTAGGAGTCGCCACTAATCGGTTTCTGATAGGTCGATTAGACACCTAAGCGAAGCACGGGAGAAGGACTTCACTTCTACGAACCAGAGATTCAACGGGTACGGGGACTTGATTACACTAATCGATTAACTAGTGCTCTTTCGGTACCTAATCTTGTTCAATTCATCACCTAACGTGTTCTCGCTAATCGAGGGTCTCAAAATTCCATTCCTAACTAAGCTAAGGGGAACGACGATTAATATCTAAACCTAGACATGCATAACCAACTACGGCGAGGTTAAATTAAATGTGCAACTCAAAGTGTGTGAACCGAGCGACGTGGGATTAAACATAGCACTAAACATGCGAGAAGGGCGAGATAACCCAAATTAAACTTCTGATTTTTTTGAAATTTTTTTTTGAAATTTCTGAAATTTTTCGAATTTTTTGAATTTTTTTTGAAATTTTTTAAGACGAAAAAAGTCGAAATTCTTTTTTTTTTGAAAATAAAATAAAAACGAAATAAAGTCCGGACCCCCTATTTTCCCTTTTTTAAAAATAAATAAATAAATAAATAAAGTAAAATAACAAAATTAAATAAAATTAAAATTTTTATATATAAAAAAAAAAAAAAAACCGGATTCGGTCGGACCTCCATATCCGACCCGGACGGGATCGACCGGCGCCCCGCCCGGGCTCACAGACGGACTGTGCTCATTTGTTGAGCCCGGTCTAATTTTTTTCGAAACTACCATAAAAAGGAGGCCTGGGTTTTTTTTTTTTTTTTTTTTTTTTTTAAAAATAAAGGCCCAACCCACTATAATAAAAAAGAAAAAAACACCACTTCAGCCCAAATATCAATTTCGGCCCAACCGCATGAAAAGGCCCAAGACCTAATTAAAACACTAAAAGCCCACGCACTAAATAAACCCTACCCGCCTAGACCTATTCGGGACTACCGGTCGGAAACCCTAGGGCCGGGCCTGGGTCCGCTAAACCGCCACGCCCGCACGGGGATTCGCCGAACACCGCGATGGGGATGGGACTAACCGCCGACCTCCAGCGTGGAGTTTCCATGTTCGCCACCGCCGAGGACCGGCCTCCATGGCCGGTCGTTTCCTCCGAACTCATGCTTTCCCCACCACCGAAAACACCGACCAGCCAAGAGGCTTTAGCGACCGGGACAGCTTTCCGGGGTACAAAGGGCAAAACTAGATCTCATTCATGTCGTCAAACAACTGGTGCGCGCGACAAAAGCAAAGGATTTCAGGCTCGACCGAGACCAAACGCTGGGCCCGAGATTCATACACAACCATGTGTGTATTTGCGGGACCTAGCCCGAGGTGTCTCGGTTTCGCGCCGGAAGTTTAATGGGTCGCAAGCTTCGCCAGCGACCCTCCCCCAAAACAGAGTGCAAATGAAAAACGGGGGTGACAACTACAATCCCTATTCGACTCGGTGATGGCGAATGGAAGGCGACTGGGGTAGATCGGGTTACACCAAGCAAGCCAAGACACCCGCAAGGCGGATCCTTGGAGAGCACCCTGAATCAAAACAAACATTAAAAGAAAACCCTTACCAAGCTCGGGCCGACCGCCGTGACAGGGGCTCATCGACCCGCAGCCGGAGGTGCGATGGTCACCGGCAGGGGCGTTCGCCCTCGATCTCACTCTTCTCCCTCGCTCTCTCCAGGTCTCTCCAAACTCTCTCTTCTCCCTCTCGCTCGGTGTCTCTCTCTTCCTCTCTGGCGCAAAAGAACTCTGTCCCTCTCTCTCTCTCGCTCTGGCCCTCTAATCAGGCTTTTCTTTCTCTCTATTCTCGCTTCCCCCTTTTGCTCCTCCTCTTCCCCTCTCTAGTTCTTTGATCTCTTCTCTCTTATCTCTCGAACTCCCTCTATCTCTCTCGGAACTCTCCCCGTCTCTCTCCCCCTTGGAACTCTCTCTTTTGTCCCTCCCCCGGTCCCCCCCTCGCCTCGCTTCTGCTTTTTTTCCTTCCCCAGGTCACTGCAGAGGCTGAGAAAGAGGAGTGGGCCAGCGTTGACTCATTCAACGCTGGCTTTTTCTTTTTTTAATATAATTAATTTTTAATTTTTTAATTAATAATTTTTTAATTTTTTTTAAAATTTAATTTTTAAAATGAACATGGAAAATATGTTCTAATAGACCCTATTAATGCAAATGTACCTAATAACTATATGCCATGCAGTTTTAATGAAAATATTTTTGGTTTAGGGGTTAAAAAATTAAACCCTAATTTTTTATGCGATAAAACCCTAAATGATTTGGGCAAAATTTAGGTGTCAACAGAAATATGCGACCATGTCTTGTTACTCACTCAATCTTCAAGACATCGCAGGGACACACACCCTTGTCACCTAATCAATGACCTTGTCTACGCTTAATCGAGCCCAAAATTTATCCCGAATGATGCGTTCTAGCAACAAATTGAACACACCGCATAGAATTTGCACAATTTCGTGGCGTTATTCTCTAATTTTAAGCAACAAATTCTAGCTGAGATCATGCAATAATAGACAAAGACGAAACTGAGCACAATTGCTGTCTATTCTGAAGTTCCAACTGACTCAGCACTTAATTTAACTCCCCTGAAAAGGGCAAGAGACCGTAGACCGGGTTTTCGGACCGGTCTGAATGGGGATGGAGGCTCTCCGTCATGTATAAACGAAGGGACAACAGTCCGTTATAGTATGCTCACTCTGCCCTTTCTTTTCAAACTTGCCCATTTCTGCTTTGATGTTTTTATAGTATGCGCCCATGTCCAGTTTTCTTTTTTCCCTGTTCTGTTTTTGCCCTTCACTCTCGCTCAACTCTTGTAAACCCCCGTACCCTTTGACCACCGAATAAAGAGATTTGTCCTCAGCTCAATCTAGTAACCCTCGCTCCTTTATGTTGGGACAGTTCACAAAAAAGTCGCGATCTCGGCATGAGCCAATATTCGATGCGGACACTCTATTCTTTTTTTTTTTAAGTGCTTGATTTTTAAGTGCAAAAAAATGCAATAAAAAATAAGAATGCAAGATCATGAAATATTGATGATTTTAGTTAGCCGTCAAATTTTATCATTATTAATAGGTTTGATCTATAACTTTTTTTATGAAATGCATGAATAGTCTACGGGTAATAATTTAACTGTCAATGACTGCCCCTATTCCGACTGTTTTTTGAGTTGGTGAAGTTTAGGATCTTTTTAAGTACTTCGGAAGGGGCTTTCTTTTGAAAGGAAGCACATTTGAATTGAAGTTTGGTAGAGAGAAATATAGCACAAGAAAGTTTGTCAAGTTGGTTATTCATCGTGGTTGGCTGTTTTTAAGGCATTTTATCGATGTGTTATGAATGATTTGACTTCGGAATAGTGTCACTTAGTCGATTCTTCGTTATGGTGGTTATTTACTTGAGTTTTAATATCACCCCTTGTTTAATTGACAGGATTTCAAGTTGGTCAGCTTATGATAACTTTTGTGGTTTGGTTTAGACTTTCCAAATTAGAGGAGACTTGTAATACTCATAGGGCTATAGTTACCCATACCATTCATCTCAAATCTTTTTTAGGTTCCTCGCCTAGTGGCAAGTGAGACAATAGTGCTGCTTGGAGGAACTTAGGTAGATGGATTTTTAGTATAAGTTGAGGTAATTGTATATATGTTTGTGAAATGGCATATGCAAGGTTTAGCTAGATATGTTTAGAAATATAAACATTTATTGTTATTGGTGATTTTAGAACTTTGTTTTACAACAAACTCCCTATTTTATTTGATATATAGATGGATAAATATTTCAATAACATGTTTATGTTGGTTTGTGTTTGAGGTTGTATCCTCCAAAAACGAATATGGCCATGTCATTCCCTATATTGTTGTATCCTCCAAAAACGAATATGGCCATGTCATTTCCCCTATTTTTTGTGGAATTGGGGTGTGACATTTTTTTATATCGTAACATCCTTAAATTAATTCACTCGAGGTATTATATAATTTGACTCATCCCATATTAAGCATCACGATTTTGTCCTTTAGCGTACAAGTAGGCACTTTTCCAGGAGGTCATTCCATCATTGTAGTGCTCTCACTTGAACACATTTAACATTAGAGTTCTAATGCTAAGCTACTGATACGTCAAAAAGTGTGACATCCTGAAATTTTGTCCATTTGGGATTTATGAAATACTTGGTTTTATAAACGTACTTGCAGTAATTCTCGCACCAAACTGATCATTCCTGAGATACTAACCATTAGAGAAAGGCTAATTAGGGATTTAATTTCGCACGACCAAAGAACTCGATCGTGAACCGACTTACGATCACGAAAATTATTGAGGTGACATTTTGAACCACGGTAGGCCAATCCAAGGATAGTCAGGGATCAGTTCACCACTATCATAATAATGGATCATGGGTGATTTCGCTGGACCACGAAATGAATTGACGAATGATCCTAAACCTATACCAAACGATCGTACCCCTCGGATCTAGCGATTGATCCTCGCAATTAAATGACAACCGAAGTCGTCACGAACTGAATGAACTTGCACATGACTTGATTTATTATCGGTCATGGGTCGAAAATGCGAATTTCCCCAAAAGCCGCCCGTTAGTTTGAGAAACGCTCGATTAACGTTATATATATATATATATAATTCAATTATTAATCAGAGCCCAAATTGAGTATCGAAAAATTCGGAAGTCACAACGGGACGTTAGGACAATGTTGTGGTTAGAGCGTATAGCTTTGGATTTTCCCGAATCCTTCAAAAAAATTTAATTTTGGCGAGAAATGAGGAAAGTGACCATTTTACCCTTAGGAATTTGTTAAGGGCAAGTTTTAAGAAGGAAGGGCATTTTGATAATTTTGCCTTAACTTTTGAGTTGGACAAATTTGCCCTTGGAATTTTATGAAATTCCCAAATTGCCCTTGGATATTTTTGAAAAAGATTCGATCTCGACCGTCGATTTCAAGATAAGATCGAATCTCGACCGTTGATTAAAAAGATTAGAGAGGGGTAAGATTGTAATCTGTCAAGTTGGTCAAAATTGGACTATTTTAGTCCAAATTTCTCTCTCTCTCATCTCATCTCAGCCCCCACCGAGAGGTCTCTCTCTCCCCCTTGTCTCTCTCCCCCCGAGCTCTCTCTCTCTCCCTTTCGACTCTCTCTCTCTCTCTTCTCTCTCTCTCTCTCTCTCTCTCGTGGCCGTGAGGAATCAGCCTAAGCCGCCGCTCGCCATCGCCAAGCCGCCGCACAACGTCCGCACCACCGCCAAGCCGTGCCGCCGATCGCCGCCGCTTTCTGCTCTAGCCGCATTAGTCTAGAGTTTGGTAAGTCGCTCCCTAAACTTTATTTAGGACTTCAAGTATCGACGGACAAATTAGGGTGGATTCGGGTTTTAATAGACACGAATTAGCACGGTTTTAGATGCAAAAGCATCTACATCCCGGGCATGCACAAGCATCTCATCAAAGTCATGAAGGACAAAGCCATTTCCATGGGAGGAGCAGAGGATACATATAGGAACCGACTATTACAAAGAAAATGGGATCTTCCGGCTACAATCTTCGGAGTGAATGGAATGGCCTATTAAGCCATTCCTTTTGTCCTTGTTGTGGTTCTGTCCACCCGCCTGTTTGCTGCTGTTCCGGCTCTTCTGGTGACCGTTGGAGCTGGTTTCGGAGACAAGGGCCTTTTCATCCAATTCGGATTGGATTAGCTGTCTTTGTATGTTAGTCCCTTTCTTCGGCTTGTATGTAGCAAGCCTTTGGCTTGTTGTATAGTTCTTGCTATACCTTTCTTGACCTTGTCTGGACATTACTATGTCCTAATAGGGTCAGGAATTGGTGTAGGCTTTAGGTTGTATTTGGCGTTTTGAAAAGTAATACAATTCTTACATTTACCAAAAAAAAAAAATTAGCATGGTTTTAGGGGCGGAATTGATTAGCGGGCTTTAGGAATGAAATTGGGAGATTTTGGTGGAAAATTATAGGCCAAGGGCAGCTGTGGGTGGCTGATATGAGTGCTGTGATGTCTTGTTCGGTATGCAAATTGGATATTTAGATGTGGGAAAATGCCGTGAAGGGCCAGAATTGATTTGCCGCAGTTTGGATGAGGAAAAATGGCAATCTATATGTTGAATATGTATTTCAACTGTGTCTGAATCGTGGTGATGAAATTGGGTGCATTAATGTGCAATTGATTGATTTAATTATGCTTTGTTATGTGCATGCATGAGCCGAATTGAATTAATTGTCAATTGGCCCTATTGGATGTTTATTGAGCATGAGAATGTGTGTATAAATTGATGCATGCACGGGCCACTTGTGATTGGCTAATTTATTGGCAAGTGGGTGTTGAGCATGTGAATGAGCGAGAAATCGGGTGTGGTATGGTATGTGTGATTGTAGAAATCCCTGAGGCGGTATTATTACGAGGGGATATTTATCCGTCCTAAGGCAGTACGACTATGCGGGACGATGCCCAGTATTACCAAAGGACGATAAACCTGAGGCGATACCATTACGCGGGTTGTGTCGTAGGTGGTAGGTGTTGAGCCTGAGGCGGTACGATTATGTGGGCAAGATACATGACCTGAGGCGGTACCATTATGCGGGCCAAGTAGTTTCGTGAATATAGCCAACCTGAGGCTGTACCATTACGCGGGTTGTGCACTAGGAGAATGGATGTTGAGCCTGACGCGGTACCACTACGCGGGTAAGATACATGGCCTGAGGCGGTATCATTACGCGGGCTCGGAAGTGTTGTCATGAGTAAGTTGCAGTGAACCTGAGACGGTACTACTATGCGGGTAATTGGCGAGATGAGTAAGAGTTGGTCGCAGTGAACCTGAGGCGGTATCACTACGCGGGTCACTGCCGAGTGGAGTGGAATTGGTGTGTGGAATTATTTGGGAATGTGCATGTGATTTGGTAATTGTGTTATATGGCTAACGTGCAAGTTGCACGCATGAAAAGCTCAGGTAAGTACAATTGTGTGCTTAGGATGTACTTGTTGGGTGTTGTTGTGTTTGGTTTTGTTTGGAAGTACGTGATAGCCTAGGTGGAGTTTAGGGTGTGTGCTTATTGAGATATAATCTCATGGTTGTTTCAACCAATATTTTTCAGAACCCCGGCCTGATCAATGAATCCTCCGCCACCGCCGCCACCTAAGCTTTTTGACCACCAATGCACACCGAACACGATGCGATAGAGTTTCCTATAGATGACCATATGACCTGGATTAAGCATACCACCATAGTCTTTATAGATGTAGGATTACCCCTATAGGAGGCCCATACATACACTGCGTGGTTCTTCCGAGGCAGGATAGATGAGTTTGGTCCCGTTTGTAGATTTAACATCCCTTATGATGGAGTTGGGGACTGTGGACCCGTCCCGCTATACCCTCCAGGATGGCGAGTTGACTAGTGTGGAGACTAGTTCGGGCGTAGTCAGATCGCAGCCTGCACCGCAACAGACCGAGTCTTCGGGGTCGAGTAGAAACTAGGGCCTAATGAATTGCAAGTAGGGTACGATCCGATGGATGTGGATCTCGAAACGATCCCGAGGAGGAACTAGAAGTGGAGGAACCCGTGGTAGAACCCGAGGATGAACTCCGCTAAGTTCGAGGGAGAACCGTGTATATTCCCCCATATGAGCAAAGTGGATTGACCCGAATTCGTGAGTACGGGTTTGAGGAGTGTTGACACCTAATTCTAGCCGATGCGTCATTAAAAATGAAAATTGAGATTATGGTTTCCGATCTCGACGAGACTGTTCTTGAGCAAAAAGTGTCGTTTTTTAATTCCGTCTGTTGGCTTAGCTTTTGTAAGCGATTTTCTATTCATTTTATGCAAAAACCCGAAAAGTCAAATGGTTGACTTTGGCGTTGACTTTTTGGTCAACCCTTTGACCAAAAGTCAACCCCAGGTCAAATTGGGGCTTTTTGCATAAAAAGATTCCTTTCAAGTCCAATTTCACTTTAGAAGTGGAAATTTTAGAAAAATTCAAAGATTTGATCATAAAATCAAGCTCTTAGTGAAAAGTCAACTAGGGCTTGACTTTTGGTCAAACCTTTGACCAAAAAAAAATTGAAAAATACAAAAATCCAAAAATCATCGTATTTTACATTCAATTTACCTTTGGCATTTAAAATTTTACAAAAATCGATTTAGAATCAACTTTTTCCCAAATTGCGGAAGTTGATTCAAATCGGCCAAAAATGAAATTACTTCATTTCTAGTCATTTTTTAGGTTAGTTTCCTTCACGACATTTGATCTAGAGGTCATTTTATATCCAATTTTTGAACCAATTTTGCGATTCCAAGCCAAACACAAAAACCCCCAATTTTAGCCCTAATCAGCGATTTTGATCGATTCTTCATGATGTGTGCAATTGAGACACGAATGAGCCTAATTTCTTATATGAAATCCAAATTCAAAATCAATTTTGGAAGATTCACTTGAATTTGAGTCAATTTGATCAATTTAGTGATCCAATGATTAGGAAGTCTAAGAGTAATTGGTCTAAATAGTGCAATTCAACTTGACCCACTCTAGACTAATATTCAATTTGATGAATTGGGACTCAATTTAGTTAATTAGACTTCAATTAAACTTGTTAGTCTAGCTCGGTCATGCAATTACCCAAATTCAGAGCCAATTGACTCAAATTGGTTTAATTCAAATTGAACTAATCCGATCGGACTAGTCATTTTCCGATCGAAAATTTTGATGATCGATAATCCGGTCGGACCAACCAAGATTAGTCACATCCTCTCGAGTGCAAAAATGACAAAAATGCCCTTAATAAAAATGACAAAAATGCCCTTAATTGAGAATGACAAAAATGCCCTTCTTCAAGAATTAAGCAAATTAATTAGGGATTAGCAAATCAATCATGGCCATTCATCTAGAATTGATCATGTCCATCCATGATGCCATGTCACCAATCCTTAGCTATTAAGGAATATTCTTAATCATTAAGGATGCATTTTGAGCCATTGGATTGATCTAAGGGCTAAAATTCAAAGTTGGGGAGGTATATTGGGTTTTTTCCTCCAAAATCGAAGGGGGCCATTTTCGGATCTAGTTTTCTCTCCTCTCTCTCTCTCTCTCTCTCTCCTCCCACGATCATCTCTCATTCTCTCTCGAGCTCTCTCTCGGTGTGGCCAATTCCGGCTCCTTGCCGGCCACTTTCCGCGAGCCACCGCCTAATCAAGGCCCCCACGGTGGTCCAAGGCCTCCGACTACATTCCTCGATGTCTTCAAGTCGTTGTGATGTCCGCCTCGTGATCGAGCGGCCACCGGATCACATCCTTAACCTCAACTTTTACTGATTAGTCTATTTGTATGAACAAGAGTTGAATCTCACATTATCTCGTGCAATCCATTGTCGTAGGTTGGCCGAGCTTTCCGAGGCTTCTCCGTGTCATTCCAGATCAGAATACGGAGGCCGGATCGCTCGCTTGAGCGTTGGATCATTGTGAGACAAGGTAAGAACACTTGAACACAATTCTGCAAATTCGTAACCAGTAAAACCTGCATGCTTGAGATGCTGATTTGAGCCTGTTAACTTCGAAATCTGGTGAAGTGATAAACTAGAGAGTTGTAAAACTCGTCTTAAGCTTCGATTTGATATATCATATGCCCCAATCGGACTTGATTTGCTATGTCAAAACACGTTTAGAAGTTAGGATCAGAATATGGAATTTGTTGTTTAAGTCTGTTATGATGATTCCCTGACTGACGTTGTGCTGTTTGGTGAATTTTATGATTTTTACGATCATTTTCTGGAAAAGCTTTCTTCATGAAAGTTGTAAAACACATCTTGATCTGTTCACTGTAAAATTTTCATAAAATTATAAGCATGTTAGCCTAGTACGATTTGCCACGTCATATGCATATAAATCTGGTAACATGTTGATTTCAGTCGACCTTCGTGTGTTCTTCGATTTTCATAAATTCGTGTGTTCGAGATATGAAAAACTTTTCTTCACGAAAGTTCTTCCTGAGATTGAGATCTTTCTATTGATACTAATTTCATCAAAATCGGAGATCATTTGAATTTTCAAAAGGAATTCTCACAATTTGATCAGAATCTGTGTCCAGATCTGATTTTCCTTCCTTTGGAATTTAAAAGATGTTTCTCCGAATTTGATAAAGTTAGAGTCCTTTTTTGCAAAAAATCAAAACTACAAAGTTGCTCATTGGGGTCTCATTATGTCAATTGGAAA
Organism: Syzygium grande; assembly: GCA_024733475.1. NCBI lineage: Eukaryota > Viridiplantae > Streptophyta > Magnoliopsida > Myrtales > Myrtaceae > Syzygium > Syzygium grande. The sequence goes on along the minus strand of JAMXDD010000008.1, from coordinate 14,011,396 downwards.
TTTTGAGGACCTAATTGCAATTTTTGGAGGGCCAATTTGCTTAAAATCTCATGAGAAGTCTTCACGGGTTAAAATTCCATTTGCAATTGAGTCCTTCGCGAAAATTGAATTTTATAAAAATTTAGAGGGCTTTTTAGCAAAAACTCAAAACATGAAAGTTGTTGCACATGGGGAATCCTAACCGCACAAAAATTTTCGTGCTGTTTTGATAAGGTTTGTTATTTTTCCCGCCATTATTTTGAAATTCATAACTGAACTGAGTCCAGTCTATCACTGAGATTTAATTTGATATTTTTGAGAAAATTGGCTAGGATTTAGAAAAAATGGTCTTCTTGACTTTTGATCCTCATGTCATAAGCTTTCTAATGACACCTGAATCACTTCATTTGGACGTCATTAGGATAGTTAATCACATTCAAACAGATTCAATCCGAATTAGGCATTAATTGAATAAGTGGTCTTTTTTATAAAGCCCACTTCTCATGGTTTGTTTGGCTTCAAAACAAAGCCCATGGGCTTGAATGCATGTTCATTTTACTTTTACGCATGTGTTTGTTAGATGAATGTTGGGCCGGTGCATGTTCGGCGGGTAGCCCATTCATGGTCATTAGAACCCGACTTTAGGGGTTAATTGATATGAGTTGCCGTTTTGTGAATGCAAATGGTAGCCCATTATCATTAACCATTAATCAAACAATGTTAGGTGATTAAGTGGGTGATGAATCGAAACGCATGAAGAACAAAGGCCGATCCCGAGGCCCGTGCTTAATTAGTGAATTGATTGCATCATTGTTATGTTGCCTTTTCTTGAATGAATGTATGAATGTAAACACCGACACCGAGAGGCGGTCCAAGGAAGAATAATCCAAATAGAAGACCAAAGTGATTGACCGATGTCCAATCCGGTCTCGATTTGTATTCATTTTGATGGTTCCAAACCGATGTCCAATCCGGTTTCAATTTGTACACAATTCATTCATCCCCGATCATGTCTCGGGTTTTCAATTTGTGTTGTAATAAACACCCGACGAGTTGTGGGTTCTTACTTTTTTTTACTTTCTCGCACTTAGAATTAGCTCGTCTTTTCAATACTTCGAGTGTTTACTTTACGAAAAGTCTTTCAATACAATTGATTGTTTCTTCCTTTCTTCTAGACTAAGATAGGATTAGTTTAGAATCTTAAATGAAAACACAAAAACAAGATGCATGATCACCTAGTGGACCAAGATTTTGGCATGAAAATGGTAAAGAACAAATGCATGACAACCTAGATAACAACCATGTTAAGTTTAACGGTACCGAAAGGGCGTTAATAGAAATATTAACGTAAGCTAGTCCCCGAACCTTTGATCTCTGGAGCCAGAGAAACCGAAACGAAATTCCCGCGTTTCGGTTGGGTATTCTAGCCGACCCCCGACTAGGCTAGTGGCGACTCCTAAAAAATAAAATCAATCCGCTGTCACGCGAGATATGGATTTAGGGAAAATCCACGTTCATGATCAATGGGTCATATGGCTAAACAAAAGATTTACACTTCAGTAAAATCATCTTTTATAAGATGTCATATGAACCATCTCATGAACACTTATCTCTAAACCCGCCTCATTCGAGTTCGGCCCTCGAGGGGCAGGTCGCGACGAGGAGGAGTCCGACTCGGAGGAGCAGAATGAGGTTCCAACGGATTCGGGTGACATAAACCACTCGATTGAAATTGAGGTTGAGCCGAGTCCTCAAAGGAATAGACCATTCAGGGAAATTCAGGTTCAGAGGACGAGGAGTCCGACTCAAAGTGGACGCCAAGCAAAGGACGTAGAGGCTAGAGTAGGGGTTGGGTTTAGACTTTTGAAGCGTACCATTTTTTATCATAGAATATCCAGGTTATCAATCGTTTTGTATATCTATGGTTTATAGTACGGTGTGCATATGTGTATGGCGGTTTGTAAATTGTGAATATTATATAAGTTAGAATGAGAAATGAATATATGCATTCTCCTATTTTCCCCAATTTTAATTGTCCGGTATTTGTGGTTTCCGCTGATTATTCAAAATCTCTTATATTTATAAGTGAGATCGGCGATATACTGAGATGTCGCATTAATTGACCAAAGAAGTGTATCGCGTTCTTGATAGGATTTGGGGCGTGACAAAAAGCACCTCTCATGAGTTAATTTCAATTTCAAGTATATATCCCAAGAATGCTTTCCCCTGTTCAATGTGCAAATCGATTCATTCTAGCCCCTTTACCATCCCGAAAGCCTATTAAGAGCCGCTCCTTGTCTAAACAATCTGTCCCCAGTGAACATTCCTTGTCCTCGTCAAATCGAATTGTTACAGGCGCACCAATTTCAGCATGATTTGTCTCGAACCACGCACCTACCGAGCAAATACCGCTCCGATACCATAACTCACTTGATGTATTATCCGTGAGCCTCATGGTTTTGTATTTTAGTGTATAGGTGAGTACTTTCCCAAGACGTAGTTCTCTCACCTGAGCACACTTAACATTGGGGTTCCAATACTAAACATTGTCGTTTACGTCAAAAATTTTTTTTTTTTTTGAGTTAATTCTAGTTTCACATTTATATCTCAAAAATGCTTTCCTCTCATTTGGTGTGCAACTTAGTTCATTCTTACCCCTTTCACTAGCTTAGAAGCCTATAAAGAGCTCCTCCTTGTCCAGACCCTCTAGTCACGGTAAACACTCCCCACCATCTTCGGATTGGGTTGTCACCCAGAGAAGGTTTTTTCTTTTCATTTTCCACAGTGGTATCCATTTAAGCATCCACAGTGGCTAAATTCTATTTATTTTGTCGTATTCCAACATCATCTAGCAGCCACGTTTTCTTGATTCGGACGTATTTAATGTTACAAGGATTTAATTAACTAGAAAGCTCTGTGAAATTATGAGAATTTGATTAGACAAATTAAAACTAAAATGGACTTAATCAGGAAAAGAGTGAAAGTACTAAAATAAGTCGTAAAATTCTTCCCTAGTGTTTGATTCGACTAGAATAGGGTATGAAGTACGTTCGGCCGATTTCACGCTCTTCATCGAGTAACCAAGTTCGTCTCATGAGTTTGATCAGCCTGTCGACAATTATAGGAAGGCAAACATATTGGCACACATTACAAAAATGTACATGCAATAAGTTGCTTATATACATATGTGAAAAAGTAAAATACAAGATGATATAATTTTCTAAGTTACGTTCTCTTTTAAAAACAACATAAACTAATTGCAAGAACGCGAGTACATCATTCTAAATGAGAAATGCTAAATGCTTACCGAAACACTGCCGTGTAGATTTTTTGCTTTCTGACTGATTCGATAAGGAAAATTGAGGGTATGAATTGTAAAATTTTCTAGAATCAATACCAACTATTGAAAGCGTTGTCGAGTGTTTCGATATTCTAATACTTCACCAAAAAATTGGCTAGACTTTTGCCAAATACTAAATCGTAGAAAATATAGGATTACCAATACAAATAAAATGTGTGAAAAAATTTAAACTCAAGATCTTTTATTTTTATGTCATGTGACAAAGCCAACTGCAATTTAATATTAATTTGTACATACCAATGTAGAATTACCAATACAAATAAAATAGCCCAATCGCGAGTAACAACTAGAGATGGCCACGGGCGGTTTTGGCCCGGAATCGACCGAACCGCCCGGTCAAACTCAGGCCCGGCCCGTTGACCGGGCCCGTGGTTTGAACGGAACCGCCCGTGCCCCACAGGCCCGATTCGGTTCTCGAATTTTGGAACCGGCCCGGGAACCGCCGGGCCCGGGGCCCGCCAAAAAAAGCCGCAAGCAGGTGTGCATCGAGCGGGCCGAGGGCTCGACCCGCCGACGTCGGGCGAGGCCGGCCTCGCCGATTTGCGGCGAGGTCGAGCCCCGCCAAGCGTCGGGCGAGGCCGGGCCTCGCCAGGTTGGCGGTGAGGGTGAGGCCTCGACCGGCGGGCCGGGGGCGAGGGCGAGCCTCGCCGGCGTCGGGCAAGGCTTCGCCATCGCCGCCCAGCGAGGAAGCCTTGCTTAACGCCCGGCGGGCGGCCCTCGCCAGATCCGGCGAGGCCAGCCCCGCGGGGTCGGGCGAGGCTCGCTTGAGGCCAGCGGAGAAAGAGCGAACCAAGAAAAAAAAAGGAAGAAAAAAAGAAAATTATGTTCGGTTCATTCTTGTACGAATTGGAACCACGGTTCGAAACATGACCATTTCTAAGTAACAACAGCGTGTCATTTACGGCTGTCGTATATATTATTAGTAGCATCTCTCTTCCCCAAAAAAAACCTCCGGATGCAACTAGAACAACCTTTTCCCGAGGAGGGAGGTGTGGCCAAGGCCGAGGCCGAGGTGTTGGCAGTATCTTTAGGAAGCTCTGGGATGCTCGAACCGTACTTGTCGGTCTTGTGAGCCAAGAGGAGCCACACATGAGTGACGAGCTCACCTCCTCTTCTCAATGTAATATTTGGATTTAAAAAAAGAAAAGAAAAGAAAAGAAAAGCAAAAGGTTGAAAAGTCAAAGGAATAGAAATGAAAGAGAAAAGAAAGGGGCACGTTCTGCTCCTTAAAAAGGAAGAGAGAGCAGACCGAGAGCTCTCACCGGGAAAAGGGAAAGAGAGAAAGAGAGGAAAAGAGAAGGAAGAAGAAGAAGAAGAGAAAAGAGAAGGAGGTTTTGACCCGCTGGGATCTCGTCAAGCAGATTCGACTTGATTAGCAACGTCTGCTAAGTATTTGCGTCCCTCGCTAATTCAATCGGAATATTTTTCCGAGTTAGGGCTCAATTTCGGAATTATGTGTTTTTTGGCGTAAGTCTGATTTTTGATGCGTTGAGCTGCGTATTTTTATAGAACTGATAGTTTATGGTATTGTGGAGCTGTGGGATTTTACGGATCTTGATTTGGGCCTACAGTTTGCCTAATATGAATTTTTTGAAGTTGGCCGCGCAAGGTGAACAATGCGCAACCAGCGGCTTTTAGGCTGATTTTCGTTGGTTTTCGGCTCGACATTGGGATGGCCAAGTTAGAGTTCTTGTAGTGCTCTGAGTGGGCTTTCTATTGACTATAAGCTCGCTTGAAATGGGATTCGGTGGAGGAATTTATGGTGCGATCAAGTTTCGCGTTCAAACTCCGCGTTGCGAACGGTTTGGACAATCACTTTGGAGAAGCGATTTATGGGCGCATTTGAGTTGTCTTGTTAGCGTTTAGCGTCGTTTCATAGTTTTTACTTGGTTTTGATGTCGATTCTCGTTTAATTGTTAGGATTACGAGATCGCCGGTTCGGATGAGCGTGGTTGTTTGATTTTTGGGGATTCGAGGTGAGTGGTGCTATCTCTTCTTTGAGTTTATAAAATCATGTTTTGAAAATGATAAGAATTTGAGTATTGTATGAGTTACGGGAGCATATTTGTTGCATAAAATTCTGGATCGAGTAATTACTACCAGTTTGATATTTGAGAACGATTTGAGAAATTTGAGAATGGTTTTAGGAAAAATATTGTTAACGGATACATGTGTATTATGTTGCGAATTGATTTATGAAACAAGTTTTAAGATGATTTGAGAAACGTTTTATGAAAAATGTTACAAAAAGTTACTCATATCAATTTGTGAATTATGTTTATGAAATGATATATATGTAATTATGAAATGATATATATGTATCACTTTACGAAATGATTATAGAAACGTATTGCGATTTATGAAATGGTTTTGGAACCATATTATGATTTATGAAATGATTTGATAAATGGTTTGAGAAATGGTAGATGAGCCGTGTTATGAGAAAGTTATTTGTTTGGTTTGTGAAATGTATTTTGGATTAGATTTCTGATATTGGATGATGATTGTTTGATGCTTAATATCGCTGTAAGCCCAATGAGGGGCTTTGGGATATGCATACCGGTTTAGGATATCCTTTGGCCAAGCCACCAGCTTTATAGGTAGAGACCTTGCCAAGGGGGAATTTTGGTAGCCTTGTCACAAGGCTTTATGTCGTGACTATGGTTAAATATTGAGCAATAGATTGGTCGATGGAATGGACCATCGACGTTTGATGTGATATAAGATTCATTAATGGAATAGACCATTGATGTGTGATTTGAAATTAGTCAATGGAATGAACCATTGACATGGTTTTTATAGAGATTGATTAATGGACTTTACCATTGATAGTTTGAATTGTGATGGTGGATTTAAATATGTATTTGTGACTTGTACAAAGTTTTGATGAAATGAAATAACTCTTATGTGATTCTATATGTATTTTAAACCTTGGGTTTGGCTTCTAAAGTTTTGGTATTGCTTTGTATACATGCATAGTGATTGCTCAATCTACTTAGAAGAGATGTACTATTCACTGAGCTGTGGTTGCTCATTCATCTCTTTCCCAAACCTTTCAGGTTCTTTGTTTAGCAGCCAATAGAACGAGAGCGATGTCATTGGGACTCTTGAGTGGTTTGAGGCTGCGTCCTTTGGGCGAAAGGACGGCCGTGTCATTCCCCATCTTGGTAGATTTCGGGTGTGACAGTAGCTTGGCATGGTGATACACTGGACAGTTGGATGCTGCATAACACAGCATCTCCGCCCAGATGCTGCTGACGAGCTCCCACTTGTTATCCATCGTCCTCAGGGCAACGACGAGCTTCTGCACTTCCAACAGCACGTGCCAGTCAAGAGCTTCTGCACTTCCACAGGGTCTGTTACATTTCCATCCGCAGACAACAGTTCGATAATTGCTGGGCTATGGTGTTGGTCCCTCAAGAAAAGCCTCAGTGCGCCAAAAGCGTGCTCCAGCGTGATGTCAGAGGTGGTGAGGGACAACATATAAGGATGCAGAGCGAGGAGGTATATCATGTAATCCGATAGGAGTTTGCTTTCTGCACGAGCATCCTCAGACTCTTTGCTTTCCGATAAGTGCAGGATTTCCGTCGCGACGTGCCAGATAATGATGCTCTTATCGAATTCCGTCGTGATGCTATCACTCAGTGTTTGATTCTCTTGGATGCCGTGAGTCTCGAGCGTCCACTTACCTCTTTCCGTGAAGGGCAGGAGGTGTCGTTTCTTCTCTAGCTCCGTCATCTTTCGAATCACCAGTGCCTTGAGGCACGAGGGGATGGTCTGGCGGGAGTGTAACCAAAACCTCCTGAAGATCTCCCTTTTGCCAAACAAATCAAGAACCACGCCGATGGGCTTCCACCAGTCTTTGTATAAGAGGTGGCGGTCTAACAAATTAAGCTGCCCTATCGACCTCGACCATCTTTTCTGCTTCATGCACCAATCGGCTAGATATGGGAGGAACCTTCGGAAAAGCGGCACCTTAAGGTTCATACTCATTTTCACCACTGCCCAATCCGAAAAAGGCAGCACCATGACTTGATAAAGCTCGAGAGATGTGACTGCCATCAGTAATGCGTAGGTATAGGTGACATACATGTCGATCAAGAAGACATTCTTGAAGATGATGGTGAATCCACACAAGGCATACACCAAGAAGAACAAGCCGAAGAAGTGGCCTATGAGGCCGACTTTGGTGTACAGAAGAGGCGCTTTAGTGTAGAGCACATCGAACATCAAGTTCAGCTCGATCTCGGTTATGGTGAAAGCATGGTTGGTGGGGTAATCATCTATGGACATCCAATCGCGGGATATGAACAGAGGGTGGTACAGCCAGTTCACGAGGTAGGGCTTCAGACAGTCGAACCGAAAGTATGCCTTCAAGATGTCCTTTGCAGAATCGAACTTCTTGTCCTTGGGGATCTCATTGAACACACTCTGAATTTGGGCTTCTTCAATGATGTCCTCAGCAGTCACGCTCCAGTTCTCATCATACACAGAGTGGAGAACCCAGGCCCACCCCGCCGACTTCCCGATTCCAACCACGAACAAGGGGACGTACAGCCTTGAAACCGGGGACGAGCCGTCCCAACAGCGAATGAGAATCCAAATCACGAAGCCAGCCGTAACCCCGACGTTGAGCATCTGTCTCCATCCCAGTCGGTTATCTTCCACCTCATAGGCCGTTATGCTGTCTGGGTACCCGAGTTGTATCAGAAGCAACGGGGCCAATAGCCCTTCCAACACCACATTGTAACCCGGATTTTCAGGATCATCAATGCGGACCACAGTAAGTTTGCCCAGCGCCAATATCGCAAAGTAAGAAAGGAGCAAATATGCGGCCCAGATGACGAATCTAGCTAAAATTCGTGTCATATATTTCCGGCGGCTGCCTAATAACACGAGAAAGATCTCGCAGGCAACGCTTGCGACAACCAATAACTGAATTCCCCACGACGCCCACAGGCCTTTTAACAGTGGCAACACGGTGTTCAAACTCATGGCAGCTTCGTTCAGGTGTGCTCACTAGACATCAATGCAAATGCAGAGTGAGGAAAATTTTCACATCGCTTCTGAAGAACAATTACAAATACCTTGCACAAAGCTGCATAAATGCATACCAAAAATAATTCCTGTTGTCTTACCACATTTCAAAGCCTGCAGATTTCATAGATCCCATTCACGTAGGAAAGATTGCATTCAATAGCACATTTGCTATACTTTTTCTGACATGGCAATCTTTGAATGTCAAAAGTAACAGGTTGTGAAGGAACAGAGAAGGGTCATAATTTCTCCTGGTAGTTCTTTCACCAGTGGGAAAATGAACATCGAGAACAAACATAAACATGTGCTATAACTTGTGTAGAGCATGAGTAAGTGTACTGACCAACAAATTCAAGTACGACAATCACTTGCTGAAACATCCAAAGTGCGGGGAGTGTACAAACATCTTTCCCTAAAAGTAATACAGATTAGTAAGCACGACAAGCAAATGCAAGCTAGCTAAAATAAAAAGCAAGAAAGAGTTGCAACGCAACACAAGACTAGCACCATGAAACCTGAACTCGAGGGCTGATGAATCCCAGAAGTATGATTCAGAAGACGACGGCATCGGCATTGGCAAAATTGGAGAAACTGAAGCAGAGAAAAGCAACGGAGATCTTTTCCGTAAGAAACATTGTGAAGGAACAATTACTGGGAATAGGTGATTTCCTCTCTTGGCTAGCAGAGCACTTTAACACATAACAGCAACAAACTGCTTGTTGTGGAGCCTCTATTTATAAAGTAAGAAAAAGAAATCCGAAGGAATTAAAAAGCACAAAACTGAAATAAAATAATACGCAGCATCGGAATTTGATTATTTGCGTGCAGCTTTCGTCTGAGGCTCTTTTCCTCTTTTGTCTGGCTTAATGCGTAGATAAAGATAGCCATGTCTGAAGCTTCGGCCTCCGTCTTTAAGGTTGCGCATGATTCTCGTTCTATCCTGCACTTTTAGCTCTTGGATTATGCAAACGATACTCTAACACTAGCCTCGGGTCTCGACGAAATTGCAAGAAGACTTCAGGTCCGTTTTCTTTCGTGAAAAAATTGACATGACTAATTAATACTTAATAAGGAAATTAGTTTCAAGAAAAATGGTTTAATTTTCTTGTGTTTGGTAGGATTCTTAGAATGAACTAAAATCATTATCGGAAGTTTGGTGTCAAAAAACTAAGGGAAATTGTCCAACTAATCCTAAATCTATTGTATGAATGTTAATTCAATTGCAAACTTTCTAATTTTGCAAACTTAATAATATTTACGTGAAATTTCAATATAGTTCTTCTGAATAATTTTTATCGGAAATTACTAATGTAGTGGTATGCCTTATAGGACGGTCAACAATGACTAGATAGTCACGTCAATGATTTCCAACGAATTAACTAGAAAGACTACATTAGGATTCCGGCATAAAAGTCTAGAATTAAATTGGCAAAATTGAGAAGTTTATGATTAAATTGCAATGAATATAACAACTTTGGGACTGATTGAGTAATTTTCTCCAAAAAAACTTGACTGCATTTAAGACAAATAAACCTACAATGCAACAATCTTGGGAACTTGGTAGCACAACTCAGGACCTCGAGCCTTGGACTCGAGATTAGACCTGGACTGTGAGCCTCGGATTCAAGATCCTTAGGAGTTGGACGCCAAAGGTCGATCCAAGGATTCGTGGCCCTAGATGCTTGAGTTTGCCCCAATGTATAAAGTATAGGTGCTATGGTATAAGGTCCAAGTGTCTAGGGCGATTTCATGTTCCTTTGCACGTCCCTAATCAAGAGAGGAGAACCCTTAGGCGACCACCGCTTGCCTGAGAGTTGCAAACACTGCATGGTGGGCGCTTGAGGTTAGTGTCCAACAAGTGTCGACAGCTGTGCATCGCACTGCCATAGCACTGCTGACTGGGGAGCAAACCATTGTTTTTAGTTTCCTTTAATTTTTTTCGTTCAATTATAGATCAGAACAATATTTCTGGTTTTATCTGGATATATCCGTATTTTCAGAAAGTAATGTAATACTATTGTTTGGATAAGATAGCTGATTACTCAATTGTAATTCAACGAAATAAATTGCTCAGCAACATTTTCGCTATACAAGAGAAATGTGAATAAAAAGGTCCTCAAATGAATACCGTATGAATTATATTGTCTCTAAAACTATTTTTTGAGTTACTATGGAAAATTAGATTTACTTAAAAAGTTGAAATATCACGTCTTAGACCCTAATAAGCAACCAAGAAAGGAACAAACTGATTCTTCTCAGAAGCGAACTCAAAACCAACTCCGAGCAATAATAGAAGAGTAGAGAGGAAATACATGTAAGTTATTATAAAGGGCCCTACCCTAAGTACAATTACTTCTCTCTCGGGTTTACAAATGGGTTTCGCTCTTACTACCGCTTAGAATCAGCAGTCAAAAGCTATTACAAATGTGCTCATTTAGCCAGGAATTTTTTGCCGGAATAATCTTGAATTATACTCGATTGCTATGAACTTTACCTTCAATTTCAAAACTCCAGTGATCGTAAAGTATATACCTGGAAACTCCAAGTTTGCACTGCCTGGTCACATGCAGAGCCTCCGCTTGTTTATGTGACCCTGCGTTTGCAAATTATTATACTGAAATCTCCCTCGTATGACTGTAGAACCAGCATGGTTTAGCTAGAAGTTTCTGCAACACTCGAGTAAGCTTATCAAATGCTCTGGATTCACTTATCATCAAAAGATATTTTCCAACTTTATGAACGTGTTCTGTGTACTACCAAAGGAAGAAACACTGCCCTCCAAAATCACCTGCCCGGTGACTAGTATTGTAACAGCCGAAATTTTGACCCGTTATCGAGTCCAATAAAGTGTATGTGAATTCTCGTGTAATTTTAGTAAGTCTCGCCCGGAATTGATCACTCACGGGATACTAACCAAAAGGAAAGGCTAAATAGGATCAGTATCGTGGATCAAGAACTCGACCGCGATTGAGCGCCGATTTCAACGAACGTCGAGGAAATATTTTGAACCAATATAGGCCGATCTTAGGAAAAAGGACGGGTTGATATTTTCAGCGACCTATGATCGGATCATGGTGATTTCCTTTCTGATCACGCTGATAAATAACCCCGATTTTAATCCAAAGCGATCGCGACCGGTACTAGTGATAATTCCTCTCGTTGTTCAAAATTGAGGCCATCATGACTCGGACGGTCTTAGGTCGTCTGGCGTAATACCTAAACAGCCACATTGGCGAGAGACCCTAAAGCGCAAAAACGAGCTATTGTGATCGCGATATTGGGCACGAACCCGATATCAAAAATCAAGGGTAATTACGACTATTTCGCAAGACGGATGTCAATTTAGAGTGGCCATTCATGTTTGGGACTGACGTTGGTCTAAAACCGAAAATCCGGCGTAAATTGAGAAAAAGCGGTTTTGCCCCGTGGACACCGAGACCCGATTAGGGCCCGATCGAGGTTATTTTTCGCGCCAAGGTCATTTTGGGGTGGCCACACGATTTAGAGCGGTTTTGGCCAAAAGTTGAATTTCGACAAAAATTGGAAAATAATATTATTTTATTCCGGGATTTCGCGGACGATTTCCGAGGGCTTAGAAATTTCATTTCACGAATCCGACGCCATATTATGTTGGCCATGGCGTATGGAGCAGCGTATGTGTGAAAATTGGAATTTCGGTCCGGGACGGAAAATTACGAAAATGCCCCTATAGTGTTTTATTTTATTCCGAATTTTAATTGATTTGGGGGGTCTAACTAGGGTTAGTGGGGGCAAACCAGATCTGGTTAGGCCTTAGTTAGGGGTATTTTACCATTTTGCCCATTGCATTATTGGTTGGGTTTGAACCTAGACCCTTGGATTGAAGGGCAATTTGTCCTAGCCCTTGGATGGGTGACACTTGGATCCCACCCTCAAGATTGACCAACTTTTGACTCTCTCTCTCCTCTCTTCAGACTCTCTCTCTCTCTCTCTTCTCTCTCTCCCGAGCAGCCCCGATCGTCTTCTTCCTCTTCGTTCACGATCTTCATTCTCGCTGAGCCGGGCCTTGCCCGGGAGCGATAAGCTCGTCCTTGCTTCTCGGCCCCAGGCGCCACCTTCCTCGGCCGGTTTCCCTCGACTTCCGCCGAGCTATTCCGTTCCCCGGAGGAGGCAAGTCGGTGATCGATCATCGCTCCCGTCGCCTCGAGACCATTATTAAGCGGTAAAAATTTCTAAACCCTAATTAGCCTAATTGTGGATTTTTTTAGGGGTAAATTAATGGGGTAATTAAGCTAATTTGTGGTTTATTTATGTGGGAAAGTGTATGGGCTGATTATAGGACTTAATTGGGACTTAATGAGGATGTTTAGGTGTGATTTGGTGGCCATTTGAGGGCTGATTTGGTACTGTTCACAGTAGACCCGAATTTGGATTATTTCGCCTAAGTTGAAATTAATTGATTCAATAGGTGATGGGTTGATTTTGGACAATGTATTGGTTAATTAGGACTCGTTGGGATCCTAAGGAATGATACTATATTCGAATTTGATTGTGGAGTGTGGTTGGTCACGTCGAGTCCTAAACCGATTGGATTGTTCGTAATGCTAAGTCGTGCATTTAGTGCGGGCGTAAATGGGCTAAAATAAAGTGTGCTAGGCGTGCGGCAATGAGCGAAATGAGTGAAGTTGTGATTTATGGTACTAGGCACATCGAGGCACGATAATTGGATTAAGTCCCGACATGTGGAATTACATGTTAGGCTTTGATATGGTGGAAATGAATGTGTCGATGCATGTGGATCGACGGAACAACTGGCCTTGATCGGGCCTTGGAATAAAACCACGGGTGGCCTTTGGGTCGGGCCTTGGTGGAAACAACTGTGGCCTTGGTCGGGCCTTGAGTCGAAACAAATGTGGCCTTCGGGTCGAAATAGTTGTGGTCTTCGGACCGAGCCTTGGTGTTAATTGGGGTCTTCGGACCGGCCTACGGGTCGGGATAGATTGTGGCCTCGGGGCCTACGGGTCGGGATAGGTTATTGGCCTTAGGGTCAAGGCCAATATGACCGCATACTCTTTAGAGTGTTATCGAAAGTCTTACCTATGGGATGTTATAGCCTTTATCGGGCCTACGGGTGAATTGGGCCTTAGGGGCCCGGGTGAATTGACATTTATTGTTGGGCCTTGGGCCGGGTTCATTTAATTATGCATTTTAATTTATTTTATTTACCGGAGGTGCACTTAGTCTAGTTTAGGATTAGAGATTTATTACTTGCTGAGTTTCTCACGGTTGTGGTAAAACCGAACATTTGGATCCCCGACCATGAGGATGACAGCGCACCGATGCAATTTTTGGGAAGAGCTCCCGGCTAATAGTAGAGCATGAACCCGAGCCACTTACCCCTTTTTGTTAGTAGTGGCCTTGACCCGCTTTTGGATTTTTAAAGTTTGGGTTGTATAAGAATATTGTATATGATTTTCCAATCTTGGTACAAGTGTTGATTTGATTGGTTACCCTTGGTTATATGTTCTTATATATACGGGTGATTTTAATTATTTCCGCTTGCGACGAGTTTCCTCCGATTGGGTTATGCGGGTCGGTGGCGCAATCACGGGAGCGTCGCGACCGTATCGACCCTCGGGCGGATGATCGTGCTCCCGTTGGGTGCGGGCGTGACAAGTATGTCGGACCATAGGCAAGTTAAAACCAAAACACAATCCTAGTCAATAATGGTTTCAAAAAATAAACTACTTTCCAAGCAATGAGGGCGCAAGGGAGTGTAAAGAAAACTAGCCTTTCGAAATATATAGGATGTACGTCCAGAACATATGTCATTACGCTTCGTTGACAAGTCTCTTGGCCGAATGTGATTACAGTGATTTTACCGAGAAAGCACCTCTTTACCAAGAAGGAAAAGAGAGAACAAACACTCACACACACGCACAAACACACACACACACACACACTACAATCGGGTGCAGAGCATGATCAATCCTAGGATCATGATTCACTCTTGGACTCTCCTTCGGTTTCTTTGTTGGGGTTGGCCTTGTGAGTGTGGGAGTACTTGTCAGTATTGTGCATCAAGAGCAGCCATACATGAGTTATAAGCTCTCTGCCTAGCCGCAATAGTTCTGCGCGATGGTAAACTTGACAATTATACGCAGCATAGCATAACATCTCCACCCAGACGCTGCTTATGATTTGCCACTTGTTGTTCTTGCCCTTCAGTGTCACAGCCAATTTGTGCGCGTCTGACAACACGTGCCACTCCCTCAAGCACTTCCTCTGTTGAAGACAGTGTCCCCAAGGCTTCATTGTGGTCTCTGTACCTGAGAAGTGGCTTCAATATGGTGCAAGCGTGCTCCAATGTGATGTCGCTAGTCGTTAGGGACAACGTGTACGGTCGCAGTGCTAGAAGGTATATCATGTAATTGGACAGCAGTTTGCTTCCTTCACAGTACTGAGAATTATCGGGCACTGAAAAGAGGCAGATGTTCGTTGCCATGTGCCAAATGATGATGCTTTTTGTCAAATGTTGTCGAGATATTTTTTTCAAAACTTCAAGGTCCTTCCACTCCATATCGCCGATAAGATTGTGAGCTTCAAGCGTCCACTCACCACGTTTGGTGAAGGGCTTTTCGTCTCTGATCGTGTCAAACTTTTCCATATTTTCCACCAGCAACTCCTTGAGAGAGCCGGGGATTTCCACGAGAGAGCGAACCCAATACCTTCTCAAGGTCACCTGTTTTTTGCCCAAGAGTTTGAGGATTCTTCTGATGGGCCACGGCCAATTGTCATACAGGTGATGATTAAACAAGTCAAGTTTGCCCAACTGAGTTCGACCACCTTTTCCGCCTCATGTACTTTTCAACCAAGAAGCTCAACAGCCTTGTCAGAACGGGGAGATTTCTTTGGTGATGGCTCATTGCCACAATGGCCCACGCCAAAAAGGGTTGCAGAACAATTTGGTAACCTTCTAGGGCGGTGACTCCTATCAACAATGTGTAAGTGTAGGTGATGTACATGTCTATCAAGAAGGCATTCTTGAAAAATAAGAGAGAATCCACTCAAGGCTGAGACTCAGACAGAAAAAGCTAGTGAAGGACAGATAAGACCAAGCCGTTTATAGAGAATCGGTTGCTTGGTGTAAAGTGCATCATACATGAATCCAAGCTCGACCTCAGCTGTGATGAAGGATAAACTGTGATCTACATCTAAATGAGATTTAGATAGCGATGCCGGGTGGTAGAGCCAGTTCACAATGTGGGGCTTCAAGCAATCGAACCGATAGTACGACTTCAAGAAGATCTCTTGCTCCTCCGACCATCTGCGCCCTTTGGGCTGGTTGAATAACTCTCCAACAGCTTTCTCGTTGAAGATATCCTTGGCTGATATGCTCAACGTCTCCCAGTACACGGACCGGAGGGCCCAAACCGTCACTGCTGATTGAGTGATCCCGGCAACAAACAAGGGAAGTACAAAAACGGGATGGGAGATGAGCTGTCCCAGCAGTGAATCAGGATCCAGATGACAAAAACAACCGTGACGAACAGATTCAGCATCTGCCTGATGCTAAGTCGGTTGTCCTCGACTGAGTATGCGGTTATGGAGTCAGGATTCCCAAGCTGCATCAAGAGCAATGGTGCCAGCAACCCTTTGAGCTCAGTAATGTAGTCCGGTCGATCAGGATGGTTGATCTGGATGACAGTGAGCTTGCCGAGGGCGATGGTCGCAAAGTAAGAACAGAGCAAGGAGGCAGCGAGGATGACATATGTTAAGATGCTAGAGGTCTTGTACCTCTGGCGGCTGCCGAGGATGGCAAGGGTGATCTGGCAAGCGAGGCTTATGGTGACCAGTCATTGGATGCCCTATGCTTCCCATAAATCTTTCAACGCAGGCCATTGTGTACTGACTATGGATGATATCAGATTGAATGATTTCATGAGGATATGATGTTTTCTGTCTCTGAGAAACAACAATGGAAGCGAAATTAATAACGATGAGAATGGATAAACTGCCTTGGGACTCATTCTGAAGAATTAAACATAAATTTCTGAACTTCTTGTTGCATTCATTCAATTAGTTTAGTGAAATTTTGGATCCTAACATTGCTCTAATTCTTCCATTCCAGTGAATGAGATTAATTACGTCTTGCTGTCCTGCATGAGCGAAACCCACTTAAAAAGGAGAACGAGAAGTTTCAGAAGTCTGTAAGCAATGCTAGGTGGCAGTTTTGCTAAAACAGATCAACGAAATTGATATATTCAATGAGAAGGCTGATTGCAGAAGGACATCTAAAGAAGCGATTCACATTCAAACGCCCAACTATTGATTACGGCATTACTTAATGGACAGACTATGTAAACCAGTTCAGTACACCAAGCATTTCCCAAACATCAACTATGAGATCATCGACACATTTTTTTTATTTTGCTGAACCGATCATCGACACACTGCTAAAACAGGATAAACGTTCACAGAGACAAAAGAAACTAATCACAAGATCATGAATTTTCTGGAAAAATAAAGGAGGTAGAAAGGAGTCTGGCAAGAAACCGAAACCTTACTACTGCTGGGTGGCTCCTAAGAAGCTGACGATTTAGGTTCTTGCCGATAAGAGAAATGGCACTGAGCGTGTCTGTGCTCCTAGCACTTGTGGTGAAGCTCTGTTAAATTCCATTCTGAGAGAAAATAAGAGGGATTATAAATACAAAGAAAGCAGAGAATTGATTACTTGCTTGTGACTTTAATCAATTCTGAAGATAAAATAAGAGGGATTATAAAAACACAAAGAAAGCAGAGATTTGATTCTTTTTCTCTTTGTTCGGCTTTCGCTAGCGACAAACCAGGTATAAGATTTTTAACTTTACACTATTTGTTGGATCAATTCCCGAGGGGTGTAAAGTCCGCTGAGAGTGTGCAAAGAATTCACTCTCACACATTTTGAGATAAAAGTCATTGCAAGGGCTTAAACTGTCACACCCCAAAACTTACCAAGATAAGGAATGACATAGCCGTCCTTCCACACGAAGGATGTAGCCTCAACAATAACCAACAACCTTACAAGCAACTCCAAAAATCATACCCAAAAATCTAACTTCCAAACGTCCTCATGATAGCGCCTCTCGTACTAATGGCTGCTAGTCAAGGAACCTGAAAAGATTGGGAAATAGAGAGATGAGCAACCACAGCTCAGTGAATGTCTTTTAAGTAGATCGAGCAATCATTGTGCATGTGTACAAAGCAATACTAGAACTTTAGAAGCCAAACCCAAGGTTTAAAATACATATAGAATCACATAAGAGTTATTTTATTTTATCAAAACTTTGTACAAGTCACAAATACACATTTAAATCCACTATCACAATTCAAACTATCAATGGTCAAGTCCATTGATCAACCTCTATAAAAAATCACGACAATGGTCTATTTCATTGACTAATCTCAAATCACATCAATGGTCTATTCCATTGATGAATCTCATATTATATCAAACGTCGATAATCCATTCCATCGATCAATCTATTGCTCAATATCTAACCATAGTCACGACACAAAGTCTTGTGACAAGGCTACCAAGATTCCCCTTTGGTAAGGTCTCCACCTACAAAGCTGGTGACTCGGCCCTGGAAGGATATCCTAAACTCGGTATGCATACCCCAAAAACCCCTCAATGGGTTTACGGTCATATTGAGCATCAAATAACCATCATCCAATATCAGAAATCCAATCCGAATACATTTCACAAACCAAATAAATAACTTTCTCACAATACGGCTTATCCGCCATAAATACATTTAAGTAGAGCATTTCTTGAATAATTTCCGAACTCATTTCATAAACTAATTCATAACACACTATACAAATGTACTCTTTCATAATACATTTCTAAAAATGATTCTCAAATCATTCTCAAATACTAAAAAGTAGTAAAGGCTCAATCCCGATTTATGCAACAAAATGCTCTTTTAAGTTCAAATATATATATTTTTATGTCGAATCATAATTCTTTTCGAGATATGATTTTTATAAAACTAAAGAAAAGATAGTACCACTCACACGGAATCTCCAAATATTAAATAACCACGCTCACTCGAACCCGGCGATATCGTAATCCTAACAATTAAATGAGAAACGACATCAAAACCAAATAAAAAAAAACTACATAGCGGCTAAACGACGCTTAAACTCTAACAAGACAACTCAAAGACGCCCACAAATCGCTTCTTCAAAGCGATTATCTAAATCATTTGCAACGCTGGAGTTTAAAAGCGAAACTTGATCGTACCATAAATTCCTCCACCGAACTCTGTTTCAAAGCGAGCTTATAGTCAATAGAAAGCTTACTCATAGCACTACAAGAACCCCAACTTGGCGTCCCAAAATCGAGCCAAAAACCGACGAAAATCAGCCTAAAGCCCACTGGTCGCAAGACTGTTCACCTTGCGCGGCCAACTTCAAAAATTCATATTAGGCAAACCGCAAGTCCAAATCAAGATCTGTAAAATCCCACAACTCCATGACACCCTGAACTATCAAATCTATAAATATTGGTAGTTTAACGACTCAAAAATCGAACTTCGCCACTCAAATAACACATAATTCCGAAATTGAGTCCTAACTCGGAAAAATATTCCGATTGAACGAACGAGGGGCGCGAATACTTACCGAACGTTGCTAATCGAAGTCAAATCGGCTTGGCGAAACTCCCTCAGCGCAAAACCCTCTTCTCTTTTCTCTTTTTTCTTCTTTCTCTTTCCTTTCCCCTTTTTTTTCTTCTCTTTTCCGTTTCTGTTTTCTCCTCCCCAAAAGCTCTTGGTCCTCTTTTATTTCAGCCGAGTTCACTGCAGCTTTTGTTGACCTGTTGACTTTTGATTTTTTTTTAAAATATTACATAAACTATTGTAATTTGTATAATGTGATCCTTAAATTTTTAATATGTTAATAAAATTTCTCAACTTCTCATAACAGGATCAAATCAGTTATTTGGTATTATTTACAAGCTTTTGTGATCATCCTATAGTTTGGATTTTGGAAAATCTTTTCATTTTATTTCATTTCTTAAACCAACCCATAATAAAATAAGAAATAATGATACAAGCGGTCCCTAAACTTTGGCTCTATGACATTGAAAAATTCGCAATAATATGTATATGATGTTGGCAATTTTCTATATTCGATAATGATACTTAGATTATAGTTGTTGGAAACAACAGCGGAAATCTAAATACAGAATACAAGGATTTACGTGGTTCGATCATAAGGTGATCTACGTTCATGAGCGAGGCAAAACAAAATTCCATTATAATCAAAGAGAGTACAGTTTTCAGAAGTTGAAAAATGACTTAACAAAAACCTCACGGCTCACAAAATTCTCTTAAAACAAAAATCTCTCTTAATCATTGGAAAAACCTAGCCACAATATAAATGGGACTCCCAAAAAAAAAATTTCCTCGGGGCATAGTCCCCTGAACTACGAGACATTTGTTCACTTTCTTGACTTGAGCGGACCATCATAGAGATTTGTTAGGTGTCACTTAACTAAATCTCAATTTTTCT
This sequence comes from Syzygium grande, assembly GCA_024733475.1. NCBI lineage: Eukaryota > Viridiplantae > Streptophyta > Magnoliopsida > Myrtales > Myrtaceae > Syzygium > Syzygium grande. The sequence continues at coordinate 13,991,481 of JAMXDD010000008.1, read as the reverse complement.
CCATTTTTGGGTCGTACAAGAAATATGTTAAATCGGGTGATGAACCGGACCGAGTACATAAAATTCAAGACATATTTAACAATAATGTAAGTATTATTTAGCTTAGTATTTGTGCGGACACGTAGAAATTATTGTTGAACCCTAAATTGTGATGTGCGGATTCGGGCCGAGCTCAAAGTGTTTAGAATTTTAAATGTTGTTGTGTATGTTAATAGCAATGGGGTATTAATTAAATTGCCGTCGTCTTAGTAATTAATGGATAATATTATTAGATTAAACCTTAGTTAATTAGTGATAATCATTATTTTCTAATTTTCCTTTGGGGGGCAATATTATGTTTTTCACACAAAATTCCCTCAAGTCACCTTTCTCTCACATGGCCTATGAAGGATTAAACATGCCACATGCCCTCTTAAGATAAGCTTTTGGTATTAGCTTGACACCTAGCCATAGGTAATCATTTTCCTTGGCCATTGCTCATCCCTAATAAGCTTTGATTTCTTACACCTGGCCATAGATGGAAAGAGGAAGTGCCACCTGGCTATGCATGCATTTATCCATCTCCCAATCTACTCCTTTGTTTCATTTTTTATCTGGGTAAGATCAAAGGAATTTTCATCCTCAGACGGTAACTCTCATTTTTACCGTCAATCTTCAAAGAGAATTTACTTCATCAACACCTGATCCAAAATCTACAAGCTGGTTTTGGGCATTCAGATTTTAGACAAGATAAGTGAAGACTCTAGATTTAAGTTAATTAAATCTACTTGACACTTTTTAACTTGGTTACTTGAGAAATACTATTTTGATGTGTGATTATAGTGAAGATATGGTGATGGTTGGATCTGTTTTGTTGGTTTTGTACATGTTCAAATGGGTGTGATTTGTTTCCTTAAAGTGTGGTAAAAATTGGTAAGTGCAATGGTTAAAACCGAATATGTAAATTT
>JAMXDD010000008.1:13915101-13990434 GCA_024733475.1 Syzygium grande | reverse complement strand
TGATTTGAATACTGGACAGAGCTTATTTTTAGAAATAAAAATGCTGTTCCAGCAAGCTATTTTTAGTCTGTCTTTGAGTGACTGAAAATAGTGTTTATAGAGAGAATTAGATTTTGTGTTCTTCACGAAAAATGTTTATTAAGGTCTTGTTTATGACATATCCGAAATTGAGAATTTTTGGAGTTCATTTACTATGATTTCAAGTCCAATTTCGTGAACAGTGCAAAACTGTTCGGTTTTGCCAGATTTCAAAGATTTAGCATTTTCTATATGAAAATGTTGGAATTTGGACTTGGTGTCTTCTGGTAATTTAAAGTACACGTTCCAATCTTTCAAATGAGATATTTTATGTATTTTTCGGAGGTCGGACCAAGGGGAAACGAAATAGAGAAGTAAGCTTGAAAATGATTGGCCAAGAATGAAGCTTGTTCAAGAAGCCTCATTAATTAGTCTTGACTTTGATGGCCCTTCATGATGACATGCCCTTCATGATGACATGCATTAAATGGGCCATTATTATTCTTGACTTTGGTGGTTCTTAATGATAGCCATGTGAGGTAAGCGCTTACCTCATTGCCTCAATGACACGCGCGATGACCTCACGCGCCCCGATGACATAAGCGCTTGCATCATCCAAACTTTGGCCCCAAGTTTCCCCTCTCTATAAATAGAAAGAAGGGCCATTTGGCCAAGAGAGAGAGAAAAAGAGAGAGTAGCCGTGAGGGAGAGAGAGAAAGAGAAAGAGAGAGAGAAAAAGCTAAGGGAAAGAAAAGAAAGGGCGACACCGTGAGTTGCAGAGAGAAAACCAAGAGAGAAAGAAAGCCGTGGGAGAGAAAAGAAAGGGCCACTGAGACCCCAAGGCCGTTGTTCTCACCATCCGTTCTTCTCTCTCTAGTTCTTGTTTCAGTTTTGGGTAAGTACACTTCCTAATATCAGGAAAGGAAGTTGTGATGCGTTGTGACACGGTTTGCTTGGACCGTTTCTCGGTCATTTGGTTGATTGTGGTTGGTTCATTTCTTGATTTGATCATGTTTCGTGTTTGATGTTGTTTTGAGATAGAACCGAGCCGTGGTTTGTAACGTGTGCACAATGTAGCCGTGCTTGATGTTCTCTTGTTGAACTTTGCTATTGATCTGCCATTGATGCGGGTGCGGTAAGGGCCGGCTTGTGCTAACGGCGATCCCCTCGTCCTCGCTTGATATTAGTAGGTTTACTTACTGGGTCTCCCCGACTCACCCCCCATTTTCCCACCCTCAGGTTCATAGGATGGTCGAACGGACGGCGGTGTCAGGAGGAGTTCAAGCCATGTTGAAGTTCGGGGAAAGCGAGGAGCGAAAAGTCATAGTGGGGATAGGAAAACCCAAGCCACGGCGGCCTGTAATTAGAAAAGCCTTTGGAGTAGGCTTATAGATTATATGTGTTGATTGTCATGGCCCGAAGGGCTTGTTAAAACATATTTGCATGCACTGTAATAATAAGGTTTGCTCATGATGCTTGTCTTAATCCCGCTGTTGTTGTTATTGTGATTGTCCCGAGTATGCTTCCGCGTGTGTTTAATGAAAAAGAATAATGAACGGGACGTCACGTTAATGGCCCCGAGGTACGGGGCGTCACAAACAGACCATTTAGGGAAATTCAGGTTCAGAGGATAAAGAGTTTGACTCAGAGTGGACGCCAAACAGAGGGGGTAAAGGCTAGCGCAGGGGTTGGGTTTAGACCTTTTGGAGCGTACCATTTTTTATGATAGAATATCCAGGTCATCGATCGTTTTGTATATCCATGGTTTATAGTATGGTGTGCATATGTGTATGACAGTTTGTAAATTTTGAATATTATATAAGTTGGAATGAGAAATGAATATGTGTATTCTCCCTATTCTCCCCAGTTTTAATTGTTCTGGTATCTGTGGTTTCCACTGATTGTTCAAAATCTCTGATATTTATAAGTGAGGTCGGCGATGCCCTGGGATGTCGCATTAATTAACCAGAGAAGTGTATCGCGCTCTCGATAGGGTTCGGGGCGTGACATCCCGGTTTAGTTTGATATCAGAGTGAGGTTAGCTCGATCTAATTTGGTCGAAGTTTAGAGTGATAAGGAGCAGAGACCCTAGGGTAGTAATTTAGGGAGATCTTAGCGAGTCATAGGGCGGAATAAGCTACACGTGCCTCTAGATTGTTTGTTGTGATTGATTGAATGAGTTGATTGCTGTGACAATTGAAATGCAGGTGCGTATAAACCTGAGGTAAGTGTTCAGTCTCTATTGATTGTGGCCTTGTGATTGTAGTGATTGATTGTCTGCTAAGTGAATTCTTGTGTTAATTCACTGCCTAGGACTAGATTGATCTAGTTGGCCTAGATTACTAATTCCTGAGTGGAATTATAGCAGGTAGGAAAGTAGTAGGAAGCTGAAATAATGAGTAGCGAAGGAAGAGGTGTAAGAAGAGTCCCAAGAAGAGGCGTAGGAAGATGAATAAAAGGTGGAGGTCGTGCTCGAGCTAGAGCTATAGAGGACCTCGAAGCGAATGCTAGAGCAGTAGAAAACCTTGGAGTTGATGTTGGAGCTGCGATGGATCCCGGAGTTGATGTTAGACCTGCAGAGTATCCTATAATGAAAGCGGTCATGAGGATCCTAGAACAGATTGGTAATTTGATAGGACAGCAGACTCAGGAAAGAGCTGCTATGATTGCCCAAGCTACCAAGGCCGCTGTGGCCGCTGCTGTTAATAATAATAATGGAAATCAAGGGCAGGGGCAAGTAAATGTGAATAGACAAATGCACCAATTGGTCGAGTAGTTTATGAAGTTAAAACCGCCTAAGTTTTCTGGAAGAGGTGACCCCGAGGTTGCACCATGATGGATAGAGGAACTCGAGAAAGCCTTCGAGGTATTAGGGTGCACCGAGAATGAGAAAGTAACCCTGGCAGTATATCAATTGCAAGATAATGCGAATGATTGGTGGAATGCCACCAGAGATAGGGTGTTTCCAAAAGGTACAGCCCTGACCTGGGCTGCTTTTATCGAGAGTTTTTATGGAAAGTATTTCTCAGATAGTGCTAGGGAAAGAAAACTAGCAGAGTTTGAGAGACTTCGCCAAGGTCAGATGACTGTGGATCAATATGAGGCGGAATTTGCTAGATTGTTTAAGTTTGCGCTGAAAATGGTAGAGCATCCCGAGGATAAGGCACAAAGATTTCAGGATGGATTGAAAGCTGATATTCACAGCCAGTTGATACTGGTAAATTTAAGGACTTATGAGGGCATATATGATAGAGCTCAGGCTCTTGAGTGGGATCAGGTAGACAGGGCAGCCGCTTCCGGGTCGAGGTTTGTCCAAGGTAGGGACAATCGTAATCTCGGGAAGAGGTCGATGACGGGTAATCGACGTTTTGTCCCTCCGGCTAGAAAGAATATAGAAAGGCCGGTCTGTAATCAGAATGGTCCATATAGGGTATATGGGGAAAGGCATGGAAATGGACCTTGTCCAACTCGGGGCGGAGCATGTTTTGGGTGTGGTGGATTTGGTCACCATATAAGATTTTGCCCTAATCTCAGGCAGAATAGGTCGCCTGTGTTGCTGCCACCTCGTAATGGAAATCAGACTGGAGTGGCCCAGATAGCTAACCAGAATAGGCCACAGGCGCAAGGACGAGTGTACGCTATGGCCAGAAGGGAAATTGAGAACGCGCTAGGGGTTGTCACAAGTACGGTTTTTCTGTGCAACCATGCCGCGTATGTTTTGTTTGACCTGAAGCGTCACATTCTTTCATATCTAAGCAATTTGTTGAGTTGATAGGAATAGAACCGCAATTACTTGATGTTGTGTTATGCGTGACAACTCCTTTGAATGATAAGATGCTAGTTTCATTGAGGTATCCAAACTGTAAGATTGTGATTGGGGACATGGAGGAAAGGATTGATTTAATGGTTCTAGCCATGTATGATTTCAATGTGATAGTGGGTATAGACCGTTGGCTGTCTAAGCAGAGGGCCGTAATGGATTGCAATAGTAGGGTGATCCAATTTAATCCTGTTGGATATCCGGAATTCAAATTTGTGGGAAATCAAGGAGGACTCTCAATTCCATTGATTTCGTCGCTAGAAATAACTAAGTTATTGAATGAAGGGTGTCAAGGATTTCTAGCAGCCATAGTCGATTCAACGGCTGAGGAGCTGAGGCTAGAGGATATAGCCATGGTGTGCGAATATCCTAATGTGTTTCCTTAGGAATTGCCGGGATTGCCACAATAAAGAAAAGTAGAGTTTGTAATCGAGTTAGCACCTGAAACTGAGCCAATCTCGAAGGCACCTTATAGAATGTCGTTGTCGGAGTTAAAGGAGTTAAAGGTGCAAATGCAAGAGTTGTTAGACAAGGGATTTATTCATCCGAGTGTCTCCGTATGGAGTGCCGGTATTATTTGTAAGGAAGAAAGATGGATCGTTGAGATTATGTATAGATTACAGGCAGCGAAATCAGGTGACGATAAAAAATAAATATCCCTTGCCGAGGATTGATGATTTGTTCGATCAATTACAAGGGGCTTCGGTATTCTCTAAGATTAATTTGACAACGGGGTATCATTAGTTGAGAATTAGGAAGGAGGATATAGTGAAGATGGCATTGACGACGAGATATGGACATTATGAATTTACAGTAATGCCGTTCGGATTGACGAATGCCCCTGCTGCCTTTATGGACCTATTAACGAATGCCCTTGCTGCCTTTATGGACCTATTGAATTGGGTGTTTAAGGAATTTTTAGATCAATTCATGATTGTTTTCATAGATGACATATTGGTGTACTCAAAGAGTCTAGGGGAGCATGATTTTCATTTGAGAAATGTTTTGCATACTTTAAGAGAGAACGCACTGTATGCTAAGTTTAGCAAGTGCGAATTTTGGCTCAATCAAGCAGCGTTTCTCGGACATGTGATTTCTAAGGAAGGAATCTTAGTGGATCCATCGAAAATTAAGGTAGTAATCAAATGGCCGAGACCAACGACGGTAATAGAAATTCGGAGCTTTCTGGGTTTAGCTGGATATTACCGTCGCTTTGTGGAACAATTTTCGGCGATAGCAACACCGTTGACAAATTTGTTGAAAAAGGAAACGAAGTTTAAATGGACCAACAAATGTGAAAAGAGTTTTCAGAAACTGAAACATAAGTTAACAACGGCACGGGTGTTGATTATACCATAAGGACCCGGAGGATATGAGATTTATAGTGATGCATTGTTGAAAGGATTGGGGTGTGTACTCATGCAAAATGGGCAAGTAGCGGCCTACGCATCAAGGCAATGAAGACCGCATGAGTTGAATTATCTGACACACGATTTGGAATTAGCCGTAATAGTATTCGCCCTTAAGATTTGGTGGCATTATTTATGCGGAAAGAAATTTCAGATTTATACCGACCATCAGAGCCTCAAATATTTATTTTCTCAAAAGGATTTAAACATGAGGCAGCGTCGGTAGATGGAATTGTTGAAGAATTATGATTGCGATATATTCTATCATCCCGGGAAGGCCAACCGGGTAGTTGATGCTTTGAGTTGGAAGTCGAGCATCACCCATTTGATGGTTAAGGAATAGACATTATTAGAAAAAGTACGAAACTCGGAGTTTAGATTCAAAGTAAGTCAAGTCTCGAGTTTGTTGGCCACAATACGGATTGAACCAGAGATTCAGGTCAAGATTAAGATTTTGTAGTCTACGGATCAAGAAGTCCAAAGGATTTTGGAGATGGATGATACCAAAAGAAAGCCGGACTTTCAGATATCCGAGGACGGGATACTGAAGTTCCATGGACGATTATGTGTGCCTGATGATGCGGAGCTTACGGAAGAAATTCTATCGAAGGCGCATCGTAGTAGTTATAGTATCCACCCAGGTAGTACTAAAATGTATCAGAATTTGAGACAGTACTATTGGTGGAATGGTATGAAGGTAGACATAGCCAGACATGTGGCCAAGTGTCTGACGTGCTAGCAAGTGAAGGCGCAGTATTGTAAGCCTGGAGGATTATTGCAACCTTTGGAAATCCCAAAATGGAAATGAGAGCATATAACTATGGATTTTGTAACAGGATTACCAAGGAGCCAAAGAGGCCATAATGCTATTTGGGTGATTGTCAACAGATTGACTAAGTCGGCACACTTTTTGGCTGTGTGAAAAGATTTTGCATTAGATCGATATGCTGAGTTATATATGCAGTAGATAGTTCGTTTGCATGGGGTGCCAATAACAATTACTTCAGATCATGATCCTAGGTTTACTATCAATTTTTGGAAAAGTCTGCAGACGGCATTGGGATCAAAGCTGCAGTTTAGTATTGCTTATCATCCACAAACGGATGGTCAGTCCGAGAGGACAATTCAAACTTTAGAGGATATGTTTCGGGCATGTGTGTTGGATTTTCAGGGTAAGTGGGAAGAGCAATTACCCTTAGCAGGATTTGCTTATAATAATAATTTTCAACAGAGCATTGGAATGGCGCCTTTGAAGCGCTATATGGCAGGGCTTGTAGGATGCCTGTGTGCTAAGATGAAGTAGGAGAAAGGAATATAACCGGGCTCGAGTTAGTTCAACAGTCAATTATAGCTGTTAAAGTAATTCGTGAAAGGCTAAAAACAGCTCAAAGCCGTCAAAAGAGTTATGCAGACAGAAGGCGAAGGCCTTTGGAGTTTCAAGTAGGGGATCACATATTTCCTTAAGGTATCGCCTATGAGAGGACTATCTAGATTCGATAAGAAAGGGAAGCTGAGTCCGAGGTACGTGGGACCTTTTGAAGTTTTAGAAAGGATCAGGGAATTAGCGTATCACCTTGCTCTTCCACCGAATTTGTTGCAAGTGCATAATGTGTTCCATGTATCGATGTTGAGGAAATATGAACCGGACCCAACTCATGTGTTAAATTATGAGGAGATAGAAGTTGATGACAAGGTGTCGTATGCCGAAAGACCAATAAGGATCGAGGATCGGAAAGAACGAATTTTGAGGAACAAGATGATCCCGATGATCAAGGTTGTATGGGAGCATCATGGGACTGAAGGCCCAACGTGGGAAAGCGAAGAGATAATGCAACGTCAATACCCCCATTTGTTTGAGTAGTAGTGGGATTTGTAAATTTCGAGGACGAAATTTTTGTAAGGGGAAAGAGTCGTGACATCATGAAATTTTACCCATTTGGGATTTATGAAATGCTTGGTTTTATAAACGTACTTGCAGTAGTTCTCACCCGGAACTGATCATTCTTGGGATACTAATCATTAGGGAAAGGCTAATTAGGAATTTAATTTCGCACGACCAAAGAACTCGATCGTGAATCGACTTACCACCACGAAAATTGTCGAGGCAACATTTTGAACCAAGGTAAGCTAATCCAAGGATAGTCAGGGATCAGTTCACCACTGTCATAGTAGTGGATTGCGGGTGATTCCACTGGACTACGAAATAAATTGACGAATGATCCTGAACCTATACCAAATGATCGTGCCTCTAGGATCTAGCGATCGATCCTCGCAATTAAATGACAACAGAAGTCGTCATGAACTGAATGAACTTGCACGTGACTTAATTTATTATCGGTCATGGGTCGAAAATGAGAATTTCCCCAAAAGCTGTCTGTTAGTTTGAGAAACGCTTGAGTAACGTTATATATATAAAATTCAATTATTAATCAGAGCTCAAATTGGGTATCGAAAAATTCGGAAGTCACGACGGAACGTTAGGACGATGTTGTGATTGGAGCGTACAGCTTTGGATTTTACTGAATCCTTCAAAAAAAATTCAATTTTGGTGAGAAATAAGGAAAGTGACTGTTTTACACCTAGGAATTTGTTAAGGGCAAGTTTTAAGAGGGAATGGCATTTTGGTCATTTTGCTTTAACTTTTGAGTTGGACAATTTTGCCCTAGGAATTTTATGAAATTCTCAAATTGCCCTTGGATATTTTTGGAAAAGATTCAATCTCGACTGTCGATTCCAAGATAAGATCAAATCTCGGTCGTTGATTAAAAAGATTAGAGAGGGGTAAGATTGTAATTTGCCAAGTTGGTCAAAATTGGACTATTTTAGTCCAAATTTCTCTCTCTCTCTCTCTCTCTCTCTCTCTCTCTCTCTCTCTCTTATCTCACGGTAGCCCCCTCCACAGAGAGCTCTCTCTCTCTCCCCCTTCTTGCCCGCCCGCGCGTTGTAAATCCGATCCATCGGTATTTTGTTGCTTTCATGGAGTCACGCCGTACCGCGCCACCAACGTCCCCCTCACCCTCTCGGTTCTCTCTCTCTCTCTCTCTCTCTCTCTCTCTCTCTCTCTCTCTCTCTCCCGTGGCCGTGAGGAACCGGCCCAAGCCGCCGGACGCCATCCGCGCCACCGCCAAGCCGCGCTACCGATCGCCGCCGCTTTCCGCTCTAGCCGCATTAGTCTAGAGTTTGGTAAGTCCCTCCCTAAACTTTATTTAGGACTTCAGGTATCGACGAACAAATTAGGGTGGATTCGGGTTTTAATAGATGCGGATTAGCATGGTTTTAGGGGCGGAATTGATTAGCGGGCTTTAGGAATGAAATTGGAAGATTTTGGTGGAAAATTATAGGCCAAAGGTGGTTGTGGGTGGCTGATATGAGTGCTGTGATGTCTTGTTCGATATGCAAATTGGATATTTAGATCTGGCGACTAGTTGTGGGAAAATGCCGTGAAGGGCCAGAATTGATTTGCCGCAGTTTGGATGGGAAAAAATGGCAATTTGTATGTTGAATGTGTATTTGAACTGTGGCTATGAAATTGGGTGCATTAATGTGCAATTAATTGATTTAATTATGCTTTGTTATGTACACGCACGGGTCGAATTGAATTAATTGTCAATTTTTCCTATTGGATGTTTATTGAGCATGAGAATATGTGTGAATTGATGCGTGCACAGGCCACTTGTGATTGGCCAATTTATTGACAAGCGGGTGTTGAGCATGTGAATGAGCGAGAAATCGAGTGTGGTATGGTATGTGTGATTATAGAAATCCTTGAGGCAGTACTATTACGTGGGGATATTTATCCGTCTTAAGGCAATACAACTACGCGGGACGATGCTCAGTATTAACGGAGGATGACCAACCTTAGGCGATACCATTACACGGGTTGTGTCGTAGGTGGTAGGTATTGAGCCTAAGGCGGTACGACTACACGGGCAAGATAAATGGCCTGAGATGGTACCATTACGCGGGCCAAGTAAAGTCGTGAATATAGCCAACCTGAGGTGGTACCATTACATGGGTTATGCACTAGGAGAATGGATGTTGAGCTTGAGGCGGTACCACTACGCGGGCAAGATACATGGCCTAAGGCGGTATCATTACGCGTGGTCGGAAGTGTTGTTATGAGTGAGTCAAAAAAAACCTGAGGCGGTACTATTACGCGGGTCACTGGCGAGATGAGTAAAAGTTAGTCGTAGTGAACCTGAGGTCGTATCACTACGCGGGTCACTGGCGAGTAGAGTGGAATTGGTGTGTGGAATTATTTGGGAATGTGCATGTGATTTGGTGATTGTGTTACTGTGGCTAATGTGCAGGTTGCACGCATGAAAAGCTAAGGTAAGTACAATTGTGTGCTTAGGATGTACTTGTTGGGTGTTGTTGTGTTTGGTTTTGTCTGGAGGTACGTGATAGCCTAGGTGGGGTTTTGGGTGTGTGCTTACTGAGATGTAATCTCATGGTTGTTTCAACCAATATTTTTTAGAATCTCGGCCTAATCAATGAAACCTCCTCCACCGCCGCCACCACCTGGGCGTTTTGGAGGACCGATGCACACCAAACACGATGTGGTAGAGTTTCCTATAGATGACTATATGACCTGGATTAAGCATACCACCATAGTCTTTGTAAATGTAAGATTACCTCTATGGGAGGCCCATACATACACCGCATGGTTCTTTCGAGACGGGATAGATGAGTTCGGTCCTGTCCGCAGATTTGACGTCTCCTTTGATGGAGTTGGGAATTGGGACTCGTCTGCTATACCCACTCCAGATGGCGAGTTGACTAGTGTGGAGACTAGTGGGCACGGTCGAGACATAAAGACCGAGTCTTCGGGGGCCAAGCAGGAACCAGAGCCTGATGAATCGCAAGCAGGGTACGATTCGATGGATGTGGATCTCGAGCCGATCCCAGAGGAGGAGCTAGAAGAGGAGGAACCAGCGGCAGACCCAGAGGATGAACCTGTTGAGCCTGAGGGAGAACCGGTGTACATTCCCCCGTATAAGCAGTGGATTGACCCTGAATTCGTACCAGAGTACGGGTTTGAGGAGGAGTCTGACTCGGAGGAGTAGAATGAGGTTCCAGCGGAGTCGGGTGACATAAACCACCCAATTGAGATTGAGGCTGAGCTAAAGTCCTCGGAGGAACAGACCGTTCAGGGAAATTCAGGTTCAGAGGACGAGGAGTCTAACTCAAAGTGGATGCCAAGCAGAGGGCATAGAGACTAGAGCAGGGGTTGGGTTTAAACTTTTTGAAGCGTATCATTTTTTATGATAAAATATCCAGGTCATCGATCGTTTTGTATATCCATGGTTTATAGTATGGTGTGCATATGTGTATGGCGGTTTGTAAATTGTGAATATTATATAAGTTGGAATGAGAAATGAATATGTGCATTCTCCCTATTCTCCCCAGTTTTAATTGTCCAGGTATTTGTGATTTCCGCTGATTGTTCAAAATCTCTGATATTTATAAGTGAGGTTGGTGATACCCTAGGATGTTGCATTAATCGACCAAAGAAGTGTGTCGCGTTCTCGATAGGGTTCGGGGCGTGACAAAAAGCACCTCTCTTGTGTGACATCCTGAAAATTAGTCCATTTGTGATTTATAAAATATCAAGTCTTATGAATGTGCTCGTAGTAAATTCTCGCCCGGAACTGATCATTCACGGGATACTAACCATTGGAGAAAGGCTAATTAGGGAATTAAATTCGCACGACTGTTAGAAAATTCGATCGTGAATTTAATTTCGACCATGAAATCGCCGATGTGATATTTTGAGCCACTGTTGGCCGATCTAAAGGTAGTCAGGGATCGATTTGCCACTGTCATAGTAGTGGATTGCGAGTGATTTCGTCGGACCATGAAATGACTTGACGAATTATCCTGAATCTATACCGAACGATTGTATCCTACGGATCTAGCGATTGATCCTCGCAATTTTAATGACAACCGAAATTATCACGAACCGAATGGACTTGCACGTGACTCGATATATTATCAGTCACGAGTCGAATATGCGAATTTCCCAAACAAGCCGCCCGTTAGTTTGAGAAACACTCAAGTTACGTTTGATAGAATTTAATTATTTAATTTAGCCTAAATCGGATACCAGAAAAATTTGGAAGTCATAACGGGACGTTAGAACGACGTTGCGAATGTAACGTGCAATTTTGGATGTGCCCGAATCCTTCAGAAAAACTCGATTTTGGCGAGAAACGGAGAAACTGACCATTTTACCCTTGGAATTTATTAAAGGGTTAGTTTTAAAGGGGCAAGGACATTTTGGTAATTTTGCCCTAAAATTTGGAAAAGGCAATTTTGCCCTTAGACTTATTGAGAAATTACAAGATTATCCTTAGATATTTTTGGTAAGATTCGATCTGGGCTGTCGGTTTCAAGGTAAGATCGAATTTGGACCGTCAATTGAAAAGATTAGATGAGGGTGAGATTGTCATTTTCCACTTTTGGTCATATGGTCCAACCTTATCCTCTCTCTCTCTTTTCTCCCCCCCCCTCCCATTCGGTTCTTTTTTTTTCCCCACCGTGAGCAACCCCCCCTTCCGATCTCTCTCTCTCTCTCCCTCACGCCCAAGCCGCGCCGTCGCAGCCCAAGCCGATCGCCACCACCCGGGAGCTGTGCACCGTTGCTGCCGTTCCCGATTAAGTGCCGCCGCTTTCCGTTCTAGCAGCAATAGTCTAGAACGCGGATAAGCCGCGCTCTAAATCCAACTTAGGACTTCGGGGTATCGACGGGCGATTTTGGGTGAAACCGGGTATAGGGTAGGTGCAGAATTGCATGATTTAGGAGTGGAATTATGTGACGGGCCTTAGAATTGAACTCGAAAAATTTTTATTAGAAAATTCAGAATAATAGTGGGCTGTGGACTACTGTTCATGGGGCTGTGATGGGCTGATTGGGTCGCAAGTTGGATTTTTAGAATCGAGAATTTATGGCGAGAAAGTCTCATGAAGGACCCAAATCGATTTGAGACCATTTGATTAGAGAAAAATAGTAATTTCCGTGTTTTTCGTGTGTTGGAATTATGACCGAGTGTGGTGTTGGAAATTGTGTATGTGCTTGTGTAATTGGTTGACTTAATTATGCCTGTTGGGTACACGCGTGGGTCGGATTATTTTAATTGTTATTATTGGCCATGTCAAATGCTGATCGTGCATGGATTTGGTGTAATTAATGCGTGCACGGGCCACGTGCGAAGGGCCAATTGTGTGTGACAAATGCTTGTTGAGCATGTGCATGAGTAAGAAAGTGAATATGAGATGGCATGGGTGATCGTGGAATTCGTGCCGTCCTGAGGCGTATACTTCAACGCGGGATGATGCCTGGTATTACCAGAGGATTGCCAACCTGAGACGTGTACTTCAACGCGGGTTGCGCAGTAGGTGGTAGGTGTTAAGCCTGAAGCATGTACTTCAACGCAGGCAAGAAACATGGCCTGAGGCGTGTACGTTAACGCGGGCCTTGAAGTGTTGTGAAAAGCGATCGTAGTGTACCTGAGGCGTGTACTTTAACGCGGGTCACTGGCGAAGAATATGGAAAAAAAAAAAAGAAATGATGAGAATGAAACGAATGTTTGTGACGAGAGTTGTGCCTGCTAGTGATTGTGCGTATGTGATTGTGTTGTTTGTATAATTGTCTGGAGGTACGTGATAGTCTAGGTGGGGTTTAGGGTGAACTTACTAAGAAGTGTTCTGACGGTTGTTTCAACCAACAATTTCAGAATCCTGACAGGACCCATTAATCTTCGGCCACCAGTACGTTTTGGGGTACTAGTGCACACCAAGTATGACGTGGCAGAATTCCCTATGCCAGATAACATGACATGGATTAGGCAGACTACCACTATTTTTGTAGAAGTAGGACTACCTTTGTGGAAGACCCATGTATATACTGCCTAGTTCTTCCGAGATGTAGACGGGGATGAGTTCGGGCTTGTTAGGGTTTTTGATGTCCCGTTTAACTTAGTTGATGATTGGGACCCGTCTGCGATACCCCCTATTGATGGTGAGTTGACCAGCGTGGAGACTAGTTTAACCCAGTTAGGAATGCATCCGGCATCAGCAGCACAAGTATCATCAGGGGCTGAACATGAACCCAAACCCAAAGCATCGCAGGCTGAGGTCGACCCAATGGATATAGACCTAAAACCAATTCCCGAGGAGGAACCAAAGGGGGTAGAGCCCGAAGTGGAACCCGAGAACGAGCATGATGAGTCTAAAGAGCTTAAGGGGGAACCGGATTATATACTCTCCTATGAGCAGTAAATGGATCTCAATTACATGCCGGAATTCAATTTCTTTGGTGGATTATGGGAGGAGAATCAGAATGATGTTCTAGCTTAGTCGGGTGACATCAATCACCCGATAGAGATTGAGGCAGAATCAGAGTCTTCAGAAGAACAGACCGATCAGGAGAGTTTGGATTCAGCAGGCGTGGAATCAGACTCAGAATGGACGTCGAGCAAGGGGGCTTAGGGATTAGTATAGGGGTTCAAAATAGGTTTTTGGAGGAGTACCATTTTTGTGGTTAGAATACCAGGTCACTCATCTTGTTGTGTATCGGTGGTTTTTAGTACGGTGTGCACGTGTTTATGACGGTTAGGAATTGTAAATATTTTATAAGTTTGATATTGGAAAATGGATATGTGTATATTCTCCCTGACTGTTCCCCAGATTTTTAATTGTTTGGGTGATTTATGGTTTCCGCTGACGATTTAAATTTCTGATGGTTATTCGAGGTCAGCGATATCTTGGGATATCGCACTAATCGACTAGTAGAGGGATGTCGCGTGCTCGATGGGCTCGGGGCGTGACATCTTGAGTTAATTCCAATTTCAAGTATATATCCCAAGAATGCTTTCTCCCCTGTTCAATGTGCAAATCGGTTCATTCTGGCCCCCTTTACCATCCTGAAAGCCTATTAGGAGCCGCTCTTTGTCTAAACAATCTGTCTCCAGCGAACATTCCTTGTCCTTGTCAAATCGGATCATTACAGGCACACTTGTTTCAGCATGGTTTGTCTCGAACCACGCACCTACTGGACAAATACCTGCTCCGATACCATAACTTATTTGATGTATTATCCGTGAGCCTCATGGTTTTGTATTTTAGTGTATGGGTGAGTACTTTCCCAAGACGTAGTTCTCTCACTTGAGTACACTTAACATTGGGGTTTCAATACTAAACATTGTCGTTACGTCAAAAGATTTTTTTTTTTTGAGTTAATTCTAGTTTCACATTAATATCTAAAAAATGCCTTCCTCTTATTTGGTGTGCAACTTAGCTCATTCTTACCCCTTTCACTAGATTAGAAGCCTGTAAAGAGCTCCTTCTTGTTGGGACCCTCTAGTCTCGGTAAACACTCCCCGCCATCTTCGGACTGGGTTGTCACAGAGAGAAGGTTTTTTTCTTTTCATTTTCCACAGTGGTATCCATTTAAGCATCTACATTGGCTAAATTCTATTTATTTTGTCGTATTCCAACATCATCTAGCAGCCACGTTTTCTTGATTCGGGCGTATTTAATGTTACAAGGATTTAATTAACTAGAAAGCTTTGTGAAATTATGAGAATTTGATTAGACAAATTAAAACTAAAATGGACTTAATCAGGAAAAGAGTGAAAGTATTAAAATAAGTCGTAAAATTCTTCCCTAGTGTTTGATTCGACTAGATTAGGGTATGAAGTACGTTCGGCCGATTTCACGCTCTTCGTCGAGTAGCCAAGTTCGTCTCATGAGTTTGATCAGCCTGTCGACAATTATAGGAAGGCAAACGTATTGTCACACATTACAAAAATGTACATGCAATAAGTTGCTTATATACATATGTGAAAAAGTAAAATACAAGATGATATAACTTTCTAAGTCACGTTCTCTTTTAAAAACAACATAAACTAATTGCAAGAACGCGAGTACATCATTCTGAATGAGAAATGCTAAATGCTTACCGAATCACTGCCGTATAGATTTTTGCTTTCTGACTGATTCGATAAGGAAATTGGAGGGTAAGAATTGTAAAATTTTCTAGAATCAATACCAACTATTGAAAGCGTTGTTGAGTGTTTCGATATTCTAATACTTCACCAAAAAATTGGCTAGACTTTTGCCAAATACTAAATCGTAGAAAATATAGAATTACCAATACAAATAAAATGTGTGAAAAAATTTAAACTCAAGACCTTTTATTTTTAGATCATATGACAAAGCCAACTGCAATTTAATATTTGTACATACCAATATAGAATTACCAATACAAATAAAATAGCCCAATCGCGAGAGCATCTCTCTTCCCCAAAAAAAACCTCCGGATGCAACTAGAACAACCTTTTCCCGAGGAGGGAGGTGTGGCCAAGGCCGAGGCCGAGGTGTTGGCAGTATCTTTAGGAAGCTCTGGGATGCTCGAACTGTACTTGTCGGTCTTGTGAGCCAAGAGGAGCCACACATGAGTGATGAGCTCACCTCCTCTTCTCAGTAGCTTGGCATGGTGATACACTGGACAGTTGGATGCTGCATAACACAGCATCTCCACCCAGATGCTGCTGATGATCTCCCACTTGTTGTCCATCGTCCTCAGGTCGAAGACGAGCTTCTGCACTTCCAACAGCACGTGCCAATCACGAGTGATAATTGTTGCCTTATCATGGTCCACGGGGTCTGTTACATTTCCATCCGCAGACAACAGTTCGATAATTGCCTGGCTATGGTGTTGGTCCCTCAAGAAAGGCCTCAATGCGCAAAAAGCGTGCTCCAGCGTGATGTCGGAGGTGGTGAGGGACAACATATAAGGACGCAAAGCGAGGAGGTATATCATGTAATCCGATAGGAGTTTGCTTTCTACATGAGCATCGGAGTTTTTGCTTTCCGATAAGTGCAGGATTTCCGTCGCGACGTGCCAGATAATGATGCTCTTATCAAATGTCATCTCGATGCTATCGTTCAGTCCTTGTTTCTCTTGGATGCCGTGAGTTTCGAGCGTCCAGTTGCCTCTTTCTGTGAAGGGCAGCAGGTGTCTTTTCTTCTCTAGCTCCGCTATATTTTGAACCACCAGAGCCTTGAGGGACGAAGGGATGGCCTGGCGGGAGTGTAACCAGTACCTCCTGAAGATCTCAGTTTTCTCAAACCAATCAAGTACCGTGGTGACAGGCTTCGGCCATTGTTTGCACAAGAGGCGGCGGTCTAACAAATTGAGCTGCCCTATCGACCTCGACCATCTTTTCTGCTTCATGCACCAATCGGCTAGAAATGGGAGGAGCCTTACGAACAAGCGGCACCTTAAGGTTCATGCTCATCTTCACCACTGCCCAATCCGAAAACGCCAGCATCGTGAGTTGATAAAGCTCGAGAGATGTGACTGCCATCAGTAAGGTGTAGGTATAGGTGATGTACATATCGATCAAGAAGGCATTCTTGAAGATGACGGCGAATCCACACAAGGCCAACACCAAGCAGAAGAAGCCAAAGAAGCGGCCTATGAGGCCGACGTTTGGTGTACAGAATGGGCGCTTTAGTGTAGAGCACGTCGAACATGAAGTTCAGCTCGATCTCGGTCATGGTGAAAGCGCGGTTGGCAGGGTAACCATCGATGGACATCCAATCGCGGGATATGAACAGAGGGTGGTACAGCCAGTTCACGAGATGGGGCTTCAGACAGTCAAACCGAAAGTAGGCCTTCAAGATGTCCTTTGTGGACGCAAACTTCTCGTCCTTTGGGGAACGCTTCGAACACTTGCATAATACCGGCTTCTTCGAACATGTCCTCCGCGGTCACGCTCGAGTTCTCATCATACACGGATTGGAGAGCCCACACCCACCCCACCGACTTTATGATTCCAGCCACAGACAAGGGGAAGTACAGGTTCGAGACCGGGGACGAGCTGTCCCCACAGCGAATGAGGATCCAAATCACGACGCCCACCGTAGCCCCGATGTTCAGCATCTGTCTCCATCCCAGCCGGTTATCTTCCACCGCATAGGCCGTTATGCTGTCTGGGTACCCAAGTTGCATCAGAAGCAACGGGGCCAATAGCCCTTCCAATACCACATTGTAACCTGGATTTTCAGGATCATCAATGCGAACCACAGTAAGCTTGCCCAGCGCGATTGTCGCAAAGTAAGAAAGGAGCAAATATGCGGCCCAGATGACGAATTAGCTAAAATCCACGTCATATATTTTCGACGGCTGCCTAATATTACGAGAACAATCTTGCAGGCAACGCTTGCGACAACCAAGAACTGAATCCCCACGACGCCCACAGGCCTTTTAACAGTGGCAACACGGTGTTCAAACTCATGATGGCTTCGTTCAGGTGTGCTCACTAGACATCAATGCAAATGCAGAGTGAGGAAAATTTTCACATTGGTTCTGAAGAACAATTACAAAAAGTGCTTGCACAAAACTGCATAAATGCATACAACATTGCATTGCATTAATTCCATTAATCTGTCAGGATCTGGCACCACTGAAACTAAGAATGTGTACATTGCTTATCCTACAAGTTATGGATAATCAGGAATCTGGATTTTCATTAGGTCTGTACTGGATGCATCATATCTGTGAAGTGACCCACCGGTCAAACACAGTGCGTAAATTTTCATTAAAATACTTTCTTAAGTCACTTGTGTTTTAGTTGTTGATAATGACTCTCCGGCGGTGTTGCAAATACCCAAGAACTAGAAAGGAAGATTTACAATGCAAATGAAATTTTCTTTTATAATTTTGAATTAGTTTAGTTCATTGAAAGTCCAGGCCAAGATAATACATAGGCAGATTTTTTTTTTAAGACTGTTTGTTTACACTAAAGCAAAAATAAAAAGTATCCTTCTTTGTTTGCCCATCAAAATTTAAAAAATTTAAAAAAAAAATTTTTTATGTAAATTTTTTTAATTAATAATTGAATGTTATTGAAAGTGTCAGATTTTTTTTGAATTTAAAAAGAATTTCAATATTTTTGAGCCGCAAAATTTTGAATTAAACAAAACGTAAAATGTAAAACCAATTCAAACAAATCTAACGATTCAAAGTAAATTGATTGAAAGACAAAGTGACATCATATTTACCCACTTGCTCATCTCTCTCCATGCTCATCTCCCATTCCTTAACAATTCAAAGTAAATTGTTGTACTACTAGCATTTTTAATCAAATAAGATCTAAGATGACTCATAAGGCAAGGAAAGTTCCTAAAGGAAAGAATAAAAACAGTGATTATTTTGAGTACTTTTGTACAAAAAAGTGGAATGCAGTGATCAAACACATCCCCATATGAGCTTTTCTACATCGCTCTATGAGGTGAAAACTTCCAAATCCAATTTGCTAATCCTCCACTCCTCTACTATTAACTATTTATCTTTTTTCCAAATTTTCTTGGACACAACTTTGTAGCTCAAAAGAGTTGTTTTGCTTTTCATGTAAAACTTTGATTTTCTTTTTCAAATTTGAACAAATGATGAATTATTCGATTATCCGAATAATTTCATTTTTGGGATTTTCTTTTATTTAGCCTCCACATTCTATCGAGGTACTCTTAAGGTGAATTCTCCACAAATTCTTTAGACGTGGCTTATAAGTTTTTTCAACCTCTATCTTTCATATATTAGCTTTTCAAAAAGAATTCAAAACTAATATTTAAATAAAAAGAGGGAGAAGGAAAAAGGTGGAGGAAAGGTGTTACAGGAGTATTTAGTAGGGGTGTGCTTGTTTTAGAATAGTAGGTTATTTGTGTTGCCCTTGAACATATGGTTGTAAGTTTTTGAAATCTGAAACCTACTTTATAGGTTTTGAAACCATATTGGAACCTCGAACTTGTCGGTTCCACGGGTTCTTGGGCAACCTATATTGCCTTGTACTTTTTCAAATTATTTTTTTTGAACAAAAACTGTCACAGTTTTAGTTATTTACACATTGAACATTCAACAGAGCACATAATCGGATTACAAGTTAAAATACATGTTCATGTCTAAAGATAATATCTGTAACCCTACCACACATTTCAAAACCTGCAGACTTAGATCCCTGTCACAGAGGAAAGATTGCATTTAATAGCATATTTGCTATACTTTTCCTGACATAGCAATATTTATATGTTGAAGGAACAGAGAAGGGTGATAATGTTTCCCGGTAGTTCTTTCACCAGTTGGAAAATGAACATCGATAACAAACATAAACATGTGCTATAACTTTTATAGAGAATGGTTAAGTGTACTGACCATCGACTTAACGTACGATAATCACTTGCCAAAGCATCCAAAGTCCCGAGCGTACAAATATCTTTCCCTAAAAGTAATATTGGTTGGTAAGCACGACAAGCAAATGCAAGAAAAAGGTGCAATGCAACACAAGACTAGCGCCACGAAACCTGAACTTGAGGGCTGATGAATCCCAGAAGTATGATTCAAAAGACAAGGACACCGGCATCGCTCAAATTGGAGAAACTGAAGCACTGAAAAGCAACAGAGATCTTTGTCCTAAGAAACATTGCGAAAGAACAAAGTGCTAGAAATAGGTGATTTCCTCTCTTAGCTAGCAGAGTACTTGCACTTTAACACATAACAGCAACAAACTGTTTGTTGTGGAGCCTCTATTTATAAAGTAAGAAAAAGAAATCCGAAGGAATGAAAAAGGACACAAAGAAAATGGAATAATACACTGCATGGGAATTTGATTATTTGCTTGCAACTTTCGTCCGAGGCTCTTTTCCTCTTTTGTTGGGTAGATAAAGATAACCATGTCTGAAGCTTCGGCCTCCATCTTTAAGGTCGCGCGTGATTCTCGTTCTATCCTGCACTTTTAGGTCTTGGATTAGGCAAATGATAGGCTACTCTAACACTAGCATTGGGTCACGATGAAATTGTAGGAAGACTTCAGGTCCGTTTTATTTCGTGGAAAAATTGACATGACTAATTAATATTTAATAAGAAAACTATTTTCAGGAAAAATAGTTTAATTTTCTTGTGTTTGGTAGAATTTTAGGAATGAGCTATAAATCATTATCGGAAGTTTGGTGTCAAAAAACTTAGGGAAATTGTCTAATCATTCCTAAATCTATTGTATGAATATCAATTCAATCCTAAACTTTCTAATTTTGAAATTTAGTAACCTTTGCGTGAAATTTCAATGTAATCACTCTAAATAATTTTTACCGGAAATTGCTGATGCGGTGATGTCTTATAGGACGGTCGATAATGACTGAATCATCAATGTCAACGATTTTTAGCGAATTGACTAGAAAGATTACATTGGGATTCGTACAAAGGTTTAGAACTAAATTGGCAAAATTGAGAAGTTTATGACTAAATTGCAATTCATATAATAAGTTTAGGACTAAATTGACAAAATAGAGAAATTTATGACTAAATTTCAATATATATAATAAGTCTAGGACTAATTAAGTAATTTTTCCCAAAAAACTTGATCGCGTTCGAGACAAATAAACCTACAATGCAACAATCTTGAGAACTCGGCAGCAGGACTTAAGACCTCGAGCCTCGAACTCAAGATTAGACCTGGACTGTGAGCCTTGGACTGAAGTTCCTCGGAGTTGGACGCCAGAGGTCGATCCAAGAACTCGTGTCCCTAGATGCTCACGTTTGCCCCAGCGTGCAAAGTCTAGATGCTACGATCCAAGGTCCAATCATTTAGGGCGCTGGTTAGGGCACTGGGTCTCATGCCAAGCCACCTCGTGTCCTAAGTTTAGGTGCTAGGGTGTTCAATCCGACCGCAAGGTCAAATTAGATTCTTGAAAATGAATATGAATCTTTTAAGAGAGTAGATTTAAAGATGGATTTTTTTTTTTTTTTGGTAAAGATAAAAACATAAAGATGGATTTTTGCTCATCGTCACTCATTTTCAAAGCAAAGCCAAAATGAAAAAAAATGAGGAAATATGTTCCAACAATTAGTTTTCGATAAGATAATTGTACCTTTCGTGGTTTTGAAAATTTAGTCCAAGTCCTCCTCCCGTAAGAACTTGTAGAATCCACTAAATTAAGAAAACTATGATGATGTGGCTTAATTATACAATTTTCAAATCCAAGTAGGAAAAACAAAAAGCTTCGTGTAATTTGATATAATGAAATTAAATAATGACTAACGCTAAGTACAATAAACTGTTTTGGAAAAATAAAATTAATTCAAGGACTCTATGCGAAGACTATTTTCTTCCGTCTCTTCAATGCCTTCTTGAAGCCTTTTTGACCAGAGGGCTCCTTCCACCATTTCTCATTGCGCTTCTTCTTTTTTATGGGATAAGTTCATTAAAAGTCCTAAAACTTATCATTAAAATGCAATTTTTTTGGTAAGGGTAAGGTATATATTACTTTCAAATCACCAAATACAAAGGAAAGCAAGAGACTAACCAAGTCCTAAAAGGACTATACAAGGGAGCACAGACAACACAGAAAAAAGAAAAAGGAAGAGACAGCTATACAAGAGAGGCCTAACACAACTCAACTATGAAAAGATGGAAGGTGAAAGCCCCCAACTCCTCTGTAGCCTTCTGTTCAAAGGCGTGTCTGGAACTCTTCCAAGAGCTGCAACTTTGTCCTTTACCACTTTGATAATATGATTCCGCATGCCCGGAATGAAGATACTCTTGTTGCGGAAGATAGAGTTGTTTCTTTCCGTCCAAATTATGTGACAAAGGGCACCAAAAGAGAATCTGGACATATGGTGTGCAAAAGATGGGCCTCCACAAACCGTCATTGCCCATATAATATGCTCACACCACGACCGATTACGCCATGGAAGGCAGCAATTTGTTGCCCAAAAAACCGCCAACCTTCTTGTAAAGGAGCACTCGAAGAAGAGGTGATCTATTGAGTCCGGGGTAGCACCGCAAAACGCGCACATAGCAGAATCAATCCTGCTATTATGGATGAGAGCAGCCTGTGTAGGCAACCGGTTGAGGGAGATTATCCAAAGAAGAAAGGCATGCCGCGGAGCAATGTGGTGATCCCATATAAAGGAATGCCATTGAACCGGAAGTCCTTTTCTTCTTATATGATTCCACGCCATGGCCACTGAGAAGGTAGAGGAGGTTTGGGGCGCCCAAATGAGCTCATCTTGAACGTCTTCCTCAAAAATAGGGGTAGGTTCTGTCCAGTGTAGTATAGTTTCCAACGAATGTGAATGCTGCCATACCGAATCATAAAAAAGTTCGAACAGAAGTGTCCCGTGGAATACGAGACTGGTAGATGTCCATATTACTAAACAAGAGATAGAGGGGGCTTTTGTCGTGCCACCAGTCGAACCATAAAGAGACTGAACGACCATTGCCAATTTTCCAACGAAACATAGATCGAGCAGTATCTCGCAAGTCGAGGACTTTCTTCCACGTCCAGGAACAGACGGTGGGCTTGGATACAACCCAGAAATTAGAGTTTTTAAGGAAGTTCAAATGGATCCACTTACACCACATGGACTCCTTGTCGGTGAAAAGAAGCCATATGTGCTTGAGTAACAAAGCTCTATTATATTCAGTGAGTCTACGGATCCCAAGACCTCCTTCTTCTTTGGGTAAGCAAACCGATTCCCATGCAACTTTAGCGCCACCCATACCAAGATCCGGGCCCTTCCATAGGAATTGTCGCAAAATAACCTCAATACCATAAAGCACTGATTTAGGTAGATAGAAGATGGTGGCCCAGTGGACTTGAATAGAATGTAGAACCGAACGGATAAGTTGCAACCGGGGCCCGCAAAAGACAAGAACCGGTGAGTCCAAGATCGAACGCGCGATGTAATGGAGTCTATCAAGCATTTACAGTCCACTTTGCGAAGTCTCGAAGATATAACAGGCACGCCTAGGTATCGAAAAGGTAACAAGCCTTGTTGAAACCCAAGGCAATGAAGAATGCCCCTATGTATCTCCGAGTTCCCTCCCGAGATGTAAACATTGCTTTTTCTCGCATTCGGTTTTAGACCCGACCAAGTCGAGAACAAATCAATTGCTTCCTTGATAAGTTGGATAGATCTCAAGTGCGCTTGCGCAAAGATGAGGACATCATCGGCGAAGAAAAGATGGGAAAGACTCGTTTTCTTACACCGCCAGAACCATTGAAAGTCTGAGTTATCAGTTTTCTGCCTCAGCAAACCGGAGAAGACTTCCATAGCTAAGACAAATAAATATGGCGAGAGTGGATCTCCCTGCCGTATACCCCGAGTACTGGCAAAGAAGCCATGTAGATCCCCATTTATTGCAACTGAAAATTTGGCGGTAGAGATACATGCCAAAACTAGCTGAGTAAAGCTTTCTGGAAATTTAAAGGCTGATAGCACATTTTGTATGAAGCTCCAGTCGATCGTATCGTAGGCTTTTTGGAAATCTACCTTGATGGCGCACTTGGGAGAGTAAGCCTCATGGTGGAAGTCCGCAAACAACTCCTGGGCGATCAGAATGTTGTCACTTATCCTACGACCTCTGACAAATGCCGTTTGAGTTGACCCAATTATCGAAGGTAAGATGTGCGCGATTCGCCTTGCAAGGATTTTGGAGATGCATTTATATAAGGTGTTGCAGCACGCAATTGGTCGGAAGTCATTCATACTCGACGCATTGGGGTTCTTCGGGACCAGTGTTAGTATGGTATTGTTGATCTCTTTGAGTAGGCGGCCAGTTTCAAAGAAGTTCTTGATCGCCTTCAAACATAAAGGGCCAGTAATCCCCCAAGTGAGTTTGAAAAATTCGACGTTGTAGCCATCTGGACCTAGAGCCTTACCTTTGGCAAGTGAAAAAAGTGTCGTTTGGATTTCCTCATCGGTTACTGGTTGTGTAAGGAACAGCCTTTGATTCTCATCTAACGTCTTTCCAATAAAACCATTCAGTTCCGGAAGTGGGGCCTGAAGGGTAGTTGGATTACCAGAGAGAAGTTGCTGAAAGTGAGAGACAATAAGATTACTGACCGCTAAAGGTTCAGTAATAATCTCCCCACTCTCTGTTGTAACAGACAGAATTCTATTATGGAGACGTCTATGGTTGACGTGATGATGAAAGAAAGCAGTATTCATGTCTCCTTCCTTTGTCCAGCGTATTTTGGATTTTTGTCTGTAGAAGGACTCTTCTTGCAGTCTCAAATCAGAGAATATTCTTTGAAGCTCTACTTCTCTTGCAAGAAGGTTCTGGTCAAAAGGGGTCGAATCCAAGGCCGTCTGTACATGGAATATGTGACGCCCCGAACCCCGGGGCCATTAACGTGACGTACCGTTCATTATTCTTTTTATTTACAAACACGCGGAAGCATACTCGGGACGATCACAACAAAAAGCACAAGCGGGATTAAGACAGCAGCATCATGAGTAAACCTTATGTTTATAGGACACGCAAATATATTTTACGGGCCAAATTATCCAATTTTAGCCATTTATACAACAAATGTTATGGCTTGGGTGTCCTAAGCCCACTATTTCTCCTCGCTCCTCGCTTTCCCCGAACTTCAACATGGCTCGAACTCCTCCTGACGCCGCCGTCCGTTCGACCATCCTATAAACCTGAGGGTGGGAAAATGGGGGGTGAGTCGGGGAGACCCAGTAAGTAAACCTACTAATACCAAGCGAGGACGAGGGGATCGCCGTTAGTACAAGTCGGCCCTTACCATACCCGCATCAATGGCAGATCAATAGCAAAGTTCAACAAGAGAACATCAAGCACGGCTACATCGTGCACACGTTACAAACCACGGCTCGGTTCTATCTCAAAACAACATCAAACACGAAACATGATCAAATCAAGAAATGAACCAACCACAATCAACCAAATGACCGAGAAACGGTCCAAGCAAACCGTGTCACAACGCATCACAACTTCCTTTCCCGATATTAGGAAGTGTACTTACACAACGTCAAACAAAACCAGAGAACAGAGTTCGAGACAAGGTGAGCTCGGGATATTCCGGGCTTAAACACGAACACTCGGGCCTCGGACGTGACTTTCTCACTTGATCGAACTACGAGAGAGACACGGATTAATTGGTAAGCTTTTTCACTCTTTCTTTCTTTCTATTTCTCTCTTGGTTTTCTCTCGGCAACTCATGGTGTCGGCCCTTTCTTTTCTTTCCCTTGGCTTTCTCTCTCTTAGTTTTCTCTCTTTCTCTTTCTCTCTCTCCCTCACGGCTACTCTCTCTCTCTCTCTCCCTTGGCCGAATGGCCTTGCTTCTATTTATAGGGAGACAAAACTTGGAGGCCAAGCTTGGATGATGTAAGCGCTTATGTCATCGGGTGGCGTGAGGTCATCACAGCGTGTCATTAGGGGGCGTGAGGTGGCGCTTACCTCACATGGCTATCATGAATGGCCATCAAAGTCAAGCATCATAATGGCCCATTTAATGCATGTCATCATGAAGGGACTCCAAAGTCAAGACTAATAAATGCAAGCCATAATTAGGCTTCTTGAACAAGCTTCCTTCTTGGTCACTCATTTTCAAATTTCGTTTTCCCCTGGTCCAACCTCCGAAAAATGCATAAAATATCTCATTTGAAAGCTTGGAACGTGTACTTTAAATCACCAGAAGACACCAAATCCAAATTCCAATGTTTTCGTATAGAAAATGCTAAATCTTTGAAATCTGGAGAAACCGGACAGTTTTGCACTGTTCACGAAATTGGACTTGAAAATATAGTAAATGAACTCCGAAAATTCTCAAATTCGGATATGTCATAAACAAGACCTTAATAAACATTTTTCGTGAAGAACACAAAATCCAAATCTCTTTGTAAATACTGTATTCAGTCACTCAAACCCAGACAGAAAAACAGCTTACTGGAATAGCATTTTTATTTCTCAAAATAAGCTCTGTCTAGTATCCAAATCATCTCAGAAAATTCCCAAATTTACACACGTTATAGAAAAGGAAGTCCTCAACAACTTTTTTATGAAGAAAACATTTCCAAACTCGGCCCAGAAAAGCCTGTAGAAAATTAAGACTGTGTAAACATCATCGAAATACCCATTCCGGGCAGTTTCACATAGTCTGAAAAATCAGGTCTTTGTACCACTCATATCAATTCCAAAAATTCTGAAATTAAATCATGTAAAACTTCAAAATGTTTGGAACAACTTTCCAGAAGACAGCATTTGGAAATTCGGATCACACAAGTCTCCCCAAAAATAACAAAACAAAAGGGTATAAATGATCCGAAAACTCGGTTTTCCAAAACAAGAGAAAACCATTTTATTCTGATTGGAAAACCACCAAACTTAAACCATAGCCATTTCCAGGGACTGAAATTGAGGATATTACCATTTACCTGCGGCTTCCCAGGCCCAAAAATCGGGATGTGACAATTCTCCCCCTCTAATAAAATTTCGTCCTCGAAATTTTAAACGCGTATCTGGTTCCTCGAATAAATGCAGGTATCAACTTTTCCTCAATTCCTCACTCTCCCACATGGCTTCTTTTATGCCCTGGTAACACTATAGGACCTTAACTAAGGGAACGGCCTTACCTCTCAACACTTGCTCCTTACATTTCACGATCCGCTTTTGCTCCTCAAAGATAGGACACTCTGCTGTCCGCCGACCTCGTCGAAAAAATTTAGCACGCGTGCGGATCGGGCTCACACTTTCACAATATCACAACATATACCTGAGCAAGTTTCGGTGGTGACACCAACCGATAGGGCCAAATTCCTTATTCTTTCTAGAATTTCAAAGGATCCTACGTACACGGGACTTATCTTACCTTAGTACCTTTCTGAGATCCATCTTTGTAATCCAAACTCGCTCGGACCAGCGACCTTTCTTTCCCCGACCTCGATCCAACATACCAGAGTGCAGCAAGCTTAACCACGCTTCATTTGCGCTACTCTGAAAAAATCTTCCTCAAACACAATTTACTTATAATCACAAAGATCACACCGATCATTTCAACCAATGATTCCCATCTTACTTTCAATTTCATACCTAGTTCGGTTTATTCCTTTTCTTACCCGCCATCCTAGAAGCTTGCCAGAGTCGCACCTTGTTCAGTCTTCAACCCCCCGACGACACTCTTGCCTTCAACCCCAGGTCTTCAACCCCGACGACACTCTTGCTAGAAGCCGCACCTTGATCAAGCTTCTTGCTCCGGCGTCCACTTCCTAGCCAAGAGCCGCTCCTTGATCAGGTTCTACCCTGGCCATCACTCCCCGCCCTCATCGGATCGGGTTATGTCAACATTCAACAGCCTTCTCTTGGCTCAACACCGAACTGCAACTTACTAGAGGGGAACTGCTTTTGGACTTTTCTTTTCGAGGTCGTGGCATCCTGATGGGACTTTTCTTTTTTCTCGGTGTCGGAACCTGGTCCTTAGCACTTATTACATTATCAATAGTCTAACAAGACTTTCTACAACACAAAAATAAGTTAGTGATCACAAACAAATATGAGCACTTAACCTATTCAATCACAATCAATCATTCACATGCATAGGGGTGTTTCCTAGCTAACTACCCCAACTTCAGCGCACCTTATCGCTCCGGTCTTTATTCCGCTTTGATTTCAAGAATCGTTTTCCCAATTCGGTTTGTTCGGTCGTTCTTGCCCTTAGCCATCCTAAAAGCCTGCCGGGGAGCTGCTCAATGATCGGCCCTTCACCCGGCGCCACTACGCCCGGAGGCCGCTCAATGATCAGGCCTCTTACCCCGGCGCCACCTCGCCGAAGCCGCTCAATGATCGGTCGTATGGCCTTGGTGCTACTCCCGCCCTTGTCGGATTGGCCATTGCAAGCTGCCCCGAACTGCGCACCCTTTGGAGGGAAAACCTGCTCGATACCAAATTAACTGTGGCGCCCCCAACCCGGGGCCATTAACGTGACGTCCGTTCATTATTCTTTTTATTTACAAACACGCGGAAGCATACTGGGACGATCACAACAAAAAGCACAAGCGGGATTAAGACAAGCATCATGAGTAAACCTTATGTTTATAGGACACGCAAAATATATTTTACGGGCCAAATTATCCAATTTTAGCCATTTATACAACAAATGTTATGGCTTGGGTGTCCTAAGCCCACTACTTCTCCTCGCCTCCTCGCTTTCCCGAACTTCAACATGGCTCGAACTCCTCCCGACGCCTGCGTCCATTCGACCATCCTATAAACCCGAGGGTGGGAAAATGGGGGGTGAGTCGGGGAGACCCCGATAAGTAAACCTACTAATACCAAGCGAGGATGGGGGATCGCCCGTTAGTACAAGCCGGCCCTTACCGCACCCGCATCAATGGCGAGATCAATAGCAAAGTTCAACAAGAGAACATCAAGCACGGCTACATCGTGCACCGCGTTACAAACCATCTCGGTTCTATCTCAAAACAACATCAAACACGAAACATGATCAAATCAAGAAATGAACCAACCACAATCAACCAAATGACCGAGAAACGGTCCAAGCAAACCGTGTCACAACGCATCACAACTTCCTTTCCCGATATTAGGAAGTGTACTTACACAACGGCAAACAAAACCAGAGAACGGGGTTCGAGACAAGGTGAGCTCGGGATATTCCGGGCTTGAACACGAACACTCGGGCCTCGGACGTGACTTTCTCACTTGATCGAACCACGAGAGAGACACGGACTAATTGGTAAGCTTTTTCACTCTTTCTTTCTTTCTATTTCTCTCTTGGTTTTCTCTCGGCAACTCATGGTGTCGGCCCTTTCTTTTCTTTCCCTTGGCTTTCTCTCTCTCTTTCTCTTTCTCTCTCTCCCTCACGGCTACTCTCTCTCTCTCTCTCTCCCTTGGCCGAATGGCCTTTTTCTATTTATAGGGGAGACAAAACTTGGAGGCCAAGCTTGGATGATGTAAGCGCTTATGTCATCGGGCGCGTGAGGTCATCGCGCGTGTCATTGGGGCGCGTGAGGTAAGCGCTTACCTCACATGGCTATCATGAATGGCCATCAAAGTCAAGCATCATAATGGCCCATTTAATGCATGTCATCATGAAGGGACTCCAAAGTCAAGACTAATAAATGCAAGCCATAATTAGGCTTCTTGAACAAGCTTCCTTCTTGGTCACTCATTTTCAAATTTCGTTTTCCCCTGGTCCAACCTCCGAAAAATGCATAAAATATCTCATTTGAAAGCTTAGAACGCGTAGTTTAACTCACCAGAAGATACCAAGTCCAAATTCCAACGTTTTCATATGGAAAATGCTAAATCTTTGAAATCTGGAGAAACCGGACAGTTTTGCACTGTTCACGAAATTGGACTTGAAAATATAGTAAATGGACTCCGAAAATTCTCAAATTCGGATATGTCATAAACAAGACCTTAATAAACATTTTTCGTGAAGAACACAAAATCCAAATCTCTTTGTAAATACTGTATTCAGTCACTCAAACCCAGACTAAAAACAGCTTACTGGAATAGCATTTTTATTTCTCAAAATAAGCTCTGTCTAGTATCCAAATCATCTCAGAAAATTCCCAAATTTACACACGTTATAGAAAAGGAAGTCCTCAACAACTTTCATGAAGAAAACATTTCCAAACTCGGCCCAGAAAAGCCTGTAGAAAATTAAGACTGTGTAAACATCATCGAAATACCCATTCCGGGCAGTTTCACACAGTCTGAAAATCAGGTCTTTGTACCACTCATATCAATTCCCAAAAATTCTGAAATTAAATCATGTAAAACTTCAAAATGTTTGGAACAACTTTCCAGAAGACAGCATTTGGAAATTCGGATCACACAAGTCTCCCCAAAAATAACAAAACAAAAGGGTATAAATGATCCGAAAACTCGGTTTTCCAAAACAAGAGAAAACCATTTTATTCTGACTGGAAAACCGTCAAACTTAAACCATAGCCATTTCCCAGGGACTGAAATTGAGGATACTACCATTTACCTGCGGCTTCCCAGGCCCAAAAATCGGGATGTGACAGAATAAGTCCGATCTAGCCTGTTCTGTTCTTATAGAGATCTCCGAGAAGGCACTACGGTTCAATTGTTTCAGCTTAGCTTTAAGAGCTTTGAGTTTGCAGCAAACATTGAACATAGGTATGCCCACAAAGTGTGTATCCCAAACTTGAGTAACTAACTACATAAACAGTGGATGGGAAGCCCAAAAGTTGAAAGCTTAAAAGGCTTGTTCGAAGTTGTCGGAGGAACAATCTTCACCAACATAGGGGAATGATTAGAAATGCCAAGGTGGAAGAAAGTTAGCTTCAGAGAAGGAGAAACTCTGAGTCTAGCTAGCATTGATAAGTACTCGGTCAATCTTTTGCATTTTCCGGTTTGCACCTGAAGAGTACGACCAAGTGTATCTACATCCAACGTAACGGAGATCGTCCAGTCCCGCATTGTTGAGGCAGTCCCTGCAATCATCAAAAGCTGGAATCCACGGAGTGGAGCTGCCCACTCTATCGTGTGGGTCTCTGATCGCATTGAAATCCCCAGCGACAAGCCATGGGAGGTCACACGAGGAGAGCGAATAAGGTCAGCCCACAAATGTCTTCGATTCACGAAGGTGTGTTCTCCATATACTCACAGAAGCATACAAGTATCCCGCATGTGTAGCAATCTTGCTCGAGCATGAATTAGTTGAGCAGAAGAGTACAAAATATCCAACTCAACCTCATTTGGATCCCAGCCAATCCATATTCTTCCTAGGGGAGAGTATTCATAGTTAGAAACCCAATTCCGGTTCGCAAAAAGACCTTTAGAAATGTCAATAAAGCGACGACTTTTGACTTTAGTTTCTAATACACCAATACAGCAAAGATGATTCTTCCTAATAAAGGAGCAAATTTCCGCCTGTCTGAGGGGATCAACAAGTCCTCTTATATTCCAAAATCCAAAAAACATATAGGAAGAATAGAAAACTATCGTTGACTTTTCCTAGGCCTCCTCCTTTTAGATTCCTTTTTTGAGGAGGAAGGGCTAGGCGCACTCAGATGGCATTTCGAGCTGTGTGTAGATCCAAGAGAGGGTTTAGGCACATCCTCGGAAGCACTGGATGCGAATGTGCGAGACCGGGTATTTGGGGGGGACACTGCAACTACTGCCACTTCTACTCTGTCTTCCGAAGCAGTAGATTCCTCTAGTACCAACCGGGAATCAAGAGGAGTCCTCAGTGGAAACTTGAGGTGTGGGAAGAGGTTCCAAAATCTGCTGATCATTAGGACCAGTAGAGTCCTGAGCATTGGTATGGCTTAGGCCCGCCTCGGGGTTTGAATTGGCCCCATCGCGTCGTCTTCTCTGTCGGGTCCCAAGGAAGAGCATATCGCTGAAGTATACTACTCCGTCCCTGTAATGTTCTGTTCTGGGCAAGGATTCTGAAGGAGATGGTCAGGAGCAACAGCCACCGAGGGGGGGAGTTGAGGAGGAGCAGGGGCTAAGGGCGAAACTGTGTGTGACCGATCCTGTGGGACCAGCGAAATGGAAGAGGGCTGGTCGAGGCCTACAGCAGACGCTGAATGGCAGTGGTTGGGACCTGGGGCAAATTGAGTATCAGCAGCTTTGCCTCTCCTGGAGTGGACGTGAACCCATCCTTCATCCCTGTGGCGTTGCTCATCCTGTCCAAACTTATGGACAAGGTTTGAGGGGCCTGCAGCAGGAGTTACAGACCTAACAATGGCCTGGTCCGGGCCACAATCAAACCCATTAGATCCCTCTTTATGACCCATGAGATACCCCATTTAAGGACATGCCAGCGGTTTCCACTCATATTCAACATTGATTGTGTTCACCTCACCATCCCAACAGAATTTAACTTGCTCAGGTCTTGGCTTAGTAGCTTGGAGTTCCACATAGACTCGCACGAATGAGATCCTTGCCATCTGTTGAGTTTGAAGATCCACATAGAGGGGTTTACCAATAGCACTGGCTATTGAACCAATGCCAGCAGGGGACCATAACGAAAAGGGAACGTCTCTAAGTCTTACCCAAACCGGGTTTGTGTCCAGCACTCCCTTTTTGAGCTTAAGCTTGGAGTGCCATTGTTGTAAAAGCATGGTATAGCTGAAGATAGACACCGGGCCCGAGTCGATAATCTTTCTGCGAAATTCATTATCAGGAACTCGGAAGAAATAAAAACCATTCTCATGTAACTTAACCTCAGCAACTTTGTCCCCCCAAGACTTTCTTATCGCCTCTTCCGTCAACTTGAAAGGGACTTTCTTCCCTATGAACCGGCCTACCACACATTCCGTCCAAAAGGGATTCTCGGCAGCAGCTATATTAGGTGTGATATCAACAATCTCTTCACCATCCACCACCCGTGGAGGTACGTAAGTTAAGCTATATCCCTTCGTTAAAACTCGAGCAATATTAGCCCAAATTCTGGTTTTAGGTGTAGGATTTTGCTGTCCTTGAGGCTTACTGTGAACCTGTCCATCCACATGAGAAGTTCCAGCATTATCAGTTGGATGATGCCCAGAGGATTCTCTAAAATGGGCACGCCTTAAGGACCTGCTTCTATACTTAGAACGACCCCTACTACGGCTTCGTCTTTGATCCAGGAGGGGCGGAGCAGGGGATGACAATTTCCCAATCGTACGTACCCAGCTCGAACAAAGAATGGGACCTTGAGCGGGTTCAACATCAGGGGAGGTATTCAAACCAATCCTAGCCTGGTGGGTGACCTCAACAGCAGGGGGTTCAGCTTCTAACACAGGGGAAGGGACGGACTGGTTGGTGCCAACAGTTACAGCCATTTAGACAAATCGACAAACACCTACCAGTCAATCCTCCAACCCCACAGACCAAGCCATATCCGTGAGAGCAAAGAACTCCTGTAATAAATGCACCCACAAGACCACAACCACCAATGCAACCAGCAGCAGCAACAAACCACCAGGCCCAAACTAGAATCAACCCAACTTCAACCAATCAAACAACAATAGCAAAGTCCAGCTCAAGTTCGCAGGGAACAAAGAGCTAAGATTCCGTGGAGATCCTCAACTCGTAGGGAATATAGCACCCTTCAGGTCCAAACCAGCAGGAATAGACTCAAGGAAAGGACCTAACAGGGGGGGGAACTACCTTCAAGAGGGAATCCAGAATCGACGTCTCTGTGCAATCGACCAGCGCGCGCGAGGGAGACTAAGCCAACGACTCAGATTTGGAATCCCAGGTGCTGTGTTGGACGAGAAGAGAAATCCTTCGGAGGGGTGAAGGAGGGATGTCCAAGGGACTTAGTCTCCAAATACCAGCCCAAACGGTCGCCGGAATCGGCCGGAATCATCAAATTCCGACCGAGTGAACAAGAATAAGTAACAGCGTGAAGAATAGATGGGAGCATTCTGCCCGATGAACAGTACCCGCGAATTTTGGAGGAAATGAAAGCTTTCATTAAAATGCAATTGAGTCCTAAAACTTTCAAAAAATGCAGTTAAATCCTAAAACTTGTCATAAAGTACAGTTGAGTCCTAAAACTTTCAAAAAGTGCAATAAAATCCTAAAACTTATCAAATTAGTCCAATTAAGTTCTTTTGATTGCACTTTTTAAAAATTTTAGGATTCAATTGCACTTTCGTAATAAGTTTTAAGACTCGATTGCACTTTTTGAAAGTTTTAGGACTTGATTGCATTTTTTGAAAGTTTTATGACTTAATTACATTTTCATGATAAGTTTTAGGACTTCTAATTCGCTTATTCCTTTTATTTTTGTTGTTGATAGGATGACATTGTTTTGACAAAAGGCAGGCTTCCCTCCACCCTTTCAAAATTGGCTTGTTGGGTTCTATGATCTCCTCAGCTATTTAAGGCGTAAATGATAAATTATTCTGTTTCAGAAATCAATTTCAGGCTAGAAATAGAATTTTCTATTTCTATTCTTTGGACGAGTTTGTAAGCAAAAATGCTCGTTTGATAATGACATAAAATTTTTATTTTAGAAATAGTTCGTTTGATAGCGACATAAAATTTCCCTTCCATTCCATTGCGGATTACGGTGGTTGGCGGTAGGTGTAGGATAGCGACTAAGCGGTAAGAGACGACCGGTGGGCGCCGGCGCCGGAGGACGATGGCGGTGTGCGGGCCACCGGGTTGGCGGCGGAGGACAGTGGCTAGCGGTGGATGGTCCGGTGACGCTAGCGATGGAGCAGCGGCGACCGTGGTAGGTGGCTAACAAGATCCCATGCTTGCTGTTAGGGGTGGTGGAGGACAGTGGCCGGCGGTAAGAGGCGACCGGCAGTGGCGCGGCCAAAGGGCGACAAAAAAAAACGGCGGGAGGCGGCGGTGGGTGGGTGGCGGCGAACGGCAGAGGACGGTGGTAAGGGGAGGCAATCGGTGAAGGACGGCGGCGGGAGGTGATTGATGGCCGGCAATGGCAGGAGCTAGCCAACGGCAATAGCAAGCGGCGAGTGGATGGCTGGCTAGTAGCAAGAGCAAGCGATGAGAAGAGTTTTTATTTCTTATTTTTATTCCAGAAATAGTAAAATAGATTTTTTTTTATTTCTGATTTCTGTTCCAAACCTATTTCTAGAGAAGAAATTTGTTCTAGAAATAGAAAAATGAAATTACGTTACCAAATGGATTTCTGTTCTAAATATGTTCTCAGGAGTAGAAAAATAGAAAAATAGAGAAACAAAATAGTTATCATTTGTGCCCTTAGTGTACTTGAAAGGGTTTCAACCATTAAGTCAACTTACACATCTGTCCTCTCTCATTCACTTCACTTAATTTTGAATATATACAATGAGTTCCACTTGATAAGATTTTTCAGTAATTGTCTAAATTTCCTCTGTAATATTAAAAAATTACAAATAGTAAAATCCTATCAATATCTTAATTAAATATCTAATTTAATTTCTGTGACATAGCTAGAAGATGTGCTGAACCCTTTATTGCACCTCATATTGCAATAAGGCTCTCTGGCGGTGGTCCGGTCAAAATGCTATCTCTTGGAGAACAATAAGTGTTCGGGCTGCTGATATTAGGCAAGACAGTACTTGGAGTAAAATGATGAAGTTGGGAGGCTTGTTGAAACCACATATGAAATATGCATTGGCAGTGGGTAGAATGTTTTCCAATGGTGAATCATTGGCATCCTCTTGGGGTTCATTTAGACGAGTTTCCAAGAAGGGTCGTACATGAATCCTCTTTAAGAATTCATCCGGAAGTTGCTGATGTAATCAGCTCCAAGCTGCATCAGCACAGAAACTCAGATATGGAAGATAAACATTTTATTTCTCTGGCTTTGGTGATGGAGTATGTCACCCCGTTGCTATGCAGACCTAATTAGATCTAAAGGGCCAAATGTGTTGCCGCAACCTCGAATGGTGAATCACCTAGGGGTTGACTAACGGACTTACACCTAGCTCGGGCTTTCTAAAACTCATACCAATTCGCAACTTAAGGTTCAAGTTATTAACATGCAAGATTATATCAATTAAAAAATTGCCACTAATCTATTTTTTGGTAGTTCGATTGGAAACCCAAGTATTTCAAGATTTATATTACTCTCACGAACTAGAGATTAAATAGATTCAACGACTTATTTACATTAGATTTATCTAATGCCCTTTTAGTACCTTTTCTCTTTTATTTTCAAAAATATTTTGCAGGCAACTTGGATTAATTGTAAACTTAGTCACCAACATGTGGGATAAAACCCACCAAACTATCAATTATTCTTGGGGTTTTCTTTTATCTAAAGATGAAAACTAACTTATATGACATGCAATTTTAATTGAATGAACCAAACATGCAAACTACATGACATGCTTACGGTATTTTTGGAATTTTAATTAAAATTCGGAATAAATAAATATCATTATTTAAACATGTAATCTTATCTAGGAAAAGAATCTAAGTTATGCTAAGATGATATTTTTGGTAATTTTTTTAGGGATAAGTACATTGAAAGTCATAAAACTTATCATGAAAGTGAAATTCAGTCATACAACTTTCAAAAATTGCAATTAAGTATTAAAACTTATCATGAAAGTGCAATTGAGTTTTAAAACTTTAAAAAGTGTAATTAAATCCTAAAACTTATCAAATTGATCTAATTAAGACGTTCTATTGATTGCACTTTTTGAAAGTTTTAGTACTCGAGTGTACTTTCTTGATAAGTTTTAGGACTTGATTGTACTTTTTGAAAGTTTTAGGACTCGAGTATATTTTCTTGATAAGTTTTAGGACTTAATTGCACTTTTCAAAAAAAATTGAATTTAATTTTACTTTTGTAATAAGTTTTAGGACTTCTATTGGGTAAATTCCAAAAAAAAAACACCAACTTTAAGTTGAGAAACAATTCTGGCTCGAACTTTTTTCTGTCTCATAAAAAAGCACCAACTTTAGGTCGAGGGATAATTTTGACCCAAACTTTTTTTTGTCCCATAAAAAAGCACTAACTTTAAGTCAAGTGACAATTCTGGCCCCAACTTTTATTTGTCTCTTAAAAAAACACCGACTTTCACTTAAATCCCAAATCTGGCCCCCATTGACTTAGAACCATTAATTATCAAACTTGACTATTCCACCTTAGTAATAAATCCATGTGGCTTGCTGACTGGATTTAATGCCATATTCATTGTCTTATTTTCTGAACCACAATTTAAAGAATAACAGTGAAACTATTTGTCTCCTTCATTTTACCAGCAAGTTAAAAATATCTCCAAATTGAATCTCTCTGGCTAGACATAATCCGAAGTTGACCATCGCCTATCGACTGACGCCATGAACGAGATTCGCCGAGCTCACCACCATAACCTTTTTTCTCAAATAATGGTGACCTCAGACAGAAAGTCAATGGGGGGTCAGATTTGGGATCATGGTGAAAGTTGGTGATTTTTTATGAGACAAAAAAAATTGGGGCCAAAATTGTCACTCGACGTAAAGTTGGTGCTTTTTGCGAGCAAAAAAAGTTCGGACCAAAATTGCCCCTCGACCTAAAATTGATACTTTTTTATGGGACAAAAAAATGTTCGGGTCAGAATTATCCCTCGACTTAAAGTTGGTGGTTTTTTTTTAGAATTAGGCCGATGTTTAGTGCACTGTGACATTCTGAAATTCGATTCATTTTCGGGATTTATGAAATGAATATTTCTTTGATGCACTTTCAGTAAAATCTCACTTGGAAATTGATCACTTTCGAGATACTAACCGTTAGGGAAAGGCTAACTAAGAATTCAGTATGTGGACCTAAGAACTGGATCATGGATTGGCATTTCGATCATAAGAATTGATGAGGAAATATTTTGTGTCATAAGAGACCGATCCAAGGATGCCTATGAAACGATTCGCAAATCTTATACGATCGGAACGCGGGTGATTCCGCTTAACCATTATATGAGTTTCGAACGATCCTAAACTAATCCGAAAGATCTTATCCTTCGAAACTAGTGATTGACCCTTGCAATTACATGACAATCGAGATCGCCATGGCTCAAGTAAACTTGGATGTGGCTCGATGTCATCGGCCACGTGTCGATATGCGTAACTCCTAAAAGCCGCCCGTTAGTTTGAGATATACTAAAGTTGCGATTATTGGATTTTGGCCATTAATTAGAATCCAAATTGGGATGTCAAATTTTCAATATTTCCACGACTAATTTATCAAACATCATCTCATTTAGCGTGGCCAACTATCAGATCAATTGGAATTATCGAAAAAATCGAAATTTGGACCGGGAGTGGAAAAAGACCATTTTGCCCTTGGGTTAATTGAGCACTTTTGAAATATTGAAGGGTAATTTGGACAATTGCATTTCCCTCCATAAGTGAAAATTTGGACAAGAATGCCCCCTCTCATTTTTGCTTATTCCTTAGTTGCCCTTGGATATTTTTCCCATCTTGCCTTAGAAGACTCATTTGTGGCCTTTGGATCTTTGATGAGATTGATAGGTTGATCTTGGCCCTAGATTTATGTGAGTGAGGTGGGTAGATAATAATTGAGTATTGACTCTCTCTCTCTCTTCTCATTCCCAGAATTCTCTCCCTCTCTCTCTCTTCTCCTTCCCGGAGCTCTCTCTCTCTCCCTCCATGGAATCAGTCGAAGCTCCAAGCACCATCACCTCCGCCTTGCTTCTCTGGTTCAGACGCCACCAGACTCGCCGTCTGAATCGCCGGCCAACCACCCATCCGCTCTTCTTGAAGCGCACTGCTTCATTAAAGCTTCGAACCAGCCCAAACAACCAACCTGGAAAACACCCATTTCCCCCTCTTTCTCTCTCTCTTTAGGCCTCACTCCTAGTACCCCGACCACCACCATCTTGTGCTCATTCCAACCATCCCAGCTTGGTCGCCGGAAAGTCGTTGGAGCTTCCCGTCCAACCCTATTCACCGCCGGAGCTCAGTTTGCCTGTTCATCGTTTTTCTTGCTTAAACCCTTGGTAAGTGACTTCCTAATCCTTGGTTAGGCTAGTGGATTACTAATGGTATGTCTAGGGATGGATTAGGGGCTGTGGATAGATGATTTAGTGGTTGTATAAGCTTGATTTGCTTAATGGTGCAAGTTTAATGATTCTCGGATTTCCGGTTATTGTTGTACCTCTATGCTTTGTTTTTTTTTTTTTGGTGATTATTGTGGGCTGAATCTGAGGAAGTGCTCTTCATGGAATTTGTTCCCAACATCTTGAGGTATAACATACTTTAAATTCAGAATTTTTGGAGATCAATTAGGGCAATTCGTAAGTCTATCTTTGGACCGCCTGGGGTCTGTCGGATTTACTGTTCACCCGACTATCTGGTCTTTCCGATTTTCTATAGATTTTTGTAGACTTATTTCAACAAACTTCCTTCACGAAAATTTTTAAAAACATATGTGTCTATAACATATAAAAATTTCAAAATTTTTCAAGGTGATTTGGGTGCTGAGTGAAACGTGTTTGTGGGGACGGGTAACCTGTCCAAAGGAGCAAATTTTTTGTCTGACTTCTAAGGGCAAAAAGACATAGTTATGATTTGAACTGGGTTTCGAGTCCTTCTTAAGAAATGTTCATCAAGATGTTTTGTACAACATATCCAAATTTCATAATTTTTGGAGTTGATTTACTATTTATTTCAAATAGATTTCGGTCACTGCACAACTACCCTTTTGGCCCCGATTCTGTGCATACTTGATTTTTCTCTCTCTTGGGGACTTTTCAGAGTTTTTGTTACAAAAGAAAGGTGAGGCTTTTTAATTGATGAGTGCAGACTTAGTTGGCATTTGGTTAATTCATAAAGATAAGAATTGTTAATGGTTGTTGAGTGCATACATGGTCACGACACGTTCCGTCTAAGCAGGGGTTCTAGACAATGCCCGACGAGGGTTCGGTTGCCATCTAGGTGGGGGTTCTAGACGTTGCTGATCGTGGTGGAGGCAGGATCGATACTCCTTTATGGAATGCTGTCTGTGCGGGCGTTCCAGATGTTGTCGTCGCTGAAGTAGCGGGACGATGCCTGGTTACGCCAGAAGACCAGCGGGAGTTCGGTGGCCCGAGAGGCCGTTAATAATTTGGATGTTTATAATCGTGTGTTATGCATTGGGGAATGCAATGTGCTCGTGTTGCTATTGAGCATGTCTGGATTAATAGTCGTTTTATGCACGTCTACGTCATGTGGTTGTATTATGTGCTCGAGGAGCGAATTGCCATGTTATGGCGATATTCTAATGTGCAGGGCGTGTGTATGTGCCAAGGTGAGGTAAGGACGCCTTTGATTATCTATGGCACGTTGTTTGCTAGAATTGCACGTTTAGGATTGTCCAGAAGTACGTGTTAGCCTAAGCGAGGCTTAGGTAGTTGCTTATTGAGATTTATTCTCATTGTTGAATTATAAACATTTCAGACCCACGACCATGACTGATTCAGAGATGCCACCAGGGTACCGTGATGATCTAAGGATGGGATTATTCCCCTCGTCCCTTTTTGAAGTACCCCTTTTGTAGAGGAGTTATGCTTACCCACCACCCAATCCTTTTTGTTATGAGTGGTGTCTAGATGGTGGCCTTTAGTAAAGCTTGTAATTGCTTATTTGTGTTTAACGCTATGTTTATAAAATGTATTCGTTGATGTGTTTCGATTGTCTCTTTATTATCCCGTTGGATTACATATTGTATGGAGAGTTCGTTTTCCTTCTGCTTATGCTATTTGTTAGCGCTCAGTTTGGGTCGGCGACAAATCCTGGGATGTCGCATACTTGACGACTGGAGGGATGTTGGCGCACTCACGGGGTTCGGGGCTTGACATGCACTTACCCGTTTTTTTATTAAATTTGTAATTAAAAATCCACTATCTAGATTAAGATATTATCTAATTTAAAGTAGGAAATAAACTAAGTTAAATCCTAATTTAAATCGGAAACTTATCCTAATCCTGTAGAATCCATCTGAATATGACCTCTACCAAAACTGCCCTAACTTAGCAAGGAAATCTTATCTAAATTATACACTAAACATGCAAGTAAATATTCTTTTTTGTTGAAAACATGCAAGATGATCTAGAAAAATATATTCTGAAAATCTTACTTAAAATCTAAATTAATCTACGATATCTATCGTAAACTAATCCAATCTTTTTGGTATTTTTTAAAATAGGAAATGATCATATAAAGATAATATTCATTGCATTAAAAAATAAAACATCAACATAGAAATATATACACCGGATATTCAAATCAATCTAAATTTGGTGACAAATAAAACCCGCAATCGTAGCCCACGGTTTGAGGACAGGGCTGGTCGATTTTCCATACGGTTGAGAATCATATCTCAAGCTTGAGATTGGAATGTTGACTTATGCACGTTGCTGAATTAGTAAAGTATCCTAATTTGAATGAGCATAAAAAAAAATCAAAAAAATATACAATAGATTACAATCATATAAATTAGGAAATAATATATGTAATTGACATCAGATAAGATTCTCACCAAATTTCGAAGATATCATTTCAAATTCAAACCAACAATGGATCATGGATGGCGGTGGCAAGGATTAGCCGATGGTGGATCACGCGGCAGCACAGGGTGCATGCCTCGTGGTGGCTCGCAGCTTGGCTGACTACTCGCGGTGTTGAAATGCCTTAGTGATGTCTACAAACCCGAAAACAGAGAGTAACGAGTCGCGGATTAAGGAACAAAATCTCTTGTTCGTCGCAGATAAGAATCAGCCGGTGGGACTCAACTATGAGGATCTCGACCAAGGAGTACAACTCGTTGGTGCTCAGCTCGGCAAGGCTCGCGGTGTGGTCGCCCTTCGGTCGTGGCACATAGTGAGGCACGAAATAGCAGTTCGATGGTTGGTAACCCGTAAAATAGAACAAACCATGGCTGTGGAGAGGTTGCCGATGGCGAGGGAGGTGCAGCGGAGTGACTCGCTGGGCTGGTGCTAGAGCTCTCAATTTAGGCTGAATCAGCAAGGACTCGGGAAAAGCGTTGGCTGGGATCGTGACAGATCAATGTAGCTCATGGTTGGGGTCGTGTTTGAGGTTGAAGCTGGACTCGTAGTTGTGGGCAAGAAGAGCAGTAACGCGCCATCAGTCACGGGCAGCACAGTAGGTCGTGGAACAAGGAAGCTTGGCCGCAGTGCATGGAGCAACCCAGCTGGTTCTTGGTCAGATGCAACAGTGTCATAATGAGGCGCAGAGCACAAGGACTCACGGCACAGCAAGCAAGGTTGGTGCGACATCCTCAAATTTCGACCCTATTCAGGATGTAATAAAATGATTGTATTCATCGATGCACTGTTAATTAAATCTCGCTCTAAATTGATATCTCATGAAATACTAATCAATAGGAAAAGGCTATTAAGAAATTAAATATGCACGACCTAAAAACTCGATCATGGATTGACAATTCGACCATAAGAATTGATGAGGGACAATTTTGAGCCATTATAGATCTATCAAGAAACGGTTATAAAATGATTTGCTAATGGTATACAATCAGATCACAGGTGATTCCACCTGACCATTGTATGGATTGCGAACAACCCTAAACCAATTGCTAATGATCATGTATTTCAGAACTAGTGATTGACCCCTCACAATTACATGACAACCGAGATCATCCATGGTTCGAGCCCAAACTTTATTTATATGAGTCCGTACAAAATTCTAGTCCATATACGCATATCGTATTTTATACTATATTTTGCGAAAAGAACATTTTCCCCTTCTTGCACTAGATGAGAAGTGACAAAAGAGGAGTGAGAAGTCTTGGATGTTAGTGAGGAGAAATGATGAATTTTTAGGGACTTGAACTTGGCTTGAAGAAGAAGCCTTTCTAGAGAGAAAATATCTCTCATTTTCTCTCACTCACTCTCTCTCCTCACCCCCTCTTGCACCACCCCTTCCTCTCTCAATTCTCTCTCTCATTTTCTCTCTTGTTCTTCATCTTTTCCTCTTGATTTTTCACCGTTGCCGCTCCCTTACCGGCATGCATCACTACCACCTCCTGCCGCCGCCGCTTTGAGCCATCCTCACCACCGTCCGTGTGCCGTCCACCACCCATGCCGCCCGTCCAAGCCACCATCGCCAACCTCCTCGCTGTGAGCTATCGCCACCCCTCGTTGTTTCCAAGTGAAGCGCTCATCGCTCACGTCGCCGCCATCATTCTCCCGCAACCGGCATCGTTAATGAGTGAGTTAACGCTCTAATCCCTTGATTAGTACGTTAAACTTGCTTAGGGTTAGATTGGATTAAATTAATTATGCTTAGTGCTAAGTAATGAGGGATTAGTTGATAAGTTATCACGATAAGTGA
Organism: Syzygium grande; assembly: GCA_024733475.1. Lineage (NCBI taxonomy): Eukaryota > Viridiplantae > Streptophyta > Magnoliopsida > Myrtales > Myrtaceae > Syzygium > Syzygium grande. The sequence continues at coordinate 13,947,574 of JAMXDD010000008.1, read as the reverse complement.
TAAGTGGAAATGATAAGCTTTTGCGATAGTTGATAAGCGAAAATGATAAGCTATCGCGATAGGTGATCAGTGGACCTGATAGGTTGTCGAGAAAATGTGATAGGCTGTCATTAAAAGGATGATAAGCTATCGGTAAAAGAGTGATAAGCTATTATCAAAGGGATGATAAGCTATCAATATTTCAATAATAATATTACCAATTAGGTGATAAGGTACAAGGAGCGATAAGTTATCAATAATTAGGTGATAAGGTACAAGGGCGATACGTAGATTTTATATGGATGTTTTCTACTTGAGTTAAGTGTTGAATTGTGCCATTTCATGCTGTTTAATGCCTACTTTGCCCTAAAAAATAATTGCCCTATGTAAAACATTGTTAATTATTTTTTTAAAGGGTTTTTGTGGACATATAAATAGTAAACCCCAATAGTTGGGTTTAATGTCAAGTTTTATAAGTTAAATAGGACAAGGATGTTTAAATAGGGAAGCATGCAAAGTTTGACGATTTAATTGTGTGTATGTGCTCACGTGTGAATTTATTACTAGCATGAAAGTTGCAGTATTTTGATATGTGAGCACAACCACGTCTGCATTGGCTAATTGTTGAGAAATAAAATGGGCTTGAGTGGTAGTTGTGCTCGTGTAGTCACATAAAGGAACCTGTCACCTAACGAGAGTTTAGGGATGATGCCCGATTTTTCACTTTGCTATTAATCTACCATCAATATATTGCTGCATATTTTAGGTGCACCCGAGGTGAGTTGACTTTCTAAACATGGCTTAGGTAGTTAACTTACTGAGATTTATATCTCATTCGTTGTTATTAATTGTTTTCCAGGGCCTTAGAATGGCGAACCACCCGATGCAGTTTGGGGTGCCGTAGGATATTGATAGGACTTACTATTTATCGTTTCCCAGCAAGCCACATCTTTTTGAGCGCCACTTGTCTACTGTGTGGGTGGATGAGGGCCTAGCTATGCGGGTCCCTCATTAATTCCAGGCATGGTTCATCCGTGAGGGCAAGGGTCGTGGGGCTTCAATGGTCCTCCAGATAGGGGCCTTAGATAGGGTGTCTGGGACCCTATGGACATTGACCCACTTGATGGGTCAGTGGAAGATCCTAAGACCAACCCTGATCCTGCTAGCCGTCGGATTATGAACCGTTAGGGCATGATCCCTACTCACCCTATTTTGACTCGCCAAACCACTATGTTTATAGTCCTTGAGGGACATGCCTGGGGCCTGTTCTTTTTGGATGACCCACTTTTGGATGGAGTAGAATGACTCCCAGCCCAGTATCTTTTTGGTAGGCTTATGAGGAAAGATGCCCTTGAAGGGCTTGTAAATGTGTTTCCTTAGGGTTAATCAAGTGAATAAATAAAATAGCACTTTGGCAGGACTGTTGTTGATTGTTATTACTATCTCTATTATTTATTGTTATGACTAGGTTGTCGCTTCCGCATACGTAATTAAAAGATAAAATGAAAGGTTGGCGATGAGTCCTGGGACATCGCATTCAATTGACCTAAGTAAAATAGGGGTTGTCGTGTGCTCGAGGGTCGGGGCGTGACATCTCGCTAATCATCTCGTAATCCTATCAATTGAACAAGAATTGATGTCAAAACCAAGTAAAATACTATTTTAACCAATGACTAGACTAAGTTACACTTAATCACTAAAAGAACAACTCCCACAAGCACACACATCACTCCTCCAAAGAGATTATTTAAAGACATCTGCAGCGCAGAGCTTAAGTGCAAAACTTGATTGCACCATAACTTTCTCTGCCAAACCCTGTTCTAAGCAAGCTTACAACTTGGCCATCTCAAAATCAAGCCAATGATTGACGAAAATCAGCCTAAAAGCCACTGGTCACGCACTGTTCACCATACGTGTAACTTCAAAAATTCGTATCGGATAAATCATAAGTCCAAATCGAGTTGCGCAAATTCTTACGGTCTCATAGCACTCTAAACTACCAATTCTATACATACACACACGTAGCTTTACAACTCAAAAATCAGACTATGAGGCTTAATGTTCACAAAACTCCAAAATTGTGCCATAATTTCGAAAAATACTCTGGTTGGATGAACGAGGAACACAAGTGCTTGCTGGGAGTTACGATACAAAGTTGTATCAGCTTGGCGATGTTCCTGCAGCACAAAACACCCTTCTTTTCCCTTTGCTCTTCTTTCTTTTTTTCCTTTCTTTTTCTCTCTTTTTCTTTTCTCTCCCCGCAAGCTCTCAGTTTCCTCTCTTATAAGCTGAAGCATATTATTTTGCTTCTTTTTCCTTTTTCTATTTAAAAGTGTGTCCCACCACTACTTTTTGACCTAGTAAAAAGGAAATGCAAATATTAAAATTACACTTAGCAAATCTCCCTCGTATGATTGTAGAACCTGCATGGTTTAGTCATAAATTTTTGCAACACCTAAGTAAGCTTATCAAATACTTTGGATTCAATTATCAATGTGTCACGCCTCGATCCCCATGGGTATGCGACATCCCGACGTGGTCGATAAGAATGTGACATCCCAGGATTTGTCACCTACCCAAACGAACAAACAAAAGAGCAACACGTGCGGAAGCAAATCGAACTCTCCATGCAACATACAATTAAACGGGTAGTAAAGAGACAACGGAATCACATCAATCAAAAACTTTTATAGACAAAGCGTTACTTATAAATTCACATCATACATGCCTACTAGAGGCTATCACTATAAACCATGCACCATCAAAAAGGGTCGGTTGGTCGGGTTAGCCTAACTCCTCTAACAAAAAGGGGGTTTCTCAAAAGACAAAGGACTAGACCCATCATCAACCATCGCGGTACCCTGGCGGCATCCCTGAATCTTCCATATCATCGTAAGGCTCAGGGGTCTGAAATGATTTATAATTCAACAATGAGAATAAATCTCAATAAGTCACTACCTAAGCCTTGCTTAGGCTAACGTGTACCTCAGGACAGCTTGGAGCATGCAAGATTATCACTCAACGTGCCACAACAATCACATACGACCTTACCTTACCTTGGCACAAGCACAAGTCTTGCATGTTAGTGTTTAGCCACAACATGACGATTAGTCATCGCACATAACAACCCAAATCGGAGCAAGCACATGTACAGTACACTTAATAATCCAGACATGCCTAATAATAGTCTCACATAGCATACGACAATGCACATCACAATCACAAGGTCCAGATTAATAATGATCCCTTAGGCTCCCCCGAACTCGCATAAAACGCATCAAACTATAGGGCTTCCGGCATAACCAGGCATCATCCCGCTATTTCAGCAATGACATCATACTACGTCATATGCATTAAGACAGCACTCCATGAGGAGCATCAATCCGGCCTCCATCGCGATTGGCATCTAGTCACCTGCTGGGCATCCGATAAATCGGGTATCGTCTCGCATAAAATGCATCAAGACGGGTTACAATCCTGCGTAAAACGCCTCAGGGTATTATGTGAGCATATGGGCATTCAACACTCAAATCAATTTCTCATCTTTTGATTAGCCAATTGCCATTCAATTCATGCTCAGCTCACAACCAACCATGCCCTCACATGCAATAGCAACATCGAAAAGTTCCCAGGAGAGAGAAACCGAATTTGCACAAGATCGAGCTTCAAATTGGCAATTGCACAGTAATCTAAACTCTTTTGAAATAAATAGTAATTCAACTCCAAAAATTCTAAATTTTGGATATGTCATTGGAAACATCTTGATGAATAATTTTCAAGAGGACACGAAATCCAATTCCAACTGTAAACAGCTCTTTTTGTCATCCAAAGTCAGATTGAAAATTTGCCCACCAGGGCAAATCACTTGGCCCTCAAAATCCATTTCAATCAATACCCAAATCTCGTTGAAAAATCATGAAATTTTTATATGTTATAGACACCAGTGTCCTTGACAGCTTTCATGAAGGAAGTTTGTTAAAAAGAGGTATGAAAAATTTTATAAAAAATTTAGAGAGACACACCACTCAGGTGAACAGTAAATCCGGCAGAGTTATGATGGTCCAAAAATGGACTTCCCGATACCCCAAAAAATCTCCAAAAATTCTAGATTTAATAAATGACATACTTCAAGATATTAGGGTCAACTTCCACGAAGAACACTTTCTCAAATTCGATCCACATTGATCTCCACAAAAATAACAAAAACAATAAGGCACCTTAGTAACAAATCCGAGAAACATCTCAGCAACCACAAATCATCAATTAAGTACAATCAACCATCAAACCAACCATAATCCATCTCTAATCAGCCTCTAACATATTCATTAGCAACCCCTGAGCCTAGTCAAGGGTTAGGAAGCCACTTACCTCGAATCTAGACAAGAATGACTCAAGGGAAAGGGGCAGCAACAAGGTCAACAAAACAGCTGTAGCATAGCAGAAGCAGGAGCGGAAGACCCAACAACAGTGAAGCAAAAGTAGAGGCGAAAGAAGCAACAAAGAAAAAGAAGCAGCAACAGCAAAACAAAAGGACAAGAAGGAAAAGAAAATGGAAGAAGAGAGAAATGATAGGGTTTTGTGTGGGAGTTGGTGGAGTCAATCGAGAAAAGGGGGAAGTCAGTAGCGTGGGGGTCAGCAGGGAAGGAGAAGAAGAGAGAGAGAGAGAAAAGATTTGAGTGACTTGAGTAAGTCAACTACCCCGACTATGACTCAACTAAAGGCTAAGATTAACTGGTCAATTTCATCAAAGATCCAACGGCTCACATTGGTCAACTCCAATAACTCCTAGGGATAAAAGAGGAAATGAGCAAGAGAAGGAGGAGCATTATGGTCCAATATTTTTTGGCCAGCGTGAGGGCAGCAACTTTACCAAAGTGCCCTTCCACTTTTCAAATGAACTCAAATAATCCAAGGTAAAAGTACACCACAAGTGCCATAACTTGTGTACGGAGATCACTTTGGTGCCATAACTTTTTTTTGGATCACTTTGGTGCCAAAATCGGAAAAAAAATATCACTTTAGTGACTCCGGCCAAAATTCCGGCAAAAAAAAGTGCCACGTCAGATTTCTGGCGAGCCACGTCAGATTTTCGATGAGCCATGTCAGCATTGGAAATTAATAAAAAAAGAGCCACGTCAGATTTCCGGTGGCCATGTCAGCATTGGCACTAAAGTGATCGTTTTTTAAAAAAGTTGGCACCAAAGTGATCCAAAAAAAAGTTATGGCACCAAAGTGATCTCCGTACACAAGTTATGGCACCAATAGTGTCCTTTTGCCAATAATCCAAGGTCAAATTGGTCATTGTTCATTCCCGATCCAAATTTTACTTTTCCGACAAATTCGAGTGGCCCGTAAGGTTGGCCATGCCAAATGTGACGTCGTCCAATGAATTAGTCGTGACTTTCGAGAAATTCGATTCCCAAATCCGAATTCTAAGTAATGATCAAATTCGATTAAATGTAACTTTGGTGTGTCTTAAACTAACAGGCGGCTTTTAGGAGTTACACGTGTCGACTCGTGGCCGATTCGATATCAGGCCACATCTAAGTTTACTCAAGCCATGACGACTTCGGTGGTCATGTAATTGTGAGAGTTAATCAATAGTTCCAATTGATGCGATCGTTCGGATTAGGTTTAGGATCGTTCGAAATTCATACAATAGTTAAGTAGATTCACCCGTGATCTAACTATACAACATTTGTGAATCGCTCCATAACCATCCTTGGATTGGTGTATAATGGCCCAAAATATCTCCCCCTTGATCCTTATGGTCAAAGTGTTCATTCATGGCCAAATTCTTAGGTCCACATACTTGATTCCTAGTTAGCCATTCCTTAATGGTTAGTTTTCTCGAGAGTAATCAACTCCAAGTGAAAATTAACTAAAGTGCATCGAAGATATAATCATTTCATAAATTTCGAAAATGGGTCGAATTTCAGAATGTCACAATTTTTCCTCCTTTACAAAAATTTCGTTTTCGAAATTTACAATCAACTACACTACTCAAATAAATAGGGGTGCTGACGTCTCATAATTTCTTCACATTCCCAAGTAGCTCCTTCGGTACCATGACGTTGCTAAACGAGTTTAACCAACGAGATTGTCTTGTTTCGCAAAACTTATTCTTTTTTGTCCTCTATCCGAATAGAACTCTCCACGTATAACACCCTGTCATCCACGTATATTTCTTCACAATTTAACACGTGGGTCAGATCCGGTTCGTACTTTCTCAGCATGGACATATGGAAGACATTGTGAATTTGAGACAAATTCGACGGCAAGGCGAGTCAATAGGCCAGAGTTCCAATCTTCTCTAAAATTTCAAACAGACCTATGCACCTCGGGCTTAACTTTCCTTTCTTGTCAAATTGGGATGTTCCTCACATTGGCGACAGTTTAAGGAAGACATGATCTCTCACTTGAAATTCCAAAGGTTTATGCCTTCCATCCGCATAATTCTTTTGACGACTTTGAGCAGTCTTAAGATTGTCTCGAATGATCTTAACTACCTCAACTGATTGCTGTACCGGCTCTAGACCTATTATGCTTCGTTCTCCAACTTCATCCTAACAAACTGGAGTTCTGCAAGCTCTGACTTACAATGCCTCAAATGGTGTCATTCTAGTACTCTGCTGATAACTGTTGTTATAGGCGAACTTAACTAAATGCAACCGTTCTTCCCATCCACCTTTAAAATCTATCACACAGGCTCGTAACATATCCTGAGCATCTAAATTGTCCTCTCACACTGACCATCCGTCTGCAAATGATAAGCCGTGCTATATTGTAGCTTCGTCTCCATAGCAGTCTGTGAAGACTTTTCCAAAGTATGGCTATAAACTTAGGGTCTCTTCACACAAGTAATGCCTCTAGATCTTAAGAATGAAAATAATTGTTGCCAATTCCAAGTCATGTGTAGGATAATTCAACTCATGCGGTCTCAATTGTCGTGATGCATATGCCACTACTCTTCTATGTTACATTAAGACACATCCTAATCCCTTTAGCGATGCATCACTATAGATCTCGTATCCTTTAGGTCTTGATGATACTGTCAACATTGATGCGGTCGTCAACCTCTGCTTAAACTCTTGGAAATTCCTTTCACACTTATCCGTTTATTCGAACCTTGTTTCCTTTTTCAGTAGACAAGTCAAAGGAGTAGCTGTCACCGAGAATCCTTTCACGAAATGCCAACAATAACTCGCCAAACCCAAGAAGCTTCGAACCTGAGTTACTATTGTAGGTCTTGGCCAACTCATGACAGCTTCGATCTTTGTCGAATCCACTGAAATTCCTTCCTTAGAGATCACATGTCCAAGGAACGCCACTCGATTGAGCCAAAATTTGCACTTATTGAGCTTAGCGTAGAGTGCATGTTCTCTTAAAGTCTATAAAACCTTTTCCAAATGTAGCTCATGCTCTGCGGAGCTCTTTGAATATGCTAAAATGTCGTCTATGAACACAATGACAAACTAATCCAAAAATTCCTTAAATACCCTATTCATCAAATCCATAAAGACAGCAGGTGTGTTAGTCAATCTAAATGGTATTACTGTAAACTCATAATGCTCATATCTTATCCAAAACGCCGTTTTTTGTGTATCCTCCTTTTTGTTTCTCAATTGATGGTAACCAATCCTTAAGTCGATCTTAGAGAACACCGATGCTCCTTATAACTGATCGAATAGGTCATCTGTCCTTAGCAGTGGATACTTATTCTTAACGGTCACTTGATTCATTTGTCGGTAGTCAATGTATAAGTGCAATGACCCATCCTTTTTCCTTATAAACAACACTAGTGCTCCCTACGATGATGCACTCGAACAAATAAACCCTTTATCCAGTAGTTTTTGCATCTAAACATTCAATTCTTTCAATTCTGACAATGCCACTCGGTAGGGCGCTCTGGATATAGGTGTTGTCTCAAGTGCCAACTCAATTATGAATTCCACTTCTCTTTCAAGTGACAATTTCGGCAATTCCTAAGGAAATACATCAGGGAAAATGCACACCACGGCTATTTCCTCTAGCCTTGGCTCCTTGATTAAAGAATCAACCATAATCGCTAAGTAACATTGGCATCCTTTATCTAACATCTTAGTCACCTCAAGCGATGAAATCTACGGGATCGAGGTTCCTTCTCGGTTTCCCACAAATTCATATCTAGGATGGTCAATCGGATTAAATTGAATCACCCTACTAGGACAATCCATCACAACCCTCTATCCAACCAACCAATACATATCAATAATAACATTGAAACCAAATATAGCCAAGACAGCCAGATCAATCAAATTCTCCCTACCAACAATAACAATCTTAGAGCCTGGGCATCCTAATCCAATCAGCAACTTATCATTCAACGAAGTAGTAACACACAACATAACTTCTAGCGGTTTCGGTTCAACTCTAGACAATCTAACGAATTGCTTAGATACAAACGAGTGCGACACCCCCGAATCAAACAAAGCATATGCAGCATGATCATAGAGAGAGACCGTACCTATGACCACGCTAGGCGTGTTTTTAGCTTCTCTTCTTGCCATAGCATACACTCTTCCTTGAAATAGTGGCCTATTCAGATTAGCTGACTAAGCAACTCCAATCTGGTTTTCATTTCGGGGCAATTGCGACTGCACAGGTGGCCCAGCCTATCGATTAGGGCAGTTCCTCACTTGGTGACCTCGTCCACCGCATCCAAAGCACGCTCCACCCATATGCGAGCAAGGTCTATTTCCGTGTCTACCTCCACAACTCCGACACACAGCATTTAAGTAGTGAGCCAACTTCCCAATATTCTTTTTGACGGAGGGACAAGGCATCTATTTCTCGCCATAGGTTTCTTTCCAAAATGGCGGTTGTCCCTAGCCGGGACATACTGCGATCCAGAAGCGGCAGCTCTCTCCATCATATCTCGTTCCATCGCTTGAGCCCATTCGTACATCTCATTATAATCCCTCAAATTCAACAATATCAGTTGACTACGGAGGTCTAGGTCTGGCTTCAATCTATCTCGGAACCTCCGAGCTTTATCCAATGGGTCCTCTACCATCTTCGGTGCAAATTTAGATAGCCTTGTAAACTCTTCCTCATATTAGTCCACAGTCATCTGACATTGACGAAGTCTCAAGAATTCAGCCATCTTTTGCTCCTGGGCACTTTTTGAGAAATACTTTCCATTGAAGGCCTTAGTAAAAGTAGTCCAGTTCTGGGCCGTGTCAATAGGGAAAACTCTACCTCAGGTGGCCTTCCACCAGTCATTTGCATTCCTCTGAAGTTGACACATCGCTAGAGTCACTTTTTCTCCTTCTGTGCACCCCAGCAGCGCAAACGCTTTTTCCAACTCTTCGACCCAGAGGAAAGCAGCCTCAGGATCACCTTTCCCATCAAACTTAGAAGGCTTTAGCTTTAAAAAATGTTCCACCAACTGATGCATCTAGCAATTTCCATTATTCCTATTGTTTACAAGGTTCCTATTATTTCCGTTATTTCTATTAGCCCCGTTGGCGGCACGACAACAGCCTTTGCAGCAGCATAAGCGGTAGCAAATTGATCTTGGGTCTGTCTACCTATTAAAATTTCAACCTCCTCAAGTGCCATCAATATCCCATCCACTCTAGGATCCTTTACAACTCTGGCTCCCAGACCCAATCGGCCTCTTGTCTCTCTTCGTTAGGTGCTCATTCTTATGAGGTTCTTACCACTCACTTACTTGCTATAATTCCATCCGGGAAATAGATACCTAGGCCAACTATTCAAGTCTATAGTCCTAAGTAGTGATACAACAGTAATTCACAAAGCAGGCAACCATCCACAAATAGCACAAGGTCACAACCAATAGGGTTTATGCATTAACCTCAAGTCCTGCCACACCTACAGTTCAAATGTTATAGCATAGAATCATCTAGCGATCACAAACAAATACCCATTGAACATTCCTAGCACAACTTATACATGCGTTTTGCAAATGTCTTCCTAACTAACGGTCCCAAAGGTCAATGCTCCTTATCACTCTAGGCTCCAATCAACTTAGATTGAGCTGACCTTACTTTGATACCAAATCAATAGAGATGTCACGCCCGATCTTCACGGGAACGCCACATTCCAACACGGTCGATAAGAATGCGACATCCCAGGATTTGTCACTGACCCAAACGAACAAACAAAATAGCAACACATGCAAAAGCAAATCAAACTTTCCATACAATAAACAATTAAATGGGTAGTAAAGAGACAACGGAATCACATCAATAAAACACTTTTATAGACAAAGCGTTACTTACAAATTTACACCATACATGCCTTACTAGAGGCCGTCACTACAAACCCTGCACCATCAAAAAGGTCAGGTAGTCGGGTTAGCTTAACTCCTCTAACAAAAAGGGGGTTTCTCAAAGGACGAAGGACTAAACCCATCATCAACCATCGCGGTACCCTAACGGCATCCCGGATCTTCCATATCATCATAAGGCTCAGGGGTTTGAAATGGTTTATAATTCAATAATGATAATAAATCTCAATAAGTCACTACCGAAGCCTCACTTAGGCTAACGCATACCGTAGGACAGTTCGGGGCATGCAAGATTATCAGTCAACATGCCACAACAATCACATGAGACCTTACCTTGCCTTGGTACACGCACAAGTCTTGCACAATAGTATACAGCTATAACATGGCAACCATTCATCGCACATAACAGCCTAAATCGAGGCAAGCACATGCTTATCACACTTAACAATCCAAACATGCCCAACAATAATCTCACATAAAATACCACAATGCACATCACAATCACAAGGTTCGGATTAATAGCAACCCCTCGGGCCCCCCGAACCCGTGTAAAACGCATCAAGCTATTGGGTTTCCGGCGTAACCGGGCATTGTCCCGCTATGTCGGCAACGGCATCGTCCAGTTGTCGCACGTATCAAGACGGCATTCCATGAGGAGCATCAATCCCACCTCCACCGCGATTGGCATCCAGTCACCCACTAGGCATCCAATAAATCAAGCATCATCTTGCGTAAAACGCATCAAAACAGGTTACAACCCTGCATAAAATGCCTCAGGGTATTATGTGAGCATACATGCATTCAACATTCAAACAAATTTCTCATCTTTTGATTAGCCAATGTAACAGTTTGAATTTTCGATCCTTTTCCCGAGATTTAAGAAATGAAATTAATCAATGCATTATAGTGAGATCTCACCCGGAACAGCGCATTCATGGGATACTAACCTTAGGGGTAGGGCTATTACGGGATTGAGTTTGCACGACCAAAGAACTCGACCTGGGTTCGACCTTCGACCATAAGGATTGTCAAGGAAATGTTTTGGGCCAACAGAGAGCGATCTATTTGATTGATCGTGTCCAAAGGGAACTAGTGACTGACCCTCGCAATTATATGACAATTGAGGTCGTCTTGGGTAAAGTAAACTTAAATATGATTTGACTTAATGTCGGTCACGGGTTGAGAGCGCGTAATCCCAACAAGCCACCCGTTAGCCAGAGATAAGCTAAAGTTGCAATTGTTCAATTTTAGTCATTTCTTGAAATTTAAGCTCGGGAATTGAGAATTTTGAAAGTGACAATTTTGAGCAGCCGATGACGTTTTTGGCTTGGCCAACCTTGGAGCCACCCATTTCTGCAAAAATAGATTTCAGTTTAGGACTAGGAAAATTACGATTTTGCCCCTCGGGACACCGACTTTGATTTTGAGCCCATATGAAATTATTTTTCGAGGCAGATGACATTTTGGGGTGGCCATGCACATTTAGAGTTGTTACGGTAAAAAATTGAGGTTTTGGCTCGGAAGCGAAAAATAATATTATTTTATTTCCAGGACTTTGTGGTCGATTTTCGAGAGCTTAAGAAGCTATTTTCACTATTCTAACGCCATATTATGTTGGCCACACATATTTAGAGTTGATTTGGACAAAAATTGAAATTTCACCCTAGGCTGGAAAAATGACCATTTTGCCCCTAGGTTATTTTTTGTCCGAATTTTTGAAAAATTATTTGGGATAATTATTAAGGGTTTTCAGCTGCATTATTAGACCCAATTACTCTTTTGCCCCTCAATTATTGTATAGGATTGAACGAGGGCCGTCAGATTAGGGGTATTTTGGTCAAAACTCCCGGATCGCGACACGTGGCGCTCTTTAGCCCCAATATTTGACCAACTTGGACCAGCTCTCTCTCTCCTCCTCCTCATTTTCGGTCAGACCTCCCACAGATCAACCCCTCCTCCATGTTTCCTCCTTCTTCGCCGGCTTCTCCCCCTCGGCCACTTAGAGTTCCCCGTCACCGGAGCGTCGCCAGCCACCGTCACAGCTACTGCCTTGTCTAACCACCACCCACTAGCATCACCGCCCCATCCCGTCTCTCTTTTTCTCTCTTTCTTTCCCGTTCGACGCAAGGAACTGCTGTGTACCGCTGCTTAGAGGCTGACCGCCGCCGCGCCGGAGCCCAATCTGCCGAGCTACTGCCGCCGTGACCCTCCAGCCGCCTGTACGTCACCTCCCCCCGTACACGTTTCATACAGTGTCCATATGGCGTCCGTACGGCATCCGTACAGTGTCCATACGTCGCCCCGTCCATACGACGCCGCCGGTGACGCTGCTATTGCTGCCGCCGCTGATCCGCTATCCCCTTCTCTGTCCAGCTGAGTTGCCCTATTTTTCTTAGGTAAGTGTCTCCCCTAAAAACTACCTAGGACCTCGGGTATTTCTAGGCTAGTTTAGGACCCGGTTTAGGCAATTTTATGGCTGTTTTGGGACCGAATGAGTGGATGATTGTTTGGTGGTTATAGACTGAATTGGCGATGAAAATTTGAGGTTTAGGAAGCTCGGGTAAGGCTGTGATGTTGCAGCTGGATTGGGGGGTTGAATTGTGCAATTGATTGGCGAGATTGTGCCTTGAATGGAAATTTGGTATGTGGTTGTATGAATTGTGTTTATTGGCTAATTTTCGAGTGATTGTCGGGCCAAATGTGGATTGGTGATATGCCGTGTGTGTTTGGCCGTGAGGTGTGATGGTGTGATGGTGTGATAGTGCATTCGCGTATTGAATTTGCGTGCCAAGAATATGTGATTAGGTGGTGTGTTTGTGTGACGAGGACGTGAATTGTAAAATGTGTGTGAAATGTGTATGTTTGGTCATGCAGTTGTTGGTCGTGTGTAAGTATGGTTTGAGTGGAACAAGGGTATGGAAATGTAGGATTGGTTGGAAAAGATCCGTCCTGAAGCGTGTACGTTTACGCGGGACGATGTCGTCCCTGACGAGGTGACGATGCCCGGCCCAATGGAGTGAAGATACTTGACGTGGTTAGAAAACCGTTGGCCTGATGCATTTTACGTGGGCACAGTAGAAGGAAAGTATGTGTAGGATTTTGTCTTGAGGCGTGTACGTTTTCGCGGGACGATGCCATCCCTGACGAGGTGACGATGCCCAACCCGACGGGGTGTCGATGCCTGACAAGGTCAGAAAACCGTTGGCCTGATGCGTTTTACGCGGGTGCAGTAGTAGTGGAAGAGTTGAGAATGAGTGGGAATTAGCTTGAGGTGCGAGATTTGGGAAAGTGATGCGTGGTGTGGGTTTGTGTGCGAGTGTGTTTGTATCGATTGCTATGGTACTCGATTATGGGGTAAAATACTGCTAGGCACGGTATAGGACGTGTCCAAGAAGGTTTTACTTTATAATCGAGACACGTGCGTGACTGTGATTCATCGTTGTAGTGTATTGGCTGTGTTATTGTCTAACGTGCAGGAACGTGCATGATGGATTCCAGATAGGGTCGTGTGTGGTTGTTAGTTTGGTTGATTATGTGTGTTCTACGTGTTTTGTCTGGCGGTACGTGAGTGCCTATATGGGGTTTGGGGTTGTACACTTATTGAGATTCGTCTTATAGTTGTATAATCCACAATTTCAGACCCCCAGCCGTAAACCCAGGGAACCGCCTCCTCTTTTTGAAGTGCGAAGAGTCACTCTTGGTGCCCAGCGAAACTGTAGGTGAGTGTTTGGAAGCTCAAGCACTAAGAATCAAGAGCAGAACGGAAGGCGATTCTTAGGTTTTGCCTAGGGTATTTTAGGGGTTGTATAATCGGGTTGACCCATAGGGAAGTTAAGTTAACCAGACCCTAATCTTTTGTTATGATGATGATTTCGGATGTTAGTTCGATAATTATGTCTGTAATACAATGTTTGTACATTTGGTGTTGTATGAATATGTTGTATGTTTGTCTGTTCTGTTGTTCTACCCCGTTGTCGTCATCTTTTTCTCTGGGGTTTTGTTTTATATATTTCGTTTCCGCATGTGGCTCTAATATTTGGGTTGGGTCGGCGACGTTCCTGAGACGTCGCAATATTTCGACCGAAGCGGGATGTCGCGAGCTCGATAAGGGTTCGGGGCGTGACAGCCAATTTCCATTTAATTCATGCTCAGCTCACAACCAGCCACACCCTCACGTGCAACAACATCAAAAAGTTCTCAGGAGAGAGAAACCAAATTTGCACAGAATCGAGCTTAAAATTGGCATTTACACAGTAATCAAAACTCTTTTAAAATAAATAGTAATTCAACTTCAAAAATTCTAAATTTTGGATATGTCATTGAAAACATCTTAATGAACAATTTTCAAGAGGACACGAAATCCAACTCTAACTGTAAACAGCTCTTTTTGTCACCCAAAATTAGATCGAAAATTTGCCCACCAAGGCAAACCACTTGGCCCTCAAAATCTATTTCAATTAGTACCCAAATTTCCTTAAAAAATAGTGAAATTTTTATATATTATAGACACTAGTGTCCTTGACATCTTTTATGAACGAAGTTTGTTGGAAAAAGGTTTGAAAAATTTTATAAAAAATTCAGAGAGACACGCTAGTAAGGTGAACAGTAAACCCAGTAGAGTTGTGACGGTTTGAAAATGGACTTCCGAATACCCCAAAATGATCTCCAAAAATTATAGATTTAATATATGACATACTTCAAGATGTTAGGGTCAACTTTCATGAAGAATACTTCCTCAAATTCAGTCCACATTGATCTCCATAAAAATAACAAAACAACATGACACCTCAACAAACAAATCCGAGAAACATCTCAGCAATCGAGAATCATCAATCAAGCACAACCAACTATCAAACCAACCATAATCCATCTCTAATCAACCCCTAACATGTTCATTAGTAATCTCTTAGTCTAGTCAAGGGTTAGGAAGCCACTTACCTCGATTCTAGACAAGAATGACTCGAGGGAAAGGGGCAGTAACAAGGTCGGCAGAATAGCAGTAGCAGAGCAGAAGCACGAGCAGAAGAAGTAGCAGCAGTGAAGCAAAAGCGAAAGAAGCAGCAACAGTAGAAGCAGCGAAGAAAAGGAAGTAGTAGCAGTGAAACAGAAGGAAAAGAAGGAAAAGAAAATGGAAGAAGAGAGAAATGATGGGGTTTTTGTGTGGGAGTCGATGGAATCAGCTGAGAAAAGGGGAAAGTCAGCGGCGTGGGGGTCAGTGGGGAAGGAGAGGAAGAGAGAGAGAGAGAGAGAAAGAGAGAGAAAAGAGTTGAGTGACTTGAGTAGGTCAACTACCCCCACTATGACTCAACCAAGGGCTAAAATTAACTATTCAATTTCATCAAAGATCCAATGGCTCACATTGGTCAACTCCACTAACTCTTAGAGGCAAAATAGGAAATGAGCAAGAGGAAAGAGGAGCATTATGGTCCAATATTTTCGGCCAGCATGGGGGCAGCAACTTTACCAAAATGCTCTTCCACTTTTCAAATGAACTCAAACAATCCCAAGGGCAAAATGGTCATTTTTCATTTTCGATCCAAATTTCACTTTTCCGACAAATCCGAGTGGCCCTACGGTTGACTACACCAAATGTGACATGTCATGCCCTGAACTCCAACGGGCACGCGACGCCCCTTACTGGTCGATGAGTGCGACGTTCCAGGAATGTCGTCGACCTCAAATAACCATCAGAGATTTAATTGCGCACACGGAAATCATAAAACACCCGGACTCAAATTTTAACTGGGGAAACATTGGGAGAATATACATATCTATGTCTCATTTCCAAACTTGTACTAAAATATTTACAATTACACGGCCATCCCAACGCTTACAAGCCACCATAAATACAAGTACAAACCACACTACTACGGTCCGTAATAAAAAAAAGGCCTATGACCTGATCAACTTTCCATCCAAAAATGGTACTCGCAAAAACCCAGTTCCATATCCGGATATTACTCCTTACGCCCCTTACTAGGCGTCCATTTTGAATCCGATTCTCCGTCCTCTAAGTCAGAAACCCCTTGTGTCGATCCATCCACTGAGGACTCTGAATTTGCCCCTATCTCGATCGGATGATTAATGTCGCCCGACTCTGACGAAACCCCATTCCGATATACCTCAGCTAACCCATCCGCAAAATGAATCTCTGGAACAAAATTGGGGTCCAAATGCTGCTCAAAGGGGAGTATGTAATCCAGTTCTCCTACAGACTCTTCTGTCTCCATGGACTCATCACTAGGCTCTACCTCAGCTTCTACTTCGGGTTCCACCTCAGGTTCCACTTCCTCTAGTTCCTCCTCAGGGATCGGTACTAAATCTATGTCCATTGGGTCGCCCTCAACCTGTGGTGCTTCGGGTTCAGGTTCATGCTCTACCTCGAATGAACCCTGAGCAGCTACTGCCAAATGCAATCCTGACTAAGCTAAACTAGTATCTACACTGATCAACTCTCCGTTACATCCAAGTGCAGCGTTCGGGTCCTAATCTCCAACTAGATCATACGGAACATCAAAACCCCTGATGGGCCCGAACTCAACTCCGTCCTGATCCCGGAAGAACCAGGCAGTGTATTTCTGTTCTTCAAAAAGAGGTAAACCTACGTCTACGAAGACTGTAGAAGTGTGCTTAATCCAAGTAAAATTTTTATCCATTAGGAACTCTGCAACCTCAAACTCTTTATGCACAGGTACACCAAAATGTTCTGGTGATTGCAGCGGATTATTCATCGCTCAGGAGGGGGATCTGAAATTATTTGGTTGAAAACAACCGTGAGACACTTCTCAGTAAGTACACCCCTAAGCCCAACCTAGACTATCACGTACCTCCAAACAATTACGCAATCACACCTATATATTCACACACGCTGAACATCACATCGCAGGCACATCAAATAATATAGCCAGGCTCAATCACAATCACACCGTATGCAAATACGCGCATGAATTATTTCCCTTCCTTTGATCCTTTCATTTTCATTCCCTCTTTCACATTCCTCGCCAGTGACCCGTAAACGCGTGCGCCTCGGTACACTGCGACTCATCGATCACTTTCCATAATACTGGCCATGACCTGCGTAAGCGTGCGCCTCGGTACACTGCGATCATCCACTTTCCACTTTCACTCGCCAGTGATCTGCGTAAACGTACACGCCTCGAGTACACTGCGATTATTCCTTTTCCACAACACTTTCGGCCCGCGTACTCATTCACGCCTCAGGCCCCGATCGCAACTTGAGCATCACGCGCCCTAGGTCCGATCCAGACTCAGCCCACGCCAAATGCGGCAGGCCTACATGATTGAAATCCAAGCTTAAGATGCCTTGGACCAATCCCGGTCTCACCTGAGCTAATCGTGCCTCGAACCGACTCTCATATTTGCTTTTTCAAGCCTCAGTCTGTGCCAAATGCATCAGACCTACGTGATCTCTGCCCGAGTTTATGATACTCGGCCCGATCCCAACCTCGCACTTTCACCCTTTTACATACTTTTCACAATCACTTGCCACACTGCAATTTCCCTTCTACTCAAGTCCATGCTCAACACACGTTTACCATACGCAACTGGCCCAACACACGGGGTTCGTGCACACATCATTTCACGCATAAAACATGCTCACTCAGCAATTCACACGACCAATGTCAATAAATAATTCAGTTTAGCTCACGTGTGCACCAAACAAACATATTCAGTCACTTAATTGCACAATAATATACTCAATTTAATTACCACAATTTCCTAAAAATTTAAATATACATCCAACACGATAATTCCCATTTTTCTCCAACCAAATGGCGTCGGATTAATTTCGAGCCTTCACGGAACTTTCTCGCCATAATTTCTAGGTTCCAAAAATTCAACTCGCGTCTCAATCGGACCCTCGTAGCCTCGTGAACAGTAAATTCGCAGCCCCTATTTTCTGAATTTCTAAAAATATTGTCCGAATTAATTCCTGATGCCCGCCATAAAAATTCCACTCCCTATTCATGTCATTCCACACCTAATTCCATACTGATTTGTCCGAAAATTATCCATTGATACCCGAAGTCCTAATTTGGGTTTAGACGCGACTTACCCGCGTTCTAGACTATCGCGACTAGAACGGAGAGCGGCAGCCCTTAATCGGGGATGATGGCGATGACGTACGGCTTCCGGGTGGCGGCGATAGACTTGGATGGCGACGGCAGGGGCTCGTGGCGCGTGAGGGCCTCACGGCCAAAAGAAAGAGAGAGAGAGGGAAACCGAGAGAGAAAGAGGGACGGCGGGAGGGTGATCGGCGTGAGGGCGGCGTGAGGCGAGGACGGCGGTGGCTCGGCGGCGGCTTGACCGATGACGAGAAAGAGAGAGAGAGAGAGAGTGTGTGTGTGTGTGTGTATGGTGGGGGAAGGGAAACCCACGGCCAAAAAGAAAGAAAAGGGGGGGGGGAAGATTCACGAAGGAGAGGGAGAGAGGGGAGAGAGAAAGTCTTCTTGACTCAAATAGTGCACTTGGACCAAACCGCAAAATGACCAAAATATCCCTCTCTCACAATTTAAATCCGACGGTCCCGATTTGATCTTATCTTGATCCGACGGTCGAGATCAATTCTTGCACAAAAATATCCAAGGATAATCTTGTAATTTCCAAAATATCTAAGGGTAAAATTGTCCAATCAAAATTTTAGGGCAAAATTACCAAAATGCCCTTTTACTCTTAAGACATACCCTTTAATAATTCTCAAGGGTAAAATGGTCCAATTCTCCGTTTCTTGTCCAAATCGAATTTTTTTGAAGGATTCGAGCGCACCAAAAATTCACACGTGACACGTGCAACGTCGTCCTAATGTTCCGGTGTGACTTCCAAATTTTCCGGTGTCCAATTTAGGCAAAATTTCCATAATTAAATTCTATTAAACGCGACTCGAGCGTTTCTCGAGCTAACGGGCAGCTTTCTGGGGATATTCGTGAAATCGACTCATGACTGATACTAAATCGAGTCACGTGCAAGTCCGTTCGTTGCGTGACGACCTCGGTTGTCATTAAAATCGCGAAGATCAATCACTTGATCCGAGGGGTACGATCGATGCTCGGGTATAATTTCGGAATCATTCGTCAAGTCGTTTCGTGGTCCAACGGAATCACCCGCAATCCACTATTAGGACAATGGCGAACTAACCCCTAACTATCCTTGAATCGGCCAACAGTAGCTCAAAATATCACTTACGCGATTTAATGGTCGAAATCCATTCAGGATCGAATTTCCTTTATTCGCACGAATTTAATTCTCCTATTAGCCTTTCCCTAATGGTTAACACTCCCATGAATGATCAGTTTCGAGCGAGAAATTTAGTACGAGCACACCTCATATAATTCAATTATTTAATAATTTCAATTGGCGGAAATTTCGGAATGTTACATGACATCATCCAATGAATTAGTCATGGCTTTCGAGAAATTTGATTCCCAAGTCCGGATTCCAAGTAATGGTCAAATTCGATTAAATGCAATTTTGGTGTGTCTCAAACTAACAGGTGGCTTTTAGGAGTTACGCATATCAACTCGTGGCCGATTTAATTTTGGGCCATATCTAAGTTTACTTGAGCCATGGCAACCTCGATTGTCATGTAATTGCGAGGGTCAATCAGTAGTTCCAATTGGCGCAATCATTCGGATTAGGTTTATGATCATTTGAAATTCATACAATGGTCAAGTAAATTCACCCGCGATCTAATTATACAACATTTGCAAATCATTCCATAATCATCCTTGAATTGGTCTATAATGATTCAAAATATCTTCTCGTCAATCCTTATGGTCGAAGTGTCGATCCATGGCCAAGTTCTTAGATCAACATACTTGATTCCTAGTTAGCCATTCCCTAATGGTTAGTGTTCTCGAGAGTAATCAATTCCGAGTGAGATTTAACTGAAGTGCATCAAAGATATAATCATTTTAGGAATCCCAAAAATGGGTTGAATTTCAGAATGTCACACATTGAGAGATGTCTTCCAGCATAATGAACGTGGTCTGAGTTCTACCAAAGGAAAAAAACTCAACCCTTTAAAAATCACCTGCCCCGTGACTGGTATGTCGGACCGTAGACAAGTTAAACAACCAAACCACAATCCTAGTCAGTTCTGGTTTTTAAAACTTAAACTACTTTCCAAGCAATGAGGGGCAAGGGAGTGTAAAGAAAACAAACCTTTTGAATATATAGGATCTACATCCAAGATATATGTTGCTATGTTTCATTGACAAGTCTCTTAGCTGAATGCGATTATAGTGATTTTATTGAGAAAGCACCTCTTTACCAAGAAGGTAAAAGAGAGAAAACACACACACACATATACTATAATCGGGTGCAGAGCATGACCAATCCTAGGATCACCATTCACTTTGCGACTTTCCTTTGGTTTCTCCGGTGTGCTTGGTCTTGTCAGTGTGGGTGTACTTATCGGTATGGTGCTTCAAGAGCAGCCATACATGAGTTATAAGCTCTCCACCACGCCGCAACAGTTTCTTGTGATGGTAAACTTGACAACTGTGCGCAGCGTAGCACAACATCTCCACCCAAATGCTGCTTATGATCTGCCACTTGTTGTTCTTTCCCTTCAGTGTCGAGGCCAATTTCTGCGCATCCAACAGCACATGCCATTCCCTGGTGATTATGGTTCCCATCTGATCCAGGGAGGGTTCGAGCACGTCCTCTTCTGACGACAATGTCCCCAAGGCCTGATTGCTGTCTCTGTACTTGAGAAATGGCTTCAATATGGTGCAAGCATGCCCCAATGTGATATTGGTAGTCGTTAGGGACAACATGTAGGGTCGCAATGCTAGAAGGTACATCATGTAACTGGACAGCAGTTTGCTTCCTTCACGATTCGGAGAATCGTCAGAATCTGAATGGAGGCAGATGGTCGTTGCCATGTGCCAAATGATGATGCTTTTGTCAAATGTTATCGAGATGCTATTTTCCAACACTTTAAGGTCTTCCCGTGTCCACTCCACATCATCTCTGAGATTGTGAGCTTTAATCGTCCAGTCGCCGTGTTCGGTGAAGGGCATTTGGCCTCTGATCACGTTGAGCTTCTCCATATCTTCTACCAGCAATTCCTTGAGAGAGCCAAGGATTTCCACGCGAGAGTAAATCCAATGCCTTCTCCAGGTCACCTGTTTTTTGCCCAAGTACCTGAGGAATCTTCCGATGGGCCGCGGCCAGTCATCATTGTACAAGCGATGATCCAACAAACTGAGTTGCCCAACTGAGTTCGACCACCTTTTCTGCTTCATATACCTTTCAGCTAAGAAGTTCAACAGCCTTGTTGACACGAGGCAGTTTCTTTGGTGATGGCTCATCGCCACAATGGCCCATGCCGAAAAAGGTTGCAAAACAATTTGGTAACCTTCTAGGGCGGTCACTCCTATCAACAAGGCGTAAGTGTAGGTTATGTACTTGTCTATTAAGAAGGCTCTCCTGAAAATAATGGCAAATCGACACAAGGCTGAGACTAGACAGAAAAAGCTAGTGAAGCGGCAGATAAAACCGAGCGGTTTATAGAGAATCGGTTGCTTGGTGTAAAGTACGTCATACATGAATCCAAGTTCGACCTCAGTTGTGATGAAGGCTAAATTGCGCTGTACAGTTAACCGAGATTCCTTTAGCGATTCCGGGTGGTAGGGCCAGTTTGCAATGTGGGGCTTCAAGCGATCAAACCGATGGTACGCCTTAAAGATGATCTTTCGCTCCGTCGACCATTTGGGCCTGTCCCACTTGTTGAAGAACTTGCCAACAGTTTCCTTGTCCAAGATATCCTTGGCTGATATGCTCGACCCCTTCCAGTACACGTACGCGAGGGCCCAAACCGTCAGTGCTGATCGAATGATCCCGGCAACAGACAAGGGGAAGTACAAAAGCGGGACGGGGGATGAGCTGTCCCAGCAGCGAATCAGGATCCAGATGACGGAAATGACCCTGATAAACAGATTCAGCATCTGCCGGTCGCTGAGCCGATTGTCCTCGACCGAGTATGCGGTTACGGAGTCAGGGTTCCCAAGCTGCATTAAGAGCAACGGTGCCAGCAACCCCTTGAGCTCAGTAATGTAGTCCGGTCGATCAGGATTGTCGATCTGGACAACAGTGAGCTTGCCAAGGGCAATGGTCGCAAAGTAAGAAGAGAGCAAGTAGGTGGCATGGATGACGTATCTGATTACGATCGAGGTCTTGTACCTCCGGCGGCTGCCAAGGATGGCTAGGGTGATCTGGCAAGCGAGGCTCATGGTGACCAGCCACTGGATGCCCCATGCTTCGCATAAATCTTTCGACGAAGGGCATTGTGTAGTGACTATGGATGATATCAGATCGAATGACTTCATGGGGACGTGATGTCTTCTGCCTGAGAAGCAACGATGCAAGCGAAATTACTAACGATGAAAATGGATAAACCGCCTTGCACTCATTCCGAATTAAACATAAATCTCTAAACTCTTGCTGCATTCATTCAAAATGGTCAGTAAAATTTTGGGATCCTAACACTGCCCTTATTCTTCCATTCCAGTGAATGAGATTAATTACGTCTTGCAGTTCTGCATGAGTGAAACCCACTTAAAAGGGAGAAAGAGAAGTTTCATAAGTCTATAAGCAATGCTAGGTGCTAGTTTTGCTAAAAAAGATCTACGATATTGATGTATTCACTGAAATGCCTGTTTGCAGATGGACATCTAAAGAAGCTGACTCATATTCAAACACCCAACTACCGATTACCAGATTACTTAATGGACCGATTATGTAAACCAGTTCAGTACACCAAGCGTTTCCCAAACATCAAGTACGAGATCACCGACACACACACATTTTTTTATCTTGCTGAACTGATCATCGGCACACTGCTAAAACAGGATAAACGTTCACAGAGACAAATGAAACTAATGACAAGATCATAAATTTTCTGGAAAAATAAAGGAAGTACAAAGTGGTCTGGCAAGAAACCGAAACCTTACTATGTTGTGTGACTGCCAAGAAGCTGACGAATTATAATAATAGAAATGGCACTGAGTGTATCTGTGTTCCTAACACTTGTGGGGAAGCTTAAGTTAATTCAAAATTGAAGAGAAAATAAGAGGGATTATAAAACACAAACTCACAAAGAAAGCAAAGAATTGATTACTTGCTTATAACTTTAATATGCGATTCTCTCTCTTTGTTCGGCTTAGCGACAAACCATAAGATTTTCAACTTTACATTATTCTTTTGCACTCAATTGTAAACTCTGTTGAGAGTATGCAAAGAATTAACTCTTACACTTCTGGGTATAAGAGTCACCGCCAGGGCTTAAACTAGTGCAATTCATGTAATAAAGTCTCTCAACTTCCCATAACAGGGTCATTTAATTTATTGGTATATTTACAAATTTTTGTAATTACATTATTGTCCAGATTTTGAAATATTATTTCATTTTAATTCATTTCTTGAACCAACCCATAATAAAATAACATCTTTTTCACTTCATATCTTTGGTACTTATAAGTACTACAGTAGTGACATTTAAGTATATTTTAAGTTGTGATTTCTATAATTATTTAACATCCTTTACAATATAGACTTAGGATCTAAATATACTAGGCATCAATTCCTCTCTCCAGGTGCCATTCCCTGTAATCATCATTTTTTTTTTGTTTTTATGACACTACTACCAATATCCTGCATCCACCCACACTCCAAACGATATCCACATCAAAAGTTAATAGAATGCAACAATCTAAAATGACCTTGCATCACTTTTTTTATTGAATTTGTATTGTACAAAGCACATAAATTTGTCACTGCTCACTGCTTGCCTAGGCACTTGGCTGATTGCGGCAACAAACCTCAACTATACTGATTCACAGTCACAGAATGCTCCGGAAATACGTCTCCGCGTATGACAATTGACTGGTAAATCCCCCGAAACAAAACATGTTGTTTGTTGGCCTCAGCAAGTGAAGATGGTATTGCTGACATTGGATGAAGCATTCCCTGTATTGGAAATTAAGGCATGAAAGCGTAAGAAAAGTCATGTTCGGGGATAAAAACAACTAAAGTGACATAACTTTCGTACGACACTCACTTGAGTACCATATCAGAGTAAAATCAATCATTTGAGTGCCACTTCTGGCAAATCATCATACGTGGATTTTTTGTAATTTTTTTAAAATAATTTTTTTTGAATATTTTTTTCCTTATTTTTCTATGTTTTTTCTTTTTCTGTGCGCCAGTCGCAAAGGCCTCGCCCTCAGCCGGCGAGGCCGTGAAGGCCCTAGGCGAGGCCATTGCCGGCTATGGTCGAATGCCTTCGCGGCGAGGCCGCAATGGCCTCATCTAGGGCCATGGCAGCCTTGCCGATTGTGGGTGAGGGCGCAAAGGCCCTCGCCAGATCTAATAATGTTTAGGAATGCTGAGAATCCACACCTCACAAAGAGGGTGACATGAGGGAGGAGGGAGGAGAGAATAGAGTGACAGTCGCAAAGGATAACATACTCGAGGGACAATCTCTAAAGTTTTCTTGCTCTTGTCTTCCTTGGTCTTTGGTCAGAATCATTGATTAGTTTGGTAATGTAAGTAATTTGGTCATTTATTTTATCTTGATTTAGTATCACAAAAAATTACAAACTGATATGCATGTGACAAATTTACCCTAAACTAAGTTTTTAACCACAAAAAACTCAAAACTGGTACATATGTGATAAATTTATCCTAAATTAATGTTTTGATTATCAAAAACTCAAATTGGTACGTTTGTAATAAATTTACTCTTCGTTAGTTTCCGTTAAATTGGATTAACACCATGAAAAATCACAAATAATTTGTTAATATATTGTCTAATAATTGCCATTTTAAGAGCTAATTAATAAGATGCAAGTTGGTCCTTTATTCTAAGTCTGCATACGAAGCATATAAGTAGATGCTATCTAAGATAAAGAGATTTTCCTTGAAATTTTAACTTTAAAAGCCAATCGTAAGGTTAATAAGTCAGCATTTGTTGTTAACCCCCGGGTGAGATCCTCGAGGTGGTGAATAAATTGCCAAGCGAGCTCAAATGGTCCCTCTTGCAGGACGGTGATTACACTCGGCTCTAATTCTCCTAAACCCTATCAATCGCAACTTGATTTGACTCGGTTAATTATAATATATAATTTTTTTTATTTTGGAAGCTGCCACTAACCTATTGAAGGCCAGTTAGAGGTCAAGTAAATGCAATGTGGGAGGCCATTTTATTTCTGCGAATCAGAGATTTAGACTAGGGAGCGTGATTACGCTAGAGAATTCTAACACCCAATTTCAGTACTCTTTTTTTCCTTTCTGAAAGATAAAATCATGTGATCTTTTCCATATTTCATTAATCCTAAGCACACACAGATCTAGATGGCTATACATCATTAAGTTCATACAATAAACATCCGATTCCATCAAATATAACACTCATATTGCAACAATTAAAATGCAGTGATAATAATGAAGTAGCTAAAATGCATGTAAAACCCGATATAAGTCGGACAATCTCAGATATGGAAGACAAGCAATTTATTCTCTCGCTCTGGTGAAGGAATTTGGCAGCCCGCTGATATGTCAAACCTAATTAGACCTACAGGGCCAAACATGTCTTCACATAGACTTGTATGGTTTCTTAAACTTGGCTTCATTTTATGGCACCTGGAAACTCATGACGGAATGAGGGAAAGGTGTGCTATAGATGACAAGTGTGTGCTATGCAATCGATATGGAAAAATTACTCAATCAACTCTAAATTGTACGGATATTAATTAAGTCATAAACTTTCAGATTTTGCCAATTTAGTCATAAATGTTTGCGCAAAATTTTAATGTAGTCATCTCGATCAATTTTCGCCAAAAATCATTGACATGGTGGTCCAGTAATTGTCGGCTATCATGCACATTGCCACATTAGCGATTTCCAACGAAAATTGACTGGAAAAGCTAAATTAGAATTTCATGCAAAGTTTTAGAAAAGTTAGCAAAATTGAAAAATTTATAATTGAATTTGTATTTATTTAATAGATTTAGGACTTATTGGACAATGTCCCTAATCGATTGCCTGAGCCAAGGACGTGTGGTGTAGCTTTTGTATATAAGTTATCATGGAAGTGTGGAGTTCGATCCTAGAGTTATTTCAAATTTCAAGATGGTCACCGTGACAAGGATTAAGATTGAGATAATACAAAATAGGCAATATGAGGAGATTCGTTTTTTTTGTTATGTCTTGTTTGGTAGGTCATTGATTGACCTAGATTATGATTATATATATCATGTAAAATATGGATTAAAAAAAAGAAAAAGAAAAAGGGGTTGAAAAGTCAAAGAAAAGAAAGAAAGTGGAAATTGCTTTATAAAAGGAAAAGCAAGGCAAAGAGAGAGAGAAGACTGAGAGCTCACTCGGCTGAAAACCGAGAAAGAAGAAAAGAAAGAGAGAGGAAAAGAGAAGGAAGAAGAAGAAGAAGAAAAGAGGGTTTTGCGCCGCGTGACCTCGCCAAGCCGATTCAACTTCGTAACGCAACGCCCAGTAAGCACTTGTGCCCCTCGTTCGTCTGATTGGAGAAGTTTTTCGATTTAGGGTTTAAATTCGGAATTTTAGGAAAATCAAGCAGCGAAATCCGATTTTTGAGTTGTTGAGCTGCACACACACACACACACATATATATATATATATAATTGATAGTTTATGGTGTCGTGGAGCCGTGGGATTTTACAGATCTTGATTTGGACCTACGGTTTGCCCAATATGAATTTTTGAAGTTGGCCGCGCAAGGTGAACAGTATGCAACCAGAGGCTCTTAGGCCAATTTTCGTCGGTTTTTGGCTTGATTTTGAGACGTCCAAGTTGGGGCTTTTGTAATACTCAGAACAGGCTTTCTTTTGACTATAAATTTGCTAGGATCGGAGTTTGATGGAGAAAGTTATGGTGCGATCAAATTTTGTGCTTAAGCTCCTTATTGCGGACTATTTGGATAATGGCTTCGGATGAGTAATTCATAGGCGCCTTTGAGTTGTGCGCCTTTGAGTTGTCTTGTTAGCGTTTAAGCATCGTTTAGCCATTTAGTGGTCATTGTAGTATTCTACTTGGTTTTTATGTCGATTATCGTTCAATTGATAGGATTACGAGATTATCGGGGCATTTAGCAACGTTATTTGGTTTTGGGGTATTTCAGGTGAGTGGTGCTATCTCTTCTTTGAGTTTATAAACTCATGTTTTGAAAATGATAAGAATTTGAGTATTGTACGAGTTACTAGAGCATATTTGTTGCATAAAATTATGGATTGAGCAATTACTACCAATTTGATATTTGAGAACGATTTGAGAAATTTGAGAATGGTTTTAGGAAAAATATTGTTAACGGATACATGTATATTATGTTGCGAATTGGTTTATGAAACGAGTTTTAAGATGATTTAAGAAACGTTTTATGAAAAACGTTACAAAAAGCTACTCATATCAATTTGTGAATTATGTTTATGAAATGAGATATACGTATCGCTTTGCGAAATGATTATGTAAGCGTATTGCAATTTATGAAATGGTTTTGAAACTATATTGTGATTTATAAAATGATTTGAAAAATGACAGATGTTCTATGTTGTGAAAAGTTAATTGCTTGGTTTGTGAGATTGATTTTTGGTATTGTGGATTATAAGACTTATTATGGATTTGGTATTGTGGATTATTGGAGGATGTGTGTTGATACTGTCACGCCCCGTACCCCACGAAGCATGAACATCCGCGCTAAGGTCGAAAAGAGGTGTGACGCTCCCAGGATTGCGGCACCGACCCGCAAACCCAAATCAGAGAATAAACAAACCACAAGCGGAAACAACATATATGATATATATACACCCAAACTAAATACTTAGTAACCATGATAAGCATATACAATCAGCTATAGAAGAATAAGCCAAAATATACGTTGTTTACAAACATATATATATACACTATTCATTTACACACAAAAAGATACATCAGCTGGACCACGAAACAAAAAGGGATCTATGGCCTGGGAATAACATCTAACTATTGGGAAGAGGAATTACATCAAAAGGGGGTTAGCTTCTATTCTTAGCACTGGGACCTATCCTAGGGTTTCCAATCTGGATCGGAACTCGAGGACTCAGAGGAACTCTCAGACTGCTCCGGCTCCTCCTCAGAACTCATAGCCTCCGATTCGGTCTCTGGCTCTGGGTCCTGCTGCACATGCTCATCTACATCCATAGGCTCAGGGGCCTCAAAGCATCCGCCTGCTCAGGGATGGGATCCACTACCTCCGGCTCAAAAGCTAGTCCCCCCAGCTCTTCGTGCTCCCCCTCATCATCTACAATCTCATACTCGACATCGTAATCCAAACTATCCTCCATATCAATATCCACAACATCGCTGGTTCGACACCGCCAAATCCAACCGACCCTCTCCGACAAATGGGACATCGGCGGGACCTAATGGGACCGAACTCGTCTCCAAAACGATCCCGAAAACACCAAGCTAGATATTCGTGGGTCTCCTCATGTGCTAAACCCACATCTACCCAAACTAACGATAATGTCGTATGTACACCTCGTCATTCCCCCTTTGGATGAACCGTCCTTTGTGGGCTCGATGTGAGTAGGGATCCCAAAACGAACGGCGTCGTCAAAATTCATGGTCGAGGATACGAAATATCGGTTTTACCACAACCGTGAGATACACTCGACAAGTAATAAACCCTAATCCTAAACTAGGCTAAAGTGCATCTCCAGAGGTAAATAAAAACGCACGAATTACTGAACGAGTAAATAAATCATGATAAGTTCACATGGGTTCACAGCCCAATTCCAATTCTCCAGCCCTGCAGGTTAGGCTTTCAATATCATTATAACTCATCAGCAATTAAATCGACCCGAAGGCCATGACCCAATGGTCATCACAGTTTAAATCGACCCGAAGGCCATGACCCAATGGTCATCACAGTTAAATCGACCCGAAGGCCATGACCCAATGGTCATCACAGTTAAATCGACCCGAAGGCCATGACCCAATGGTCATCACAGTTTAAATCGACCCGAAGGCCATGACCCAATGGTGATAATTCATTCTCAATCATATAAAAATCAATATGGAAACTCACATATCATGGGACTCACACCAATTGCCATGCCCCGATGTACCAAGCACCTTGAATCACAATTCCCACTCCTATAGAGCATTACTGGCACGTCTACTCCTTTTATTATAGTCCAGTTATACTTGGCAATTAACACACAACTCAGCATTACAGAAACCCAGTCCACTTGGGATTTGACATGACCATCCAGTCTCAACTATTAAATCCACAGACTTGACATCATCCCACAATATTCCAACAAGTCCCAATTGGCCTCTACCAAGTCTAATTTCAAGCCAATACTCATCAATCCATTTAATGACCACTTTGGGTAATTTATACAAATTCGGTTTTGTAATGAACCACCCCTAAACAGCCACTAATTTGGCTCCAAATCATCCTCATATTAAGCCATTAAGTCCCGATTAGGTCCCCTCATCAACTCATGCACAAATTACATAGTATTAGGCCTTAATCTAGCCTAATTACCCTAATTAAACCCCTAATTCGCACCATTAGGCTAATTCAAGGATTAGGATTTTACTCGCCTATTATCGACGCGAGGCGACGGGAGCGAGCGGCCGATTACCGGCGAAGCAAGACAATCGGCGGCACTCACAAAGAAGCCCCGGCGAACACGGGCGGGCGCCGGTGGAACTTGAGGCCACCTCTCGCCAAGCAGTGGGGGCCGAGGTGTGGAGGCTGAGGACGGGAGGGGGAGACAGAGGGGCGAGGCTGGTCGGCTAGGACAGACACGGCGGTAGACGGCGGCTCCGGCACCGGCGAGGCAAAACCGGCGACGTTCCTCACGGTTCCGCCTGGAACGGCTGCCGCGGGAGGTGGGACAAGGGAGAAGTCGATCGAATAATGGGGGTGACTTTGGGAGAGACACACGGTGGTTGGTTGCCGGCCTCGGTGAGGCCGACTGCTCCGGCAGGCAAAGGGGCAAGGCGTCTTTGAAACGGAAAAGGGAGAAGCGGCCGAGAGAGGGAGAACGATCGGGGGAGAGAGAGATTGTCGCCGAGAGAGAGAGATCTGAGGAGAGAGAGAGAGAGAGGGGTCAAAGGGTAGTCAACAAGTCTCTTAGTGGGATCCACTTGTCAAGATCTAAGGGCTTTGGACCAAAATGCCCTTCATCCAAGGGCTAAAAATGCTTCTAGATCAATAATTCAAGGGTAAAAGGTCAATTTCCCTTAACCATGGTTAATCCAAGCCTAGTTAACCTTAACCAACCTTGATTAAATCCCAAAATTGCCCAAAATTCGGAATTAATCAAAAATAGGCTAGGGCATTTTCGTAAATTTCCGGTCCCGGACCGAAATTCCAATTTTCGCACATACGCGTTCCATACTTGCGTGGCCAACATAATATGGCGTCTGATTCGCAAAATGAAATTTCTAAGCCCTCGGAAATCGTCCGCGAAATCCCGGGAATAAAATAATATTATTTTCCAATTTTGTCGAAATTCAACTTTTTGGCCAAAACCTCTCTAAATGCGTGTGGCCACCCCAAAATGACCTTGGTCATGAAAAATAACCTCGATCGGCATCCGAATCGGGTCTCGTGTCCAGGGGCAAAACCGTCTTTTTTTCAATTTTCAGCCGGATTTTCGGTTTTTCGGATGGCGTCAATCCCAAACATGAATGGCCACTCTAAATTGACGTCCGTCTTGCGAAATAGTCGTAATTACCCTTGATATTTTGATATCAAGTTCGTGCCCAATATCGCGATCACAATAGCTCGTTTTGCGTTTTAGGGTCTCTCGCTAACGGTGGCTGTTTAGGTATTACGGCGATCGACCTAAGACCTGTCCGAGTCATGATGGCCTCAATTTCGAACAACGAGAGGAATTATCACTAGTACCGGGGTCACGATCGTTTGATTAAAATCGGGGTTATTTATCGCGTATTTTCGGGGACAAAAGGAAATCACTCGCGATCCGATCATACGTCATTGAAAATATCGACCCGCCCTTTTCCTAAGATCGGCCTATATTGGTTCAAAATATTTCCTCGACATTCGTTGAAATCGGGCGCTCAATCGCGGTCGAGTTCTCGGTCCACGCACCTGATCCTATTTAGCCTTTCCTTTTTGGTTAGTATCCCGTGAGTGATCAATTCGGTAGACTTACTAAAATTACACGAGAATTCGCATACACTTTATTGGACTCGATAACGGTCAAAATTTCGAGCTATTACAGATACTCAACATCACTGTGAGCTCATTGAGGGGCTTGTGGGTATGCACATATTAGTCTAGGATATCCTTGTGGGCCGAGCCACTGGCTTATAGTAGGTGGAGACCTTGCTAAAGGGGGAATCTTGGTTGCCTTATCACGGGGCGAGACAGGCGATTATGGTTTGATATTAAGCAGTAGATTGGTCAAGCGATAGACCATCGATGTGTTTTATGTTGTGCCAGAATAAATCCTTGAGAGCGATGGCAGTGCAGCTGCGGCTTAAAAAGGATAATATTTGGTCAGGTTTAGGGATGGCAGTGCGACTGCGTCTCTACCCCGAACGAGGCCTTTTATGATGAGATTTATCAATGGAATAGACCATTGACGTGTGATTTGAAATTGGCCAATGGAATGGACCATTGGTGTGTGTTTATGGAGCAAGTGCGTAGTCTAGCAAGGTGTTTGAGTTAATGCTTGAGAGGAATGCTATTCCTTCGACTGTCATAATTGGATGTTACGGGAAGGTAAATGATGTGGATGCGTTGTTTAATATGTTGAATGATATACATTACGGAGGAGTGGTGTATAGCTTGGTGATAGGGTTGTAGGTGCTTGCTGGAGATTTGGAGGTTATGCATTGTTGTGCACTAGTGTATGATTTTGGGTCAAATGTTGTCTTTCTAAATCCCTTTTTGAATGCCTATGGTAAATGCGGAAACATTGATGAGACAAAGGCATGGAACTAGGTTAGCAGTTCATGCTAATAGGCTAGTGTCATACCCACATCCAAGTAATTATCTGTATGCTGGTCATTGGTAGTATGGTCAAGATAGAAATTCTATCAGTTAACAATTAATGATACGATGGTGGATAGAAAAGAAAAAGAATGACCTATACAAAGTCTTTGATAACTAATTCTTTT
>JAMXDD010000008.1:13643850-13915001 GCA_024733475.1 Syzygium grande | reverse complement strand
TAGTTGTGTCAATTTAATCTTAAACCTTTTTTTTTGTGCCAATTCAGTCCTAAACCTTTTGTCTTTGTGCTAATTCAGTCATTCCAGCTAATTTTGACATGATTTTATTGATGTAGATGCTGGCTGGCTTACGTGGCACCGCCAACGATGACGTGGATAACTTTTAATAATATTTTAATATTTTTCGATTTTTTTAAATTTTGAAATATTTTTATCTTTGTTTTCTTTTCCTTTCTTCTTCCTCCAGTCGGTTGTCGGTTCGGTGACCAGTTGGAGGCCTGGGCTAGCGAGGGACTTGCCCTCACGAGTGGCTAGGTGAGGCCCGACTTCGCCAACCTATGGCCAGCGGGGCTCGACCCTCGCCAGATCCGGCAATGGTGCACCTTGCCCGCCCAGCGCAAGTCCGCCCTCGCGACCATTCGACCTCGTCGGATGGCAGCGAGGTCGAAGGCTACGACCTCGTGGCCACTAGCATAGGCAAGGCAAGCCTCGTCGTCGCCATTGCCGTCGCTAGTAAGGGCGAGCCTCACTAGCGGCCAGCAAGGCTCGCCGGCCCTACCCTCCATTCGGTCGTTGGACCTGCTGGAGGAAGAAAAAAGGAAAAGAAAAAAAAAAATTAAAAAAAAAAAAAAAAAAAAAAATATATTTTAAAAAATTCAAAAAATATTAAAATTTTATTAAAAGTTGTCCACGTCATCGCCAACGATGTCATGTAAACTGGCCAGCATCCATGTTAGTAAATTTTGGTCAAAATTAGCTTGAAGGACTGAATTGGCACAAAGACAAAAAGTTTATGACTGGATTGGCCCCAAAAAAAAGTTTATGACCGAATTGGCTCCAAAAAAAGGTTTAAGACTGAATTGGTACAAAAAAAAGATTTAAGACTAAATTGGCATAAATGCAATAGGTTTAAGATTTTTAACACTTTTCCCTACGATCAGCGGGAAAAACGACATCATAAGTGCTACAACTTCCGTATAATGCTCATTTGAGTGTCATAACTTTTTCTTTTTCAATCACTTGAGTGATATAACTCATGTATAGATCTCAAATGAGTGTTACAACTTTGTTTTTCCGATCATTTGAATACTATATAACATTTCAATCTATCATTTGAGCAACAAGCTTCTCCACGGCTAGTGTGTACACACAAAAAAGGACGGTTTCCATGTGTTATTTCGAATACATGCCTCTTTGGAGTCACGATACTATATTTTGAAAAAGAAAATGAGAAGAACTAATAAGAACCACAATTTCCACACATTTTTATATACAGCACAAAAACTTCTAATCCCAATTTTATTGAAAGAAATCTTACATCCGTATAAAAATTAAACTAGCTAATGAATGAAAAACATCTCGGAAAAAGAATATCTAAAAATGATAAATTCACATGACACCACAATAAATGTCATAATACTATGTTATAGATAGTCGAAGCTCATTTTTTTTTTTTTTTTTTTTCTCTTTTCAGTGAATGGACTCTCATGATCACCATCGCAAAGATTTGGACATGCACCCAACTAATCCTTTGTCAATATCTTTCATTTTCAAGGATAACAAGAGTGGCCGCTGCTATCGTACTTCTTTTCTTTCTTTCTTGAATGATTTCTTTCTTAGACGAGTGTCGTACTTTATTACTTGTTTGTGTTTGTATTGCAAATTTCTCCGGAAAACTACATAATCAATTCTAAACATATTATACGGAAGTAAGGGTAAGCGTGGTCCGGGCGGGCGATTCTCGACATGGAACCAGGAACTGCCCATGAAGGACCGATTCTGAGAAATTGGAACCAGGAACCGCTCGTTAGTTCCATGGATCCACCAGGGAACCGGACCACCGGTCTGGTCCGTCCCCGAGTGGGTCCATAGAATCGGTCCCACCAAGTTTCACGCAAACAAAGGTGATCGAGAGTAAGAGAGGGAGGCAATGAACCGCTAAAGGCGCGGCCGTGAGTTGATGGGAGTTGAGCGTCGAGTTTTAGATTATGGATTTTATAGTTTTCATTTTTCTAAACATGTTTTCTTTTTTTTCGTTGGTCAAAATTTTTCTAAAAAATTATATGTATGTAAATATATATTACCGGTCCGGTCCGGGTGGGCGGGCGGTTTCATGCCTAGAATCGGGAACCGGACCGTTACTCACTAGTTCTAGCAAATTAGAACCGGGAGCCGGACCGATCCTCACTAGAACTGCCGGTTCAGTCTGGTTCTTGGTGGTCCAAGCAGTTCCCGGTTCCTTTGCACACCTCTATATGGAAGTCAATCAAGTCTTAAACTTTTAATTGAATGAATGTAGTCAAAAACCTTTGAGGGAAAGTGCAATCAAGTTTTCTTGGCTAAGGATTAGTAATTTATTTAACATGACAATTCAGTCATCGTTGGCAGTTCTACGTGTAACCACAGTGGCATGACTTGACAAATATTGAATGAAACGACGCTGTTTTTGCTTAGATATAAAGTGCGTCGTTATCTTGGTCAGCCCCAAAAACCCCCAAAATCTATACTTTCTCTCTCTCAAGCCATCGCCATTTGTTTCCTCTCTCTCTCCCCACATGGACCGTCGACGTTTTCTCAGGCGTTCGTCAACACAGGCCCTCTTCTTCTTCGCTCCTGCTTCACCCACCTCGTCTCTCAGACTGCTCACTCCTTCACCTCAGACTCTTTCGCGCCAAGATCTCACCCTGACTTCAACAGACCCTTCTCAAATTCAGCTCGAGTATGAGTCCAGCCATTGTCTCAATTTTAGTAGATCGATCCGCCCCAGTTCCGGGCATACCCATGTGATTCTGGGCATTAACGATGATGATCCACCTTCAGATATGATTGCTTGGGATGCAGATACGCTCACAAAAATCTTGTCAAACGCCAGCTCCGGTCCATCGAGTCGTTCCTGAATCAAGCACAAGGTGCCTATTAGTGAGTACTACAAATAAATATCTGATCTTCTCCACTCTTGGTAAGCCTCCCATAAAGTCATATGTTCTCTACTCGCTTTAGCCTACTCGACTAAAGTATGAATCTGTCCGACCTTGATGAAGTAAGAATTATTCCTTTGCTTGCGCTGCAAAAAGAGTTTATTTCCATGTTTGATGTTTTGGCTATATGAAGGAACTAATCAGTCTGCTTTTATTATCGTCAATGTGATCAGATTATGTTTCAATGATGCCTCAGAAAAAGCAAAAGCCATTCATGGAAGCCAAAATACAAAACCATTTCCTTTTAATGCAACATTACAATGAGCATTTATTGTTATGGATTGGATATGCATATAGAAGAGAGAAAAATTAATGCATGAAGGAAGGTTATCCTATGACATCATCGGTGCATTATAATTTTGATGAAGTCTATCCAATTCAATTCTTCAGTTTTGATCGTGTAATGTGTATCCAAAATGTATTTATCAAACAAAATAAAGAAAACAATTGTAAATGGAGTTTATGTGCTTAATGCCAAACGTTGTTTTTAAGCTACCATTTTTGTTGTAATCAGATGTAACGATGCTAAAATGAAGAAGATGGACATTTGCTATATTATCTTCTCTTTGTTCATCAATCGAGTTGTGATGAAGGAATGAAACAATATAATTTTCAATTGATTTACAAAATTTACAGTTATTTAAAATTAATTGAGAATTCCTCTGCTAAATTTTAATTATGTAAACTAGCACCAATATCATTTGAGAAAGTAGTTAATTTGTACCTATCCAATCCAAACATTAAATGCACCTTATAATGTAGAATTAAGTGCCAGATCTTTCATAGTTGGCTTCCATGAATGGGTTTTGCTTTTTCTAAGGCACCATTAGAACATAATCCAAGCACGTCGACGATAGTAGAAGATCTAACTAGCTTTGATTTGTTATAGTTTTTTTTTGGTAAGGTAAGAATATGTATAACTTTTCAAACACCAAGTACAACCTAAGCCCAAACCAACTCAAGACCATATTAGGATATAGTAATGTCCATACAAGGTCAAGAGGGTTCAGTAGGAACTATACATCAAACCAGAGGACGGCACATAAACAAGCAAACAAAAATAGGAAATCAAAACCGGCCAAGCCAACCGCAGGAAGGAGGGGCGACGTCCAAAACTCTGTAATCTGCTGTAGGAGACACCGGAGTAGCCAGTATCAACACTAACCAAATATAGAAGGAGGAAGGTCCCACTTTCTCTGTAAGATGCGGTTCCTATATGTGTCCTCAACTCTCCCCATAGAGATAGCCTTGTCCTTGATAACTTTGATAAGGTGCTTACGCATGCCAGGGATGAAGATGCTCTTATTTCTAAATATCGCATTGTTCCTTTCGGGTCCAAATAATGTGACATAAAGCTCCAAAGGAAAATCTAGATATGCGATTAGCAAACGAGGAACCTCCGCATACTTGCATTGCCCACATAATATGTTCATTCCATGGACGATTGCGCCAGGGAAGATTGCATTTTGTCGCCCAAAGAGACGCCGATCTACTGGTAGAGGTACGTTCAAAGAAGAGGTGATTGATTGAGTCCGGAGTAGAACCACAAAAAGCGCACAAGGCGTCGTCAATCCTGTGATGTTGTAAGAGGAATACCTGAGTAGGTAACCGGTTAAGAGATATCAGCCAAAGGAGGAATGCATGCCGGGGGCGCTATATGGCGGTCCCAAATGAAGACATGCCACGGTATTGGATGCCATTTCCTGCGGATATGATTCCAAGCACTAGTAACAGAAAATGTTTTAGAAGGGTGAGGAGTCCATACAAAGTTATCCACTGAGCTACCCGTACTAGTCGGAGGTGCATCCATCCAGCTCAAGATAGCAGCAAGAGTGTTAGAATGTTGCCAAGAGCCATCGAGGAAAGATCGGACTGTAGTCTCCCAAGGAATGCGAGAGTGGTAGATCTCTGCATTACTGAAGTGCTGGTAAAGCGGGCCCCTACTGTGCCACCAGTCGAACCAGAAAGAGATTGAGCGCCCATTTCCAACCTCCCACCTGAACATAGATTGGGCTGTCACACGTATATCAAGGATTTTCTTCCAAGTCCACGAGCAAAACGTAGGTTTGAACACAACCCAAAAGTTAGCCTTCTTTAAAAATGTGGAATG
Organism: Syzygium grande; assembly: GCA_024733475.1. NCBI lineage: Eukaryota > Viridiplantae > Streptophyta > Magnoliopsida > Myrtales > Myrtaceae > Syzygium > Syzygium grande. The sequence goes on along the minus strand of JAMXDD010000008.1, from coordinate 13,909,913 downwards.
AACCCATTTACACCACAAAGATTCTTTGTCAGTAAAGAGAAGCCAAATGTGTTTCAAGATCATAGCATTATTGTAATCCAAAAGTCTACGAATGCCTAGGCCACCTTCCTCTTTGGGTAAGCAAATAGCATTCCATGCTAGGGGTGAGCATCGGTCCAGGGTCAACCTTGGACCAACCCTGGACCGGCCCAACCCTGCCGGTCCTGGTCCGGTTCCCAGGAGGACTGGGTCGGTCCTTGGTCCTGATATTCTTGGACCAGTACTGTGCGGGTTGGTCCTCGGTCCAGATAGTTTAGGGTTGGTCCAACCCGGACCAACCCAGACTATATATATTATATATAATATATATTTAATATATTAGTTATAATTTTTTTATGTAGAGAACCGGGAACCCAATTGAAATTGTGAAATGCTGTGCAAAATTGACCAAAAAAAGAAAAGGTGGGAAACAGCTCTCACTTCTCAAGCTCTCACGTGTCCAAAACCCTCGGTCCTTCTTTGGTACTCGTACTGACGACATCTTCTCATCTTCTCTTTTAGTTTTCCTTGTAAAGTCTCTTTAGTCTTCAGAGTTTAGACTCTCCATTTTGTCAAAATCGAACAAAAAAACTTCACACTCAGTCACTCACCGCTTGCCTCTATGAGTGGTCTTAATCATTTACAGATGATTACAGGAACTTCCCATCTTGTTCTATATCTCTATGAGTGGTCTTAATCATTTTTATGGTTTTTTACTTTTAGTAGGTGTGAAGTTTCTATTGTTGCCTTATCTTAAATTTGTTAAATATGTAATGGTATTTATAGTTTGGTTACACATCGCTGCATTGTCGATGATATGTAATTTGAAATGGTAGGTTTTCCTTTTCAAGGAGTAGAAAAAATAAAACAAAAAAATTACCGATTGGTCCCGGGTTGACCCTGGAACCGGACCGAACCCATTGGGTCGGTCCGGTCCTTGGTCCCAGACTTAATAGGGTCGGTCCTTGGTCCCAAAAATTGAGGACCAACACTGTGCGGGTTGGTCCTAGGGTTAGGGGGTGGACCGGCCCAACCCGGACCATGCTCACCCCCAAGAGCCATCGAGGAAAGACCGGACTGTAGTCTCCCGAGGAATACGAGAGTGCTAGATCTCTGCATTACTGAAGTGCTGGTAAAGCGGGCCCCTACTGTGCCACCAGTCGAACCAGAAAGAGATTGAGCGCCCATTTCCAACCTCCCACCTGAACATAGATTGGGCTGTCACACGTATATCAAGGATTTTCTTCCAAGTCCACGAGCAAAACGTAGGTTTGAACACAACCCAAAAGTTAGCCTTCTTTAAAAATGTGGAATGAACCCATTTACACCACAAAGATTCTTTGTCAGTAAAGAGAAGCCAAATGTGTTTCAAGATCATAGCATTATTGTAATCCAAAAGTCTACGAATGCCTAGGCCACCTTCCTCTTTGGGTAAGCAAATAGCATTCCATGCTAGGGGTGAGCATCGGTCCAGGGTCAATCTTGGACCAACCCTGGACCGGCCCAACCCTGCCGGTCCTGGTCCGGTTCCCAGGAGGACTGGGTCGGTCCTTGGTCCTGATATTCTTGGACCAGTACTGTGCGGGTTGGTCCTCGGTCCAGATAGTTTAGGGTTGGTCCAACCCGGACCAACCCAGACTATATATATTATATATAATATATATTTAATATATTAGTTATAATTTTTTTTATGTAGAGAACCGGGAACCCAATTGAAATTGTGAAATGCTGTGCAAAATTGACCAAAAAAAGAAAAGGTGGGAAACAGCTCTCACTTCTCAAGCTCTCACGTGTCCAAAACCCTCGGTCCTTCTTTGGTACTCGTACTGATGACATCTTCTCATCTTCTCTTTTAGTTTTCCTTGTAAAGTCTCTTTAGTCTTCAGAGTTTAGACTCTCCATTTTGTCAAAATCGAACAAAAAAACTTCACACTCAGTCACTCACCGCTTGCCTCTATGAGTGGTCTTAATCATTTACAGATGATTACAGGAACTTCCCATCTTGTTCTATATCTCTATGAGTGGTCTTAATCATTTTTATGGTTTTTTACTTTTAGTAGGTGTGAAGTTTCTATTGTTGCCTTATCTTAAATTTGTTAAATATGTAATGGTATTTATAGTTTGGTTACACATCGCTGCATTGTCGATGATATGTAATTTGAAATGGTAGGTTTTCCTTTTCAAGGAGTAGAAAAAATAAAACAAAAAAATTACCGATTGGTCCCGGGTTGACCCTGGAACCGGACCGAACCCATTGGGTCGGTCCGGTCCTTGGTCCCAGACTTAATAGGGTCGGTCCTTGGTCCCAAAAATTGAGGACCAACACTGTGCGGGTTGGTCCTAGGGTTAGGGGGTGGACCGGCCCAACCCGGACCATGCTCACCCCCAAGAGCCATCGAGGAAAGACCGGACTGTAGTCTCCCGAGGAATACGAGAGTGCTAGATCTCTGCATTACTGAAGTGCTGGTAAAGCGGGCCCCTACTGTGCCACCAGTCGAACCAGAAAGAGATTGAGCGCCCATTTCCAACCTCCCACCTGAACATAGATTGGGCTGTCACACGTATATCAAGGATTTTCTTCCAAGTCCACGAGCAAAACGTAGGTTTGAACACAACCCAAAAGTTAGCCTTCTTTAAAAATGTGGAATGAACCCATTTACACCACAAAGATTCTTTGTCAGTAAAGAGAAGCCAAATGTGTTTCAAGATCATAGCATTATTGTAATCCAAAAGTCTACGAATGCCTAGGCCACCTTCCTCTTTGGGTAAGCAAATAGCATTCCATGCTACCTTAGCTTCACCAACTCCAAGGTCAGGACCTTTCCAAAGGAACTGCCGTAGAATAGCCTCAATACTAAATAATACTGATTTGGGCAGAGAAAAGATAGTGGCCCAGTAAACTTGAATAGCTCCATTTGGCCACAACATCTATAAAATGAAATAGCTCCATTGCAACGCAAGCAAAGTAACGAGCTGTTACTTCGGAAAGGTCAAACAGCTTTTAGTAAGGTACAGCAAAGTGATTAACGATACACATGACTTCAAGGTAGGCTCGTAAGAGAAAAGGAGAGCAGATTTTCATTTGAAATACCAATGAGTAGGTACTTTGTATATATCTACCTTGGAGGAATTAACCTTTGTTTTTGTCTGGACACGGGGTATTAAACCATGCGGCCCGCTTAATCCCGGCGTATACATGCAAACCGCTTCGTCAAAGTGCATTTGGCAAGGCTCCGCCTATTGGGTTCTATGTGTGGCTCGTAATATTACTTTATGTAGGCGATGCTGTGATTTGAGCATAATACACAGAGCTTGTCTAGGTTGACTTTTATGTTGTAATTGCTTAATTTGAACTTGAGGGGCACATAGTTTGATTTTTTTTTAACTTAATACACACGAATTTTCCACTATATATAAAGATTGACATGTAGATTTGCATATAATTTTTTCATAGTTCTTTGAAATTTGGATAATATGTTAAATTTTGGCAGTAATTATATTGATTAGTGATTGTAGAAGTATATTGGCCGCATCTTCAATGGCAAGCATCCTCTCAGTTCTATCAATTCATAATGATGTCGTTCCGCCAAGAAAGGAGGTAACTTCAGGATTTATTATGTTCCTTTTGTTGTCGCTCTCCTAGTAAAACAACATTCCAACCAACTTTTCGAATATAACGTTTTCATCTGACATCCGATAATCTGATAAAAAAAACTAGGTTATAATATACCCTTTGGTTATAATATCAATGACATTTATTTTCAATCAAAAATTGGTCACACGCTGATAAAAAATTTGGGACAGCTATCTTCGAAGGCTTCCTAGGAAATTCATGGTAGTTGATACGGTAATACAATCTTCTTCTGTGACATTCCGGATTTTGGCCCATTTTTTAGGTTTATAAAACGTGTAAATTCGTTAGTGCGCTTGTAATAGAATTTCGCCCAGGAACTGATCACTCTCGAGTTCTTGTTTTTAAAAATAGAAATTTTGTTAGAATCGCACTCGATCGAATTTGATCGCTATTTAGACTCCGAACTTGGCAGTCGATTTTCGGGAGTTTCGGAGCGAAATAAATTGGACGGTGTCGATATTATGATGGCCAGCGTCGAGATTATCGGGAATGGTGAGAAAGTGAAATTTTGATCGGGTGCGAATTTGGACTAGTAGATCTCTCTCGTAATGTGTCTTGAGTTATTTTATTTTGACCATTTGCCCTAGATTATTATTGGGATTTATCGTGGACTGTTAGGCCATTTTCCGAATTTGAATCGGGACCGTTAGGTCAATTTTTGGTTCAAATCGTGTCCGTTGGATCGTGCTCGAAAAGTTTAAATTAGTCATTTTTCCCTCTTTTCTCTCTCTTTCTCTCTCATCTCTCCTCTGCCGTACTGTCCCCTCACAGCGCATCCTCCTCTCTCTCTCTCTCTCTCTTCTCTCTTCCTTTTCTCTCTCTCTCTCTCTCTCTTTTCTTTTTCCCCCCGCTGCCGTGCACGTTTTCCATGCATGTCCCCTCCCTACGCTGACCATGCAGACCAGCCCCCTCTCTCTTCTCTCTCCTCTATCCTCCTTTTCTCTTCCTCTTCTTCTTCTTCTTCTTCTTCTTCTTCTTCTTCCTCTTGGCACTTTATTGACTTGTCTTTGGGTTAGATGGCTAGGGTTAGTGATTTTTAATTTATTTATATTGTGATTTAATTAGATTATATTATGCTTTAATTGTGCTAATTAAATCGGATAGTAATATGCGTGATTTGGGGAAAATTGTGTATGACCGACTTGAACGTTGGGTTTGTGGTTGAAGTGGCGATTTGTGGATTGGACCGACTTTGTGAATTTGAGCTGTTTGATGCAATTTGGCGTGAATGTGATTGAATTGAATGGCGTGTGCATGCCTATCGATTTTAAGCCCGGATCGATCAGAGAGCTACGAACTTGGGACATGTTGACGGCGGTCCGTGTGAAGGCATGAATGGCCGATGTGCCAATTGGATGCGGGCTTGAGACATGTTGATGGTGGCCCGTTAAAGGTGTGAATGGACCGGGACGTGTTTACGTCGGTCGTTGGAATTAATTGAATAGTGTGGCTTAGGACGTGTTAACGGCGGCTACTAGAATTGATTAAATAGTGTGGCTTGGGACGTGTTGACGGTGGCCACTGGAATTGAGTGAATGATATGGCTTGGGACGTGTTGACGGTGGCCATTGGGATTGAAAGAATTGTGTGACTTGTGTGACGGTGAGACCGGAATTGAGGCGTGTTGGCAGTGGTCCGTGAGAGGAAAATTTGTTGGACACGTGTGCGTGATGTGACTAATTGAATTGGCTGAATGTGCGTGCGAGTGCTTGGTTGGATTGATTGACTTTGAGTGGGAGTGTGTGTGCCGGGTGACTGTGATATGGCAGTAGATTATTCTTGCATTATTGTGTTTGGACTAATATGCAGTATCGGCACGCGATTCGAGGTGAGGTAAGCTTGTCATGTGAAATTGATTGTATCGTCTGGTGATTTGCATGTTAGACTGGTCTGGGTACGCATTAGCCTAGATGAGATTTAGGGTGTTACTTATTGAGACTCGTTCTCACGGTTATTATATAACCACTTTCAAATCCGCGACCGTGAGCGATCCAAGGATGCCGCTAGAGTACCACAGGGATTGAAGGGTAGACCAGTTTACCCTGTCTTTTGAGTATCTTTTTGTAAAGGAGATAGGCTTGTCAACCATCACCCCCTTTTGAAAATTGTGGTTTGAAATTGGTAACCAGGTCATCATTTTGTATTAATGAATGCTTTATAATGTTAAGTATTTATTAAATTTCGATGTTCTATCCCTTGGTCATGTTCTTAATGTCTGGGTTGTTTTATATGCTTCCGCTTGCGTAATTCGTTTGGGTTGGTGACGCGTCCTGGGACGTCGCATTCAAATTTTCGACCAGGGTCAAGATGTCGCAGGCTCGGAGGGATCCGGGGCGTGACATCCCGGTTGATTTGGTATCAGAGCGAGGACAGCTCGATACTATTTGATCGAAGCCTGGAGTGATAAGGAGCGATGACCTTGGAATAGACAATTAGGGAGATTTGTGTACTATACGTACCCCAGACTATTTGATTGTGATTGCTGAGTGGCGTATGCTATGACGTGTGAAATGCAGGTGCGTCAGGACTTGAGGTGAGTGCATGAACCATGTTGATTGAAACTAATTGACATGAGTGATTGTTAGCCTGCTTGATAAATGGTGGTTGCGATTAATTGCCTAGGGTTTTAAGATTGGGGTAGATGGCCTAGGTTTCTAATTCCGTATGGAATTATAACAGGTGAGCATTTGTGAGATCCGGTAAGATGAGTAGGCGAGGCCAAGTAGAAGCCAAGGTAGAGGTCGAGGTCGAGGTCGAGGTCGAGGTCGTGTAGTTCCACTGGCTGAACTTATGAGAGATCCCCGGGTAGACGAGATCCGAGGGCGCCGAAGAAGCGGGATATTGTCGATGATGTACGGGAGAAAGGAGCGCCATCATACCACCGCACCGCCAAATAAATTGTTGGGAATAACGGGGACCAAGGAAACAATGTGATGGATGGAAATCCTGGTTTGGCTCGAGTGAATGTGACCAGACCAATGTCCAAACTTGTAGAGCAGTTTATGAGGCTGAAGCCCCCGAAGTTCAATGGGAAAGGTGACTGAGGCTGCGGCAGGGTAGATGGAAGAGCTAGAGAAAGCCTTCGAAGTATTGGGTTGCACTAAGGAAGAGAAAGTGACCCTAGCGGTTTACCAACTCCAGGAAAACGCAAATGATTGGTGGAGGGCCACCAGAAAACAGGTATTCCCTACCGGTGCGGCGCTGAACTGGACCATCTTCACTGAAGCTTTCAATGACAAATATTTCTCGAAAAGTGCCCGAGAGCAGAAACTTGCGGACTTTATGGGACTCTGCCAAGGCCATATGTCGGTAGATCAGTATGAAGCCGAGTTCGCAAGATTGTCCAAATTTGCCCCTAAGATGGTGGAGGACCCAACAGACAAGGCGAGGAGGTTCTGGGATGGGCTAAAACCAGACCTTCGTAGCCAGATGATCTCATTAAACTTGAAAGACTATCATAAGATCTATAAGAGGGCTCAGGCGATTGAGCGAGACTAAATTGAACGCGCCACCACTTCTAGATCGCGGTATGCCCCGGCTAGGGACCATCGCCAACTCAGGAAGAGACCTATGATGGGGGCTCGTTGCTTTGCCCCTCCTCGCTTGAGGATTATTGGGAAGCCAAACCACTGCTCGAGTGCCCTGTAGGTTATGCGGAGGAAGGCACGGAAAGGATCTTGCCCAATAAGGAGGCGAGGCATGTTTACATGTGGAGGAAGGGCCACCCGATTTATGAGATGGTGCCCTTCAACAACGCAGGCCAGTCACCGCATTATTGCCACTTCCTAGGGAATGGAAACCAAGGTGGAAGCTACTTGATCGGCCGAGCGAGCCACCGCCCAGGGCGGGTATATGCTATGGCGGGGAAAGGAGGCCGAGAACGCCGCTGGCGTGATCACGCAATCGAATCTCTCTCTGTGATCATGCTGCATATGCCTTGTTTGATCCAGGGGCGTTGCATTCATTTATTTCTGAGCAGTTCGTTGATTTATATGGGGTTGAACCAAAATCGCTTGATGTTATGCTGTGTATTACTACCCCGATGAATGATAAGGTGCTGATTGCGTTAGGATGTCTCAATTGTAAGTTAGTGATTGGCGATTGGGAAGAGAGGATAGATTTGGTAGTGTTATGTATGCATGACTTTGATGTGATTATTGGTATGGACTAGCTAGTCAAACAGAAAGCTATTATGGACTCTAGTAGTAAGGCGATCCAATTTAATCCTGTTGGACAACCTAAATTTGAGTTTGTAGGAGATCGAGGAGGAACCTCGATCCCTTGGATTTTATCGCTCGAAGTATCGAAACTGTTAGATGAGGGGTGCCAAGGATTTCTGGCAAATATAATTGATTTGACGACTGAAGAGGCGAGGCTAGAGGATATAGCTGTAGTGTGCAATTTTCCCGATGTCTTTCCTTGGGAATTGCCGGGACTACCACCTAAGAGAGAAGTAGAGTTCATGATTGAGCTGGCCCTAGGGACCGAATCGATATCAAAGGCGCCCTATAGGATGTCGCTGTCGGAATTGAAGGAGTTGAAAGTTCAAATGCAGGAGTTGCTAGATAAAGGCTTTATTCGCCCGAGTGCGTCTCTATGGGGAGCGTCAGTATTATTTGTGAGGAAGAAAGACGGATCCTTGAAGTTGTGCATAGACTATAGACAGATAAACCGGGTGACTATTAAGAATAAATACCAAATGCCAAGAATAGATGATCTGTTTGACCAGTTGCAAGGAGCATCGATATTCTCAAAGATCGACTTAAGGATGGGGTACCATCAATTGAGGATTAAGAAGGAGGATATACCAAAAACGTTGTTCAGGATGAGATACGGACAGTATGAATTTACGGTGATGCCGTTTGGATTAACAAACGCCCCTGCGGCCTTTATGGATCTAATGAACAGGGTATTCAAAGAATTTTTAGATTAGTTTGTGATCGTGTTTATTGATGATATTCTAGTGCACTCGAAGAGTTCCGCCGAGCACGAGGTACATTTGGAAAAGGTTCTACGGACTTTAAGGGAGCACACACTGTTGACACCTAAATTTCGGCACATCATTTAGTGCTTAATTGCATAAAAATTAGGGATTGATCTCGGTCCCTAGAAAAAAATTAATTAATTAGTTAGAATTGCATATAGATATTAGGAGCATTTTATAGTTAATTAGGCCCATATAATTTGCATTGGACCAATAGCAGATGGACTTGACTGAAATGATTTTGATCTTAATTGAACTAAGCCCGCGGTAATGAAAATTTGACCTAGCCCATCAATCATTGGAAGAATTCGGTCAACAAAATTGAAGAGAATATTTGATTGAGAGAAAAAGGAAGGAAAATATTCACTCGTCCCGCAAGGAATCAGTGAAGAAATATACATTCTCTGGACGTTGACACGCAAAAAAAGAAACAAATCGTGAGAAGGGGGAAGGTCTCGGTCAAAGAAGGAAAGGAAAGTGGAATCCAGTCAATATAGGGGCGTATATCCTAGTCAATATCTTGCATCCATGGGCGTGAACGAAAAGAGCTAGAATATAAAATATTCTAAGTATGGGGAAATTTGATTGGTTCACTTTCCTTGAAAACCTAAGTCTTCCCCACTTATAAAGGGACTCCATGTTCTGGAAGAGGGAGAGGGGGGCTTTTTCGGAGAGAGAGAGGAGAGGATACGGAAAGAAGAGGCCAAAAGAAAAGAGACAAGAGGAAGCTTTACGTCCACGGGGGGGCTTCGTTCAGAGACACTTCCACGCGAGCGAGCGAGAGACGTACAGTGAGAAAAGAGGGGTGAGACCATTGAGAGAAAAAAGAAAATCGTGAAGAGGGGGGCTTCGTTCAGAGGGAGATACACACAGCCACAAAGAAAAAAGCGTGAGAGAGAGATTGCAAAGTTCTTTAGAATTGAAGATGGTGTGGCAGCGGTGCTCTTTAGGGTCTTCTTCGTGAGTGCAGTTTGACTATTAGGTCAAGCATCCACTCACAGTCCCCTCATGCCTGAAGATGGTTCAACACACAAAGGAGACCAATACCCAAAGCGAGGAAGCAAAGCAGTGATTTTTGGCTTGGCTCGTCCAGTCCATGCATAGGCGCACCATATCGACGAGCTCCTCAACGGCTAGCAGCTTCCATCTACCACAAGGCATTTTTCTAGTACACAACTGGCGGCCATTGTCCAGCTCGAACCGGATCAACCACGATATTGCTGCTGAACCGAGAACTCCATCCGCGACACCACTAGTTGAGCCTTGCATCGACGACGTTGCTTTTCAGTCCAATCCATGCGTCCTTCTGGCGTGCTTGTCTTGTTGCAGCGTTCCCGGTGCTTTCCTTGGCGTCTCGTGCACATTCGGCCGTGTTATAGCTTCTTATTGGCATGATAACACCTCAAGCAACACACATGTAATTCCTTCAATTGTACTTTTACACGTGTAGTGCAAGAAGTTTTCTTGTGCAGGTTCCTTGGTGTTTGAGAACACCTACAGTATTGTTTTGTTCTCATTGCCAATTAATCATCGCTGGTCGTATCCTCATCGTGGACACTTTGCCGAGACCATCATTCGTCAAGTATCACTGAAGGCCCCACCGAATCCTTGCTGTTGCAGTCCGGATCCATCACCGTGAGCCGCCATCTGTCACGGCCACCGTCGCTCATCCTGCCGGTCACAATCCCGATCCGCTGCAAATTCAAAATTGGAAAGAAATCTGCAAATCAGGTAATTATCATATCCCGGTTTGATTTGAATATTTGGTTGCCTAATTTATGCTTATTGATATCTAATTTTGCATATTTTGATAATAAGCATTATTCCAATTAGGATTTTATTTTATTTTATTTTTGAAATCTTGGATATCTATTATTTTTCAAATTTGGATAGAAATCAGAATTTTCAAAATCTTTTGAATATATCCAAAATATTTGAGATATCAAAATCTTTTCAAGATGTGATCGATTAGGAAAATTTCCTAATCCGCAACCGCACAGATGGAAATAAATCTATCTGTCAGGCTTTAGATAGAGTCATTTTCATAGCGGATATTTCGAATTTTAGGATCGATCTGTCAGGCTTCAGATCGAAACTTAATTCGAAAGATTTAGCGTTTTTTTTTACTTGATTTTAATTTCGAATTTCGATAAAAAAAAATACCAAAAAGATGGCTCTAGAATAGGTTAATTTCTTATAGTTTAAAATTGCATGCTTAGATAATTAGGCTCTTTTTTAATTTCGAATTTCATCAAAAAAAATAAAATAATATACCCGTCATTAGAAATAGGACACGTTGTTGCATGACATATAGTTGCATGTTAGGTTGCATTAATCGTATGTCAATTTTTACACATCATTACATATAGGTTAGTTTTCATAAAAATCAAAAAAAAAAAAGAATTTTTGTACCTTTGAACTTTAAGTCAAGATTCATCAAAATTGTCAAATTGGGTATTTTTCCTGAAATTTGTACCAAAAAGGCGTTAGGAAATCTAGCGTAACCAAGTCCCCGAATTCATAATTTCTGGTTCGCAGAAATAAAATAGTACTCCCGCTATTTTATTTAGGTTTCTAATCAACCTATCCTAAATGATTAGTGGCGACTCCCATTGAAAATATTTGCATGCTCACAATTGGATCTAAATTGCGAATTGGTAGAGTTTGGGAGAACTCGAGCTAGGTTAGTTAATTTAATTGATCTAGTAATCCATTAGCCTAAGATCGGAAATCCCGATTTTTTTTAGGTCGCGACACACACTTTACGCTAATTTCAGTAAATGTAGTATTCTGGCTTCAACGAGTGACATTTTTGGGACATGTAGTATCTGATGAAGGAATCGCAGTGGACTCGGCAAAGATCGAAGCCGTCATGAATTGGCCAAGGCCGACAACAGTAATCGAAGTTCGGAGCTTCTTGGGTTTAGCAGGGTATTACAGACGCTTCGTGAAAAAATTTTCGGTAATAGCGACGCCGTTGACACGGTTATTGAAGAAGGAAACGAGGTTTGAATGGACGGATAAGTGCGAAAGGAGTTTCTAGGAATTAAAACAGAGGTTGACAACCGCGCCGATATTAACGATTCCGTCAGGCTTGGGAGGATATGAGATTTACAGTGACGCGTCGCTAAGAGGATTGGGATGCATGTTAATGCAACACGGGAGAGTAGTGGCATATGCATCGCGGCAATTGAGGCCACATGAGCAGAATTACCCAACGCATGATTTGGAGTTAGCCGCGATCGTTTTCGCTCTTAAGATTTGGAGACACTACCTGTGTGGGGAGAAATTCCCGATTTATACGGATCATCAGAGCCTCAAGTACTTATTTTCGCAGAAGGAACTGAATATGAGGCAGAGGCGTTGGATGGAATTGCTGAAGGATTATGATTGCGACATATTGTATCACCCCAAAAAGGCTAATCGGGTAGCGGATACTTTGAGCAGGAAATCGAGCATCGTGCAATTGTTGGTTAAAGAGTGGATTTTATTAGAAGGAGCGCGGGACTTGGAATTTAAGTTTGAAGTAGGACATCTCTCCAGTCTGATGGCGACATTAAGGATTGAGCCGGAAGTGCAAGCCAAGATCAAGGCGTTGCAGTCTACGGACCTTGAGATTTAGAAAATTGTGAGTATGGATGACACTAAGAGGAAGCCGGACTTTCAGGTGTCCGAGGATGGAATTCTTAAGTTTAGAGGACGTTTGTGCGTACCCGATGATTTGGCACTTAAGGAAGAAATTTTGTCGGAGGCTCATAGGAGCAATTGCAGTATCCATCTGGGCAGCACTAAGATGTACCAGAATCTTCGTCAGCACTATTGGTGGAATGGAATGAAAGTGGATGTGGCCAAGCATGTAGCCAAGTGTTTGACGTGTCAACAAGTGAAGGCACAGCATTGTAAACCTGGTGGAATGTTGCAGCCGTTAGAAATCCCAGAATGGAAATGGGAGCACATCACAATGGACTTTATAACGGGACTGCCAAGAAGCTAGAGGGGACATGACCCTATTTGGGTAATAGTAAACAGATTGACCAAGTCAGCGCACTTTCTAGCGGTGCGAAAGGACTTCGAGCTAGAAAGGCCGGCAGAATTGTATGTGCGTCAGATAATTCATCTACATGGAGTACCGGTATCGATCACTTCGGACCGTGATCCCCGGTTTACTGCGAACTTCTGGAAAAGCCTGCAATCAGCTATGAGAACTAAGTTGCAATTCAGTACAGCCTATCATCCGCAGACGGATGGCCAGTCTGAAAGGACTATTCAGACTTTGGAGGATATGCTGAGAGCATGTGTGCTAGATTTTCAGGGCAAGTGGGAAGAACAGTTGCATTTGATGGAATTTGCCTACAATAACAGTTTTCAGCAGAGTATCAAAATGGCACCATTTGAAGCATTATATGGCAGGGCTTGTAAAACACCATTGTGTTGGGATGAGGTAGGAGAAAGAAGTATAACGGGTCCAGAGTTGGTTCAACAGTCAGTCGAGACAGTCAAGGTTATTCGGGACAGACTTAAAACCACTCAGAGCTGCCAAAAGAATTATGCAGATCGGAGGTGTAGGCCCTTGGAGTTTCAAGTAGGGGACCACGTATTCCTCAAGGTGTCACCGATGAGAGGATTGTCACGGTTTGGTAAGAAATGAAAATTGAGCCCGAGGTACGTGGGCCCATTCGAGGTCCTAGAGAGAATTGGTACTATGGCCTATCGTCTTGCACTACCGCCAAATTTATCTCACGTCCATAAGGTATTCCACATGTCTATGCTAAGGAAGTATGAGCCGGACCCGACACACGTGCTAAATTATGAAGAAGTAGATGTAGACGACAGAGTGTCGTACTTGGAAAAGCCAGTTAGAATCGAGGATAGAATGGAACGGGTGTTGCAGAACAAGACAATTCCGATGGTAAGGGTGATTTGGGAACACCATGGAACCGAAGGTGCGACATGGGAAAGTGAAGAGTTGATGCGACACCAATACCCCCAATTGTTTGGATAGTTGGGTTGGATTGTAAATTTCAAGGACGAAATTTTTGTAAGGGGGGAAGAATTGTGACATTCCGGATTTTGGCCCATTTTTTAGGTTTATAAAACGTGTAAATTCGTCAGTGCGCTTGTAATAGAATTTCGTCCGGAAACTGATCACTCTCGGGTTCTTGTTTTAAAAATAAAAATTTTGTTAGAATCGCACTCGATCGAATTTGGTCGTTATTTAGACTTCGAACTTGGCAGTCGATTTTCGGGAATTCCGGAGCGAAATAAATTAGACGGTGTCGATATTATTGTGGCCAGCATCGAGATTATCGGGAATAGTGAGAAAGTGAAATTTTGACCGGGAGCGAATTTGGACTAGTAGACCTCCCTCGTAGTGTGTCTTGAGTTATTTTATTTTGACCATTTGTCCTAGATTATTATTGGGATTTATCGTGGATTGTTAGGCCATTTTCCGAATTTGAATCGGGACCGTTAGGTTGATTTTTTGTTCAAACCGTGTCCGTTGGATCGAGCTCGAAAAGTTTAAATTAGTCGTTTTTCCCTTTTTTCTCTCTCTCTTTCTTTCTCCTCTCTCCTCTGCCGTACTGTCCCCTCCTCACGCATCCTCCCTCTCTCTCTCTCTTTCTCCTTCTCTCTTCCTTTTCTCTCTCTCTCTCTCTCTTTTCTTTTCCCCCTGCTGCCATGCACGTTTCCCATGCACGTCCCTTCCCTGCGTTGACCATGCAGACCAGCCTCCTCTCTCTTCTCTCTCCTCTCTCCTCCTTTTCTCTTCCTCTTCTTCTTCTTCTTCTTCTTCTTCGTCCTCTTCGGCTTCTCTGCGTCTGCTTGGTTCTATTCTGCTCGCCCAGCCGACCGCCGCCCAAGCTCGCCTAGCCGTCGCGTGCCGCCGTCGCCGGCTCGACCGCCGAGCCGCCCCGCCCGACCAACCGCTTGCAGTCCCGCTGGCCACCACCTCGCTCGACTACCCCCCTCTCTCTCTAAAGAGTTTGACCTAGCAACTCAAAGAATATGTATTGTGCATTTGTGAATGGACAGATCCCAATGTGCTTTTGTTCAGCACGTATGGGTTGTAATGTTTGATTCAGCTCGTATCCTAGAAATGTTTCCTTGGGAATCTATAAAGTTTTAAAGCTGATTACACTTGAGAGAGAACCCATTTTATGCGACAATATGTTTTCCTCCATCCCCAATCTGTTAGGATTAGAGGCACAAACACAACGAAATAGAAATAAATTGAGACCACGATTTTATCCTAATTCGACTTTTCCCGGGCCAAAACTTAGTAAGTGATTCCCTAAACCCTACCTAGTATTTTGGGTACTTTATTGACTTGTCTCGGATTAGACGGCTAGGGCGTGATTTTTAATTTATTTATATTGTGATTTAATTAGATTATATTATGCTTTAATTGTGCTAATTAAATCGGATGGTAATACGCGTGATTTGGGGAAAATCGTGTGTGACCGACTTGAACGTCGGGTTTGTGGTTGAAGTGGCGATTTGTGGATTGGATCGACTTTGTGAATTTGAGATATTTGATACAATTTGGCGTGAATGTGATTGAATTGAATGGCGTGTGCATACCTGTCGATTTTCAACCCGGATCGATCGGAGAGCTACGAACTTGGGACATGTTGACGGCGGTCCGTGTGAAGGCATAAATGGCCGATGTACCAATTGGATGCGGGCTTGAGATGTGTTGATGGTGGCCCATTAAAAGTGTGAATGGACCGGGACGTGTTTACGTTGGTCGTTGAAATTGATTGAATAGTGTGGCTTGGGACGTGTTGACGGCGGCTACTGGAATTGATTGAATAGTGTGGCTTGGGACGTGTTGACGGGCCACTGGAATTGAGTGAATGATATGGCTTGGGACGTGTTGACGGCGGCCATTGGGATTGAAAGAATTGTGTGACTTGTGTGACGGTGAGACCGGAATTGAGGCGTATTGGCAAACAAATCCGTGAGAGGAAAATTTGTTGGATACGTGTGCGTGATGTGACTGATTGAATTGGCTGAATGTGCGTGCAAGTGCTTGGTTGGATTGACTGACTTTGAGTGGGAGTGTGTGTGCCGGGTGACTGTGATATGGCGGTAGATTATTCTTGCATTATTGTGTTTGGACTAATATGCAGTATCGACACGCGGTTCGAGGTGAGGTAAGCTTGTCATGTGAAATTGATTGTATCGTCTGGTGATTTGCATGTTAGACTGGTCTGGGTACGCATTAGCCTAGATGAGGTTTAGGGTGTTGCTTATTAAGACTCGTTCTCACGGTTATTATATAACCACTTTCAGATCCGCGACCGTGAGCGATCCGAGGATGTCGCCAGAGTACCATAGGGATTGAAGGGTAGACCAGTTTACCCTGTCTTTTGAGTATCTTTTTGTAGAGGAGATAGGCTTGTCAATCACCGCCCCCTTTTGAAAATTGTGGTTTGAAATTGGTAACCAGGTCATCATTTTGTATTAATGAATGCTTTATAATGTTACGTATTTATTAAATTTCGATGTTCTATCCCTTGGTCATGTTCTTAATGTCTGGGTTGTTTTATATGCTTCCGCTTGCGTAATTCGTTTGGGTCGGTGACGCGTCCTGGGACGTCTCGTTCAAATTTTCGACCAGGGTCGGGATGTTGCAGGCTCGGAGGGATCCGGGGCGTGACATCTTCTCCTGCGCAACTTCGGGTACGCTACGAGGTATTGAAGATATCGCCTCGTACCAAACCAAGATGGGCTTAGATATTAGTAAATTGCTACTTTGATGATTGCTCTTTGCTTATTTAACTCTACCTTTTCGAGATTCCAAACCGTAACTTACTCACTGTAGATTATGCTTTTGGTCGTGCACAAAGAGTTTGACCTAGCAACTCAAAGAATATGTATTGTGCATTTGTGAATGGACAGATCCCAATGTGCTTTTGTTCAGCACGTATGGGTTGTAATGTTTGATTCAGCTCGTATCCTAGAAATGTTTCCTTGGGAATCTATAAAGTTTTAAAGCTGATTACACTTGAGAGAGAATCCAATTTTGTACGACAATATGTTTTCCTCCATCCCCAATCTGTTAGGATTAGAAGCACAAACACAACGAAATAGAAATAAATTGAGACACGAGATTTTATCCTAATTCACCTTTAAACTAGGATTACATCAAATAGAGGATTCCATTATAATTAGCACATTTAATTTTTCTATTACAATACTCAATTACTAGAAAAAATATTACATATAGACAGCACAATAGTTATTTAACCCAATACTATCAATAAAATACGGGCCAAAATATAAAAGCCCTATCACGTCATAGGGGTACTGCCGTCTATGACCCCGCTAGGGCGACCCTCTTGAACCCCTGTCTGCTCACTGGGGAGTGAGAATCTCATGTTTTCCTGTCAATATGGAGTATGAACCATACCCCAACTCAATCGTGGATAACATGTTCATGTTTGTTATAAACTATTTGGGAAATTCCTACTATCAAGAAGGGACGAAAACACAAATAATTTCAAAATGCTGTTATCGTCCACGTCTTACAAATTGATGAGCAGAGTCAGATGTTGGGCGGAGCATACCGAATGCATCCGCAGCCGATGTATTTGTCAGACCTCATGTGGGGACCACATGCATTTTGGAGCAGTTCACTCGGTGAATCATATGTCTTGAAAAGTTGAATTTCACTTCTCCTTAGTACTTTTCTTTCGAAGTTAGAAAATTACAATAAAAACATATTATTTTAGTTTGGGTATTTTGTGAATAATTATATATGATTCTGCATATGAATACTTAAGTATTTTGAAAGGTTCGACTTCTTTGAGTTAAATAAAAGTTATAATTTGCAAACAAATATTATCCATAAGATAGTAGGTGAAGAAGCTTCTCTTTTCGCTCAAGAAAAAGAAAAGAATCTGAATTTCTCTTTTTCATGAGACAATTGTCTGTTAGTTAAACCCGTTATCAATAGTTGAAATAACGCTATCTTGTGGCGCAAATTATTTTTCAGCTATCTTAAATTCAACCATAATTTCATCACATTAGAAATTAGGGAGACCGTGGAGAACTGCATAACATGAAAACTTCTTTTGTGCATCATACACGTATTTGTTACTCTAACTGGGTAGGGCCTCGAACTAGATGAGACCATTTGATAGATAATTAAGCTGTTATTTGCGGTATTCGACCTAACTCCTTAATTTCAGATAAGACAATGTGTACCAACACTTCTCAGGTAAGTATGTGTTGCGACCTTCCAACGAGATGAACCACCAAAAGAAAGCTAATGAATTACTAAGCAAACATTTAGTGCGGACTCTCCCAATCTTATACTAATCCCAACTTTTGGATTTTAATTTAACCATGTAAACATGCAATTCAATTTATTTTAAAATTGCCACAAATCTATTACGGGTCAAAAACCCAAGTAAAATATGGGAGAACATTTTAATTCTGTAAACCAGAGATTTTATGGATACGGACTTGGTTACATAAGATAAATCTAACGCCTTTCCAGTACCTTTTCTTTTTATTTCAAAAATATTTTGCAAACAATCTTGGTCAATTTTAATCATAAACCACTAATACGCAAGAAGTGATCATGCAGGTACGCAATTAACTATTTAACACTCAATATTAAAAACAATAAAGTGCAAGAAAAATATCAAGCCTTGAAGGCTAAAGTAAAGACTCATCGTAATAAGATTCCTTCAAATCATCAATAAAATTATGAACGCGACGTGATGCATGAACTAACCTATACTAACAATTTTTTTGTAATTTTCTTTTAAACATGATATTAATTAAAATTTCCTAACTCGTGAATGCAATTCAACCCGAATTTTATGACTGCATGAATTTTTAACTTAACATGCACAACTTATTAAACTAATGAGATGTGACATGGATTATTTAAATGCAATCTATATGCGAACTAATCTTAATGACGGGCAAACAATATGAAGTATTCCTATTATATTACTAAAAAATGCTATGAATATGCTCTAATTCCTACACGAATTATTCTAGCATGATCTAAGTAATCAATTGAATATGAACTAATCTAGGTACAATAGATGACTGGATTGAGGCTGATTTAGTGCGACTGAAGCTTGTCCACGCTGCTGGAATGTGCTGAGACATTGATGGGATGGCCGCTAGAGGGAATTGGTGCTGCTGTATGAGACCGGGAAATCTAGAGTCACCGATCTGAGGTGGGTGTAGGAGCTCACGGCGTAGCAAGTCTGGAGAGGCGTTGCAGCATTGAAAGGGTTTTCAGATAAGACAATGTGTACCAATACTTCTCAGGGAAGTATGTGTTGCGACCTTCCAACAAGATGAACCACCATAAGAAAGCTAATGAATTACTAAGCAAACATTTAGTGCGGACTCTTCCAATCTTATACTAATCCCAACTTTTGGATTTCAATTTAACCATGTAAACATGCAATTCAATTTATTTTAAAATCGCCACAAATCTATTACGGGTCAAAAACCCAAGTAAAATATGGGAGAACATTTTAATTCTGTAAACCAAAGATTTTATGGATACGGACTTGGTTACATAAGATAAATCTAACGCCTTTCCAGTACCTTTTCTTTTTATTTCAAAAATATTTTGCAAACAATCTTGGTCAATTTTAATCATAAACCACTAATATGCAAGAAGTGATCATGCAGGTACGCAATTAACTATTTAACACTCAATATGAAAAACAATAAAGTGCAAGAAAAATATCAAGCCTTGAAGGCTAAAGTAAAGACTCATCGTAATAAGATTCCTTCAAATCATCAATAAAATTATGAATGCGACGTGATGCATGAACTAACCTATACTAACAATTTTTTTGTAATTTTCTTTTAAACATGATATTAATTAAAATTTCCTAACTCGTGAATGCAATTGAACCCGAATTTTATGACTGCATGAATTTTTAACTTAACATGCACAACTTATTAAACTAATGAGATGTGACATGGATTATTTAAATGCAATCTATATGCGAACTAATCTTAATGACGGGCAAACAATATGAAGTATTCCTATTATATTACTAAAAAAATGCTATGAATATGCTCTAATTCCTACACGAATTATTCTAGCATGATCTAAGTAATCAATTGAATATGAACTAATCTAGGTACAATAGATGACTGGATTGAGGCTGATTTAGTGCGACTGAAGCTTGTCCACGCTGCTGGAATGTGCTGAGACATTGATGGGATGGCCGCTAGAGGGAATTGGTGCTGCTGTATGAGACCGGGAAATCTAGAGTCACCGATCTGAGGTGGGTGTGGGAGCTCACGGCGTAGCAAGTCTGGAGAGGCGTTGCAGCATTGAAAGGGTAAACAGGGACACTCACTATTCGGTTGACTAGTTGCTGCTGCGTGTTTCAGTTCATTCTCCGTGCTTGGTGCTTCTCAACACTATTGCCAGGAGAAGGAATTTCTTGACCGAAAGCCACAATTTTCTGTCATTAGTCCGGGCTTGCTGGCAACAGGTTATTAAAGGAACCAAAATCTTTATTCCGGTGAAGAAGCTCAAAGTATTGAAACAACAACTCAATCACCTACATAAATCTCAATTTGGTGACTTGTGTCTGAAGGTCAAGAAAGCCAGAGAGAACTTACAGTGAGTACAGTGGGATCTTGCGTTAGACCCTTCCAACGTGAACACTCAGGAGGAAGTGAAGGCACAATTGGAACAACAGCTAGCCATTAGCAAACATGAAGAAGTCCATCTAAAGTAAAAATATAGAAATTTATTGCTTGGGACAACAACAGTAGTATTTTCTTTGCCTCTATGATGCGTAGAAGTACTCATAATAGAATAAATCAACTCTCACTTGATGATGGAACTATTATCATAGATGAGGGAGCTCTTAGGGATACAAATCTTTCTTACTTGGCAAGTCAGAACACATTTGTGTCCCTTATGAGAGGTATGCCTTCTATTCCTTAAATATGTCAGTGCCCTCCTCGCTTCACCAGGCTTTCAATGAACTGAGATCCCTCAAAGGCATCAACGATTTCAAAGCTCAAGCTCCAGGTCCATATCAATATAACAATTTATTGTTCAAAAAAGTCTGGCCCATCATAAGGCATGATATATAGGATGCTATCATGGAACACTTCTACTCAAGAGGGATGCTGAACGCTATAAATTCTACTATGATATCCATTGTGCCACAAGTTCTGAATCCATTCCGCCTCACGGATTTCAAACTCATCTCATGCTGCAATGTTTTATATAAGATCAAGGCGATACTTGCTGAAAGAATTGGCTATGTCCTTCCTTTAGTTGTTGACCTCAACCAAACTGCTTTCATCTTCGACAGATTTAGGAGAATATTTTGCTTTGCCAGGAACTCCTTCACAACTACCGTAAGGGTGACAAAAGTAAATGTGTGGCGACAAAAAATGACCTCATGAGAGCTTGTGACATGGTAAAATGGGAAGCTGTACTCGAGGTTCTTAGAGTTGTTAATACACTCTGGCACTTGATTGATCTGATAGCTCAATGCATTACTACACCAGGGTTTTCGATTAACCTCAACGGCGTACAAGTTGGCTACTTTGCTGGTACCAATGGATTAAGGTAAGGTGACCCGCTCTCACATTATCTTGTCTTGGTTATGGAAATTCTTAATATAATCATCACTGAGAAAGTTGTCACGTCTTCATTCAAGTATCATTGGTGCTGCAAAAAAGAAAAAGTCACTCACTTATGCTTCGAAGATGATTTATTTCTTTTTGCTCACAGGGATGTAGATTCTATCATTTGCCTTGTTGATGCACTAGAAGAATTTGCAGATCTCACAAGATTACACTTTAACCCACATAAATGCCAAATCATTTTCTCTAGGTTGACCAAGGAAGAAAAGGGCATTATATTGGATCATACGCCTTTCCCCATAACTACCCTCCCTATTAGATACCTTCGTATTCTCCTTGTCACAAGACAACTCAAGCACGTAGATTGCAAGAGTCTGACTGATAATATCTCATAAAAAAAATATAAGGCTTGGGCAACATATTAGTTATACTAGTCATCTCCAATTGGCCATATTGGTATTTATTTCCATATGTACATAATGGTTGCAAATGTTATTCCTCCCAAAGAAAATTATATAGGAAGTGGAGAAGAAGATTAAACAATTCTTATGGGATAGAAGTACATAAGGCCACAAATCATATAAAGTTGCATGGGAAGTTGTGGGATGGAAGTACATAAGGCCACAAATTATATAAAGTTGCATGGGAAGTTGTTTGCTCTCCAAAAGGAGAGGGAGGACTAGGGTTGCTCAATTTAAAATTATGGAACAAAGTTTTGCTAGGCAGCATACTTTGGAACCTCACAAATTGTTCATTGTCTTCCGTATGGAGTAATTGGGTTCAAAGTACAATGTGTAGAGGCAACCTGATTATGCTTCTCGAAACTAAGGGTATTATGGTGTGGAGTTGGCGTGTATTCTTCAATTGAGACCGGGTTTAGCTTCAACCATATATAGGTAGAGATATTGTTGCAAAGAGATATACAATGAACTCAGGAGTGTATTACCGGTTATGGAATGGTATCAACTAATTTGGAGAGACGGTGTCAGCAAACACAATTTTATTGGCTGGCTAGTTTATAGAAACAAACTACCAACAATAGAGATCACATCACGTTGGAAGTATAAATCAATTGTAGTTTTTGTATGTCAGGTCTAGAAAACTGAGAACCATCAATTCCTTCAATTCACCTGGACGAGAAGCATGTGGTATAAAATCCTTGCACAATAAAAAATTCAATGTTCTTTAGGAGGATGGAATGGCGAATTCTAATGGATGATAAGGGCTACCAAAGGCAAGGACTTGGCAGCGAGGCTTCTCAAGGTATCTTTCCTATCGAACATATATTGCATTTGGATGGAGCGTAACCATAAACGTTTAAAAAACAAGTCAAATATTGTCCCCATCATATTGGGTAAAGTTCATGAACTTGTCAAAGGGCAAGCTTCGTACATAAAAAATTTTAGACCCTCCTAGACAATGATAATATTGGCTACTACATCGATACTCCCTCACTCCATTTTTTCATGCTCTCAGTGATATTTGTAAAGTTGGAGAATGCCTCTAAGCTTCATTATGTCATCTTATAAATGATACTTACATTTTATACCCAAAAAAAAAAGGGCTATGTCGGTACTGTTGAAGATCAGACTCTGCTGCAGCCAGTGGAGGCTTGAAGAACGGGCCGTGCTAGGTGACTGATGTGCGAGCGAAAAACCGCAGGAAAAGTGCTTTGTTCTCCTCGTACTCTTTATACTTCCTTCACATGTATGTCACGCGCGTTCCTCCCTCGTGGACGGGTCAGCCCCCTCCCCATTGTGTGCGTTGGTCTCCCCTTTACAGTTCAGAAAATTGGACTCCCAGAATAGAATCGAATTGTCTACTTTCACTTTCCTTCTGCGGGTGATCAAATACTTGGTGCCTTTCGTTTCTTTCTTTCTTCCATCCAACCATGAATGTTTTTTTAATCCATCATCTTCCGTTCTTGACCATATATTGGTGCCCAGATAATCTCCCTTGTGGCCGTGAACAGGTTTCTTTTACAGGGAATGGATTTAATATTTTCAAGTTTCGATTAATCATCAGCTTCCTATCTTGGATAAAAAAAAGATACAATAACCCCTTCTCCTTAAGATATCACTTTTCAATAATCTCCACATAATTAAAATTCCAAAAATAAATTTTTATCTCCTCAGAATGTATAGGATAACGCAATCTTTCCAATTTTATAATTCCTCATGTGCAATGCACATGCGATCTTTGGCCCCTATAGTCTTTAACGGACTTGTCCAAAGTTTCAAATTCCGCAGGCTTAATCTAGATTACTTAATTAAACTTAAAACCTCCCTGCTTAAGTCCATCAGCTCCAGTCCAATTAGAATGTAGTTTATGTGTGCTTATTACTACTAAATGATAATGCTCATAATATGCAAATGCAACTTAATAATATTTTCATTTGAGGTGTTAGGGTTGATCGTTAATTTTCTATGTAATAAATGACAATATGCCGTCAAAATTTAAGTGTCAGTAGGTTGACTGCTACAAATGCTCGGAACATTAGGAGACATGACAACCCTAAACTTGATTGGCACCTGGCACAAACCATTTTGCTTAATTTAAATATTCCTAGATCCAGATCATTACTTGGCTAGCTATTCTTACAGGCTGCCCACCTTTGTTAGGTTGTGCCTAAGCTTGGGAAGATCCTTTTGAAACAAGCACGGAACATGTGTATGTAGTATACTTGGAGAGCCAACAACATGGTATTACATGGTGGCTCCTTCCTCACCTCTGGCTTTAAATGTATCAAGTTTACTGTAAAGACTAAAACTGACTGCCTCTTATCTACTGAAGAACATGGCTGTTAAAAGTGTTCCTGGAACTTTATGCTCAATTTGGGGTATAAGCTTGCAATAGCATGAATTCTCATTATTTACAGCTATGGCTAAGGTCTGTTATGTCATCTTTTCAGTGATGTTTGTACCCATTATAGTTAGTTGATGCATTGACTTGCTTGAGTTGATCGACTACGTGCTGATTTTTTAGTGTAATGGTGGTCGGATGGAACTCGTAGCAGGAATGGCTCATCCACATACTACCAGTCTTGAACTATAAATGATTAAGGACTCATTCATCCGAAAAAAAATATATTTATTGCTTACTTATCAGTGAAAAGACAGAGGATCGTATGATGGACTATATTAGTTTTTTTTTTTTGGTAAAGGTAAAACTATATTACTTTCCAAATCACCATATACACAAAAGCGCTAAAGACAAACCTCGACCTGAAAGGGACAAAAAAATTGTCCAATGGGGGTCAAGGATGACTTAACGAGAAAAACCAAAATACATACAAGGTAGCAGAGCTTGGACAGGACAGGACCAAACAACTAATGAGTCATCTGCGCCTCTTCAAAGAGAGACTGAGGAAGGTCCCAACTTCTTTGCATATTCCGATTCCTGTTTGTGTCCGCAATTCGACCAAGGGATATGACTTTATCCTTCACCACTTTGATCAAATGCTTGCGCATACCGGGAATGAAAATGGTCTTGTTTCTGAATAAGGAATTATTCCTTTCAGTCCATATTATGTGACATAAAGCCGCCAAGGAGAACCTAGACAGACAATGGGCAAAGGATGGTCCTCCACAAACTTTCATAATCCAAGTAATGTTGTCTTGCCAGGGCCGGTTACACCATGGCAGGTTACATCTTGTAGCCCAGAACGAAGCCAATCTACTAGTATGCGTGCACTCAAAATAGAGATGATTAACCAAATCTAGTGTCGCAGCACAAAAAGGACATAATGCTGTGTCAATTTTGCGATTTTGTAGGAAAAATACCTGGGTAGGCAGGCGGTTAAGAGTCGCTAGCCATAATAGGAAGGAATGCCAATGGACTATATGAGGATCCCAAATAAAAGAGTGCCAAAGGACTGGATGGCTTCTTGTTCTGATGTGGTTCCAAGCCGACGAAACCGAGAAGGAGCCAGACGGGTGCGGGGTCCAGATAGGTTTATCCGGGGCATATTCCTGAAAGATTGGTGCTGGGTCTATCCAGCTGAGGATGGTGTCCAGTGTGTTTGAAGGTTGCCAAGTTCAATCAAAAAAATCCCGAACAGAGGTATCCCGTGGGATCCTCGATTGATAGATGTCAACGTTGCTGAATAAAAGGTGGAGAGGCCCTTTATTATGCCACCAATCAAACCAAAGGGAGATCAAACGTCCATTTCCAATCTTCCATCGAAAGGTATTCTGAGCGAAAGCTCTCATGTCTAAGATCTTCTTCCATGTCCACGAACATATTGTTGGTTTGGATACAACCCAGAAGTTAAAATTCTTTAAGAAGGTTGAGTGTATCCATTTGCACCACAAGGATTCCTTGTCCGAGAATAGGAGCCATATGTGTTTCAGGGTCATGGCTCTATTATATTCTGTAAGTCTCCGTATTCCAAGGCCTCCTTCCTCTTTCGGAAGACATACACTCTTCCATGTAACTCTAGCTCTACCAGCGCCTAGCTCAGGACCCTTCCACAAAAATTGTCGTAGAATAGTCTCAATACTATATGGAATAGATTTGGGAAGGGAAAAGATGGTGGCCCAGTAGACCTAGATAGAGTGCAAAACTGACTGGATGAGCTGAATCCGACCAGCAAAGGATAGAAAGCGGTGCGTCCATGACCGGGCGCGAGCAGTTATAGAGTCAATCAAGACTTTGCAATTCACTTTCCGAAGTCTAGTAGAAATAATAGGGACACCAAGGTAACGAAAGGGCAGTGTATCTTGTTGGAAGCCGAGGCACTGAAGAATTTGTGCATGGAGAGCTGGTGTCCCTCCCGAAAGAAAAACGTTGCTTTTGCTATTGTTTGGTCTAAGGCCAGACCATTCAGAAAAGAGATCCGAGCTTCCTTAATCAAAGCAACCGACTTCAAATGCGCTTGAGAGAATAAGAGGACATCATCCGCAAAAAATAGATGTGATAAGCGCATTTTTTTGCATCGCCAGAACCAGTGGAAATCCGGGCTATCTGTTTTGGCCTTTAGAATGCCAGAGAGGACTTCCATTACCAAAATGAATAGATAAGGTGATAAGGGGTCACCTTGTCGAATACCTCGAGAACTAGCAAAAAACCCATGTAATTCCCCGTTGATTGAGATGGAGAATTTGGCTGTTGAAACACAAGCCATGACCATCTTGATAAAGAAGTCAGGAAATTTGAAAGCCATTAAGGTCTTTTCGATGAATTTCCAATCAACCATGTCATAAGCCTTCTGAAAGTCGACCTTGATGGCACACTTTGGAAGATAGGCCTCATGATGGAAGTCAGCAAATAACTCCTAGGCAATCATAATATTGTTACTAATCCGGCGTCCCTGCACAAAAGCCGCTTGGGAAGAGCCAACCAGAGAGGGTAATACTAGTGCAATGTGCCTAATCAGAATTTTGGATATGCATTTGTAGATGGTATTGCAACAAGCAATGGGCCGAAAGTCATTCATAGCTGAGGCATTAGGAGACTTCGGCACTAGAGTTAAGATGGTGGTGTTAATCTCCTTAAGGATTCGACCAGATTGGAAGAAATCTCTTACCGCAATGAAAACGGATGGTCCAGTAATCTCCCAGGTGGATTTGAAGAAATCAACGTTGTACCCGTCCGGTCCAGGGGCCTTGCCTTTGGCAAGTGAGAAGAGAGTAGATTGAATTTCATCATCCGAGACCGGGCCAGCTAAAGTATTTCTCTGATTCTCATCAAGGCTCGTTCCAATGAAAGGGCCAATCTCATCAATTGACACCTGAGATGGGGCTAAGTTGCCATTTAGAAGTTGCTGAAAATGGTCAACAATATGATTCCCAACATCTACCGGGTCAGTTAATAGCTCACCATTATAAGTGGATACCGAAAGAATTCGATTCTGTAGCCGCCGTTTGTTTACACAATGGTGGAAATACTTGGTGTTGAGGTCACCCTCCTTGAGCCAGCGTATCCTAGATTTTTGTCTGAAGAAGGATTCTTCTTGTTGCCTCAAAGTCGAGAAGGTTCGTATATGATCCAGTTCAGTGGCACGGAGGCTACTATATTAGTTTTTTTTATCACTTCATAAAATGGATTTTACTGTAATTCGAGTTTAAGGTGAGACCCCTTTCTGTCTAACTTTCGAAACCCATGCAAAATTACTCGGGCTCAATTTGGTTTGTTGAAATAAGATAACTAGAACAAAACAAAAAGGTATAGGAATAATGGTCTAAATGGTAAGTAACGTTCATAACACATCTGGAAATAACTTGAAATTAAATGTTTTTATAATTATTGTCGTGACCGACCTCCCGCGCTTATTTTTGCATCAAAAAAGGGGGTTCGCTTGGTACATGCTAAGTCTAGGTTTGGGACTTAACTGGGCTCTCCCAAGCCCATACCATATCGCGACTTTGGGTTTAAGTGTTTAACATGCGAGTGGTTTATATCAAGGAGTCGTCACTAATCGATTTGAGGTGGGTCAATTAGAAACCTAAATAAGATGATGGGAGGATCACCCTATTCCTGTGAACTAGAGATTAACTGAGTTCGGGGACTTGATTACACTAGTTGAATAATTAATACCCTTTCGGTACCTTTTTACTATGTTCATTTTTTGAACATTTGTCAAACAATTTGGATTGATTTTAGGACCTTTCTCCTAACATGTGAGGTGATCAAGCGAGTGCATAATCATAAACGATTAGCAGTCAAGCTAAATATGCAACCTAAGGTTCTAATCCTAACTAAATAAGATGACATTTAAAATACAATAGCTCATGCAATTGTATTAAAAACATGCATAATAATACAATGATAATAAACTAAAATACAAAATACTGCCACGCAATCCCAGGGATGTCTAATTTAAACAAGACAAAAACTTGCATAATAATTAAAACCAAATATATCATAATAAATTAAAACAACAAATATATCACATAATAAATTTTTTAAAAAATTGATTTTTTTTAAAATACGGAAAGAGAAGAAAAAAAGAAGAAATACTTTTTAATTTTTTTTAAAAAATTTAAATTATAATTAATTTTTTTTTAAAAATAAAATAAAAAAGGAATCGGATCAGCGGATCCGAACAAGGTTGGAACTGACCCGGGTCAACGGATCCAACCCAATCATTGACTCGGGTCGGGTCAATTGATCCGGATCGGTTGGACCGATCCGGGTCAACGAATCCGACCCAGGGTGTTAACCCGGATCGGGTTGGCTGAACCGGGTCAGGTCGAACCTGCGTGAGCAGATCGGCGAAGCCGAAAATCGACCTCTCGCTAGCCTACCCAAACTGGCACCGCCCCCAATTCGGCTTCTAGGAACTTCACTGAGCCTTGTCGGCCACTTGGGGTCATCGTCCAACCGCCGCTCGCCAGTCAATGACCAAATTAAAAACCAGTTTCATTGAGGAATTTTGTCGAGCAGATGGTGTACATGACCAAAAACAGGAGATTCCGACCTATTCCAGCAAATTAATGGATTTAGGCGATGTAACCTACCTTCGGTGATGACACACGGAAGGCGGGGGCCATGGTATGGGCTTTCACCTTTAAATGGCCAGCGGGTTTACTGTAAAAACTAAAAACAAAGACGATCGAGACCCGGGGGGAATCTCACCGTCGGCCAGGAGCTTCCGTTGGTCGGTGTTCCTGGAACTTTTTTTTTTCCGAAAACCTCGGCTCTCTCTCTCTCTCTCTCTCTCTCTCTCTCTCTCTTTATTTACTCTCTCTTTGGCTTTCTTCAATTTCTTAAACCATCTCTTTCAGTGATCTTTCTCTCTCATTATAGCGTTGATGCATTGAAATTGCCTGAGTTGATCGACGTATAATAAACACCAATTTTTAGTGTAATGGTGGTGGATGGAACTAAACTAGCAGGAATGGCTCATCCACATTTAAGTCTTGAACTATAAAGGAATAGGATCGGGTTCAATGAGGTCCGAGAAAAAAGAAGAGGGGCTAAGAGGATAAGGGAGGCCGGGAACACGGGGAAGACGGGACTGGTAATTAATGCTAGTCCTCGCTTGCAAAGGTGCTTTTTAGCCTTGTAAATCACCCGGATAGCAACAAAAAGAGCTACACCGCCGGCGAAACTCGCAGCCTGAACAGAAGAACAGAGGAAGAGAAAGCGACGGTCAATGGGGCAAGAGAAGGAGAAAGGTAACTGGACCGGGCCAAGCCCAGTTCAAGTGGGGAAAAGAAGAGAATGACAGAAGGGCGGGCTAGGCCCACGTGAGGGAAAAAGAAAAGAAGAAAAGAATGTGGGTTTGGCCCATGAGGCAGGAGAAAAAGAAAAGGAAGAAACGGGCTAGGTCGGCCCAGCTCCGACCCAGCCCGACTCGATTTCGATTTTTTAAAAAAAAATGTTTAAGAAAATATGCTCTACTAGGCCCTATTAATGCAAATATGCCTAATATCTATATGCAATGCATTTAAATAGAAATATTTTTTTTTTTTTTTAGGAATTAAAGAAAATTAACTCCTAAATTTTGTGTAATTAATTTAGGGCAAATTAAAAATAGGTGTCAACAGTTACCCCTCTTTGAATATAAGCTTGTAGAGTTTGAATTCGCAGAGTTTACGTTCATAGATAAAATGACACTTAAATTTGGCCCATGCATGCTCAATAAATATTATTTTTGGCGAGACTAGAGTCCCGTTTTTTATGCAATAAGATGATGTGTGCTAAAGCAAATAAAAATATACCTGGGGCTACTTACCTTGCCAAAAGGTAGAGTAATTCTAGATAGTTGGTGTCATGTGTCGAGAACTCGAAATTATCTTCAGTCGCCTTGATTGAATTTCCTTCATCTAGGATTCAAACCTATCTTCAATCGCCTTGATGAGAGAAATTATTTGTCTAGGACCCGAACCTTTCTTTGATTGCCTTGACTGGGGAAAATCGCTTGCCTAAAACTCGAACTTATCTTCGGTCGCCTTGACTGGATTTCACTTGTCTAGGACCCAAACCTTTCTTCGGTCGCCTTAACTGGAGAAATTGCCTATCTAGGACCTAAACTTATCTTCGGTCGCCCTGACTGGATTTCATTTGTCTTGAATCCGAATCTACATTCGATTGCCTCGACTGGGGAAATCGCTTGCATAAGACCCAAACTTATCTTCGATCGCCTTGACTGGATTTCATTTGTCTCGGACTCGAACATTTCTTCATTTACGTCGACTAAGGAAATCGCTTGCACAGGACCCGAACTTATCTTTGGTCAGCCTTGACTGGATTTTATTTGTCTTGGACCCGAACCTTTTTTCGGTCGCCTCGACTAGGGAAATCGCTTGCACAGAACCCGAACTTATCTTCGGTCACCTTGATTGGATTTCATTTTTCTTTGCCAAAGTACCTTCATCTCATAAGAGGTACCTGAAAAGACTTGATATGAACAGAGAGGGTTGATCCCATGCTCAGGAGTGGTACCATAAAAATCGTAGATACATGGTGAACAGAGAGGTCAATCCAATGTTTAGTTGGGGTATCATAATAATTGTATGTATATGGATTTTTAGAACCAGGCATAGGTAGAATATACTTACCTGGACACGTTTCTACCTTCTAAGGACATGTCTCTTGTCAGACTAGTTTTTTTTGTGCAAAGACATATGAATTCATCGGAGAAATAGACAACTGAGGCTATTCTCGAATATTATATGAACTATCTTGACCAGCTAATCAAGATGCTTTTCTTTTTTTCAAAGGAACACTTGGTTTATCTTCTGGGTAGTTTCAAAAGAAATTTGATGAAATACTTAGGATTTCTTACCCTGAGGTTTGATTTATCATCTGCTAAATAACCGACCTTTTTCGAGGCATCTCTCTTGGAATGATAATGAGAGCTTCTCCGGTGCCCGATTTTTTGTGTTCTATTACTAGGGATTAAAACTCTGGGCTATGAAAGACAATTAGCACAAACATGTATGCATTCATCAAGGATATACAAGCTGCACTATTCCAAAATGTGTATTTGAAAGTTCATATATAATGATTTTGCCATCTTTGCATCACCAAACATCTACTGAGGGTCAATCAAGATAATTTTTGCTTGCAGGGTGGACTTCTTGAGAAACTGAACAAGGGACATTTAGTCAGAAAGAACTTTCCACTCGCTCTCATTGAAAAGGGTTGTTTATCCCAATCATTAAGGTGGGAATATCGAAAGCACTCAATCTAACTGCTATCACATCCACAAGGATCTGAGTTTTCTAGCAAGCGGTATGACGTTGCCAATTTGAGAGGTCTTCTTTAGGGTTGTAATGTTGGCTTGGTTAGCGGTTTAACAAAGGTGACTGTCGAAGTCAAGGCCGTGAAAGAAAATATTTTGCAATTATCTCTAGGTTTACAAGTTAAGTACCTTGTAAAAAGAGATAAAAATAATCTTGCTCGCACTTCCTCGAGCGTTGTTTATAAATATTTGAAATCCCGCATTAATTCAAGTGCCCCAGTCAGAAGAGACTTCATGAAGGGTGTAATGTAGGCTCGATTCATAGGTTGAGAAATGAAAGGATCGTTAGGCTCAAAAATATGTGTAAGGGTGAGAATTAGTGATCATCTTGGCATTGTCACCGGTCTTCTTATCTACCATCAAGATTCTTTTGGAAGACTCCCTGGGTAATCTTGTGTTTTAGCTTCTTTGACAACTTTTTCTTGAGGAGCTTCTACGTCAAGCATTTTCCTGATACTATTCAATTTCTGTCCCAATTACTTTCTTAAGAATAGGTTCATCTTTATCTATCATGTGGCAGATCTTTGTCAAGACAGAGTTCTTAAGTAGGAATTTATATCAAAGAAGAACTCAAGTTTAAACCCTTCGGGATCATCTATTCTTCACCATTTAGTAACTTTAAGGTATTTAAGAGCACTTTATCACGCTCAGAGATCTCCTCAGCTAAAATTTCATTATTTTTAATAGTAGTAACCTATAAATTAGGAACTCCTTTCTCTTCATCTTTTTTATCGTTTTTCATCTTCTCCTTTTCTTTTTTTTTTTAATTCATGGGCATTGGTCTTACTTTTACCAGGCATACTGCTTTTTCGTGCCCTTAGCTTTCAGCATGTTTTTGCTATTCTTCTGATGTTGTCAGGACTAGCCTAAACAAAGTTGAACAGAACAATGTTATTAAGCTCTTGGAGTCTTTATCTTCATTCAGGATTTTGGACCATGACACTCAAACTGTGTGACTTTTGCCTTACCCTGACGTGGGGATGATCACCAACTAGGTTCATACAAAATGAAATCGCTGGCTCAATTAGGCTAGTAAGGGATATAAGTATGTGGGATAGAAAAAGAACTACTCTTCGTCATCCTAGGGCATTTAAATTATCGCGAGAGTTCACCTGCAATAAAAATACTTGAAGATTAATGCAAATGAGAGCAAGAAAATTTCTATTTATCTTTTCATCTTGTGCGAACTGTTGCAGCTGATAATCATAGAAAATTTTAGATATTGCAAACTCTTTATCCTTCTTGTCTTGCTCAGTGAAAACATTATTGTTATCAATAAGATATTGACATTTTAGACAGGCTTAGTTTGCTGCTTCTCTCTTGACAAAGCCCTCTTAGCCTCGACTGTCCGACCATCGAGGTGTGCTCGTCTTGGAGGACTCTATCGAGGATGATCAAATCCGTGAAAACAACGAGGTCGAAGCCACGGGGGGTGGGGGGTGACCGAAAGGGAGGGAGGCTCTTCTTGCTCCCTCTGAATTTGAGTCCTCCCTGTGATGTTGGTTTACCTCAAACTGCTCCAATGTGGGGTGATTCTTAACAAGGGTAATCTAAAAGGAATCTCCGAGTGTATGAGCTCAAAAATGGTTAAGCAAAGATTAATAGTAGTGTGTGGGATAGAGAAATGAACTGCCTCTCGTCATTTTGGCTACTGTACCTTTTGCGAGAAATCCCTTTATCTTGTAGAAATGAAACTTTTTCACTCATCTTGCAAAAGTTTAGTACATGAGAATGTGTATAGACTAAGAATTGTCTCTCATTATCCTGACACACCCCGTTCAATACATCAGAGCAGTTCGACACCATTTGTCAAATTGTCAAAATTTTCATGGGCAATCAGTGAATTAAACAGTTAAAATTACTATGCAAGATTTCTTTCCACATAATGCACTTGAGAAAGAACATAGTATCTATTTTCTTTAATTATTTCTTCTTTTTTATTTCTTTCTACTCTTATGAGAAGAGTTTTTTAGGGAAAGAGATACTTACATATGCTGTAATAGCGAGGCAAACCTGCAAGATAATAAGAAAAACTGTGTTAATGAATGGTTTTTTTTTTTAGGGATAGGAATTGGAAATGATACAACATTACCCTTTGTGAATCCCTTCATTTGAAATTAAACTGACAACTCCTTGAGTTTTCTCAGATGTTAATAATTCCCTGCTAACAAGAACAGGAGCTTATATTAAAAATGAGATAATTGAAGGTGAACTGAGAACGATACAAATTACCCTTCTTCCACTTTGCCTTCAAAGCTAGTAGAGTCTTTTCTCCACTTTACTTTGTTCAGCCTTCTCTGTCTCAGTCTGCTGCTCCATACTCTTGGTCTCTAAGCTCAAATGAAATCTTCTATAATTAAGGGTGCTTCCAAATAGAGGGTTCTATTATCAGTATGTGCTGTGTTAATGTGATTCCAGCATGTTGAGGAATTTCTCGTAAATGCTTTGATTCTTGACTGCACAGGCATGTGCAATTGCTTGCATGGAGATCTTCGCAGCAAAGCTAATCTCTGCTTCAAAAGTCTTTGACGGACGTGGGGGCGACTGCCATCGAGACTTCGATGGTTGTCAGGATCAGCTTTGACACCATTTTGTCATGTACAAAATCTTTTACGGTTAGATTTGCCAACATTAGTGTTCTTATCAATAACTTTTCTGCCAATTCCCTTGTTATCAACTGGGATATAGAAGTTATTTCAAGGATAGTACTTCTTCACAGCATCCGAGTTGACCGAGTTGAAGAATTAACGTCCATCCATTTCAATCAAAATCAAAGCTCATCCAGGGAGTGTCTTTTTCATGACATTAGGACCCTTATAATTGGGAGCGAACTTACCTCCAAGCTGAGGAGGTAGAGGTAGTACCTTTCTCATAACAAGATCACCTGCTTCAAAGTGTCTTGGGCGCACCTTTCGATTGAATGATCTGGCTACCCTCTGTTAATAGCATTGCCCATGACAAAGAGCCCTTAGCCGCTTTTCATTAATCATATTCAGCTGCTCTAATCTTTGCTGCTCCAATCTTTACTGCTTTCACTTTACATCAGATAGTTTTACTTGGGATAATACCCGCAGTGAGGGAATTTTTACCTCAACTGGCAAAACCGCTTCCATGCTATATACCAAAGAAAAAGGGGTTGCCCCAGTAGATGTCTGAATTGATGTTCGGTATGCCATTAATGTAAAAGGCAATCTTTCATGCCAATTTCGATAGTTCTCAGCAGTTTTGGCTAGGATCTTTTTAATGTTTTTGTTAGTAGCTTCAACAGCTCCGTTCATCTGGGGACAATAAGGAGACGAATTTAAATGGCGGATTTTAAATTCACTGAGTAAATCATCAACAAACTTGTTATTCAGATTTGTCCCATTATCTGTAATAGTGGCTTCAAGGACGTCATAACGGGCGATTACATCTCGCTTGATGAATTTCATCACATTCCGAGCAGTGACATTGGCATATGACACAGCCTCGATCCACTTGAAAAAATAATCAATTGCGACCAAGAGAAAGTGATTGCATCCGACACGTTTGAAATTGCTACTGTCGTTAGATCCATGGAAACAAGATAAATGCCCCCACCAATGGAATTACACCAATTGTTAGAGTCATGGCCATTTTTAATGTGGGGTGTAACATCCTGAATTTCGACCTATTTTCGGGATCAATAAAGTGTAAATTATTTCTCATTTAATTTTAGAAAGTCTCGCCCGGACCTGATCAATCACGGGATACTAACCTTATAGGAAAGGCTAAATAGAAATAGGTACATGGACCAGGGACCCAATCGCGAGTTGGGCATGGACTTCGAAGAACGCCGAGGGAATATTTTGGACCAACGTGGGCCGATCTTAGGAAGTTGACGGATTCGATTCGGGCCAATGATGTACGATCGGATCGCGGGTGATTCCGCATGACCGAGGGTACACATGACGAACGATTCCCGAACTAACCTAAATGACCGAGACCTCTGGTACAAGTGATAATTCCTCGCGCTCTCTCGAAAATCGAGGTCATTACGATTCGGACAACCCTAGGTCGATACGCGTAATACCTAAACAGCCGCCCGTTAGTGAGAGGCTCTAAAATTTTAAAATGAGCAAATTTGATCGCGAGATTGGACCCGAACTTCGACGTCGAAATTTTGTGGACGTTTATGATTATTTTGCAAGACCAATGTCGTTTTGGTGTGGCCACGCACATTTGGGGCTAATTTAGCCAGAAATTAGAATTTCGACGAAAATTGGAGAAAATTACGGTTTTGCCCATGTGGGCACCGGGATTGGATTCGGAGGCCATTTGAGATTATTTTTCGCGTTCAAGATCATTTTGGGGCATCCACACACATTTAGAGTAGTTCCGGTCAAAAATTGGAATTTTGACAAAAATTGAAAAAATAATATTATTTTATTCTCGGAACTTCATAGTCGATTTCCGAGGGCTTTAAAAGTGAATTTCGCAAATCTGATGCCATATTATGTTGGCCACACACATATGAAACGTGTATGTGCAAAAATGGAATTTCGCCTCGGGACCAGAAAAATGACGATTTTGCCCCTGGGCCGGTATTAATTCCGAATTTTTTTAGAAAAATTTCAGGATAATTACCAGGGTTATCAGCTACATTATTGAGGGCCAAGGACCATTTTACCCCTCACTTTTTGGATAAGATTAAATTAGAACCGTCGGATTAGGGGTATTTTGATCAAAACCGACGGATCGACAACACGTGGCACTTTGTGTCACGCCCTGTACCCCACTGGAACGCAACATCCCGTCACGGTCGATTATGGTGCAATGCTCCCAGGAAGCGTCGCCGACCCACACCCAAATAGAGATCAAGCACAAGCGGAAATATAAAATAAATAAACCCAGACAATTACAATATGAGCCAAGGATAGCCATACAATAATCAAGGCAGAAAATATGTACATACTTATATTATTATTTTAAAACTCTTTTTACAGTGTTCACTATAACCAAAAAGAAAACACCAACAGTTGGGAATAACCAAACAGCCACTTCTCCGTTCTGCTCCGTCTCCACCGAGGTGCATACTCGACGACCGCTGGATAAAATACGGTATCCCACAAAAAGGGTGGTGTCCTTGGCATCCTACGGCTGGGGGTCTGAAATATTTCGATTTACACAACCATGAGACGAATCTCAATGAGTTCAACACCTAAACCTAGGCTTGGCTAACATGCAATCTCCTGACCGGAAAATAGATATTTAAATCACAAATCAACAATAACAAATCATTCTTAGACCCTGCAGGTTAGACAGATCAATATATAATAATCACAGTACATACGTGGCACTCATAATCACATATATGCAAATCACATGCTTATGCACCGATTCTTACATTCTCGCATGCCAGTCTATGTATGTTCATGTATGCAAATGTCATGGACTTGACACGTGCAATTCCCGGCCCATTGGCCCACACTGGCACACTGGCAAACTGCCCAATTTATTATTATTACAACTTGAGTCATCAATTTTTCACTCCCCGGTGCGTCTAGCCTGCTTCAAAGTGCATGAGGCGCAGCAACCAATCTAGCCCAGTGTCTCTAGCCTGCTTCAAAGTGCATGAGGTGCAACACTATTCTCCTTGCGAACCAGAGCCTGCTCCAAAGTGCATGAGGAAGATCGCCTTCCGGACGTACCGGGCATCCTCCTGCTTCAAAGTGCATGAGAACAGTATCGACCCGAAGGTCACGACCCGTAGGTCCTTAGGTGATCACACAATTCATTATTATCTGAACCCAGCGTATAACGCTTCAGGGTAATTTAGGTGATCACACACTCATGGCAGGCACGCATTCTCGCACAATTTCACCACATGCCACACTCTAGACATACATAATGCGTGTCCATATTATGCAATGCAATGCACCATGAGCACCAATGAAATTCAATCACAACCAAGCATAATGTACGTACAACCAATCAACCCGGACATACCCAGTAATTTTTTAATAGGCTCCTAAATTGATCAATTAATCCAATTTCTCTCTCCCAATAAATCCTCAATTGTTTACCAGAAATTTCCGATAATAATTTCTACCAGTTAATCCTCAATCAGTCTCAAATACACACTGACACTATCTAAGCCAGTCCAAAATGTACTGATAATACCTAAACCAGTCCAGAAAAACGCACAATTAGTCCTAATCCGGGTTTAGGAATTTTACTCACCTAATCAAGGGTCACGCGACGAAAAAAATGGCGGGCCTCATTGAATAGTGCAACCGCGGCGAATTTTTGGGGCGACGGTTGGACGGTGAACAGGACTTTCTCATTTTTCGGCGTGAATAAGTACCTTTTCGGGTGGCGGAGAGGCACCGGTCACGACGGCGACGGTCCGAGACGGGTTGATGAATATGATCAGGAATACGTGAATGGGCTCACCATAAAAATCAGGGATACATGGTGTATGGAGGTGCCGGAATATTTAGTCGGGGATGATCGGAGCTCCAAAGAAAGCTCCCGGCATTGTTAGAAATGCAAGTGAGAAAAAGAGAGAAAAAAGAGAGGAAAAAGAGGGAAAAAGGGAGAGAGAAATGGACGGAACCGAGACTAAGCTTTTTTTGTGCAAAGACGGCGAGGCACGGCGGTCGGCGGCGTGCTCTGACGAAGCTCCGGCGAGAGAGAAAAATGAGAGAGAAAATTTGAGGGAAAAGGAGGGAAAGTGTGGGAAAAATGGGAGAAAATTTCTGAAGGGCTGGTCTGGTTCGTGGAGGGTGAGTGAGGAGAGAGAGAGATCAGTCAACTTGGTCAAATTAAATAATTAAGAGGTGCCAAGTGTCAAGATTTGGCAATATGACTAAAATACCCCTAAATAAAATGTTTATATTCATCCTTATCTAAAAAGAGAGGGGCAAAAGGGTCAATTGTCCTAAAAAATTACAGCTGATAATTATCCATAATTATCCCAATTTTTCCCAAAAAATTCGGACAAAAAATTAGCCTAGGGGCAAAACCGTCATTTTTCCGTCCCGGGGCGAAATTTCAATTTTTGCACATACGCGTTCCATATATTCATGATAGACATAATCCGTGTTGGAATCGCGAAATTCACTTTTTAAGCTCTCGAAAATCGACTGCGAAGTTCCGGAATAAAATAATATTATTTTTTCAATTTTTGTCGAAATTCCACTTTTTGTCCGTAACGACTCCCGGTATGCGTGGCCACCCAAAAATGGCATCAGCCTCGAAAAATAACCTTAAACGGCCTCAAAATTCAACTCCGGCACCCACAGGGGCAAAATCGTAATTTTCCCCAATTTCCATCAAAATTTCAATCTTTGGCTAGTTTAGCCCCAAATGTGCGTGGCCAGTATAATATGACGTTAGATTTCCAAAAATAGTCTCTTAAGCCTTTGAAAATCGACATCGAAATCCAGGCCCAATATCGTGAATAAAACTCGCTAAACTTTCAGTTTCAGGGTCTTTCACTAACGGGCGGTTGTTTAGAAGTTACGCGTATCGACCTAGGGTTATCCGTGTCGTAACGATCTCGATCATTGAGAGAATGAGAAATTATTATTAGTTCGGGGTCACAATCGTTAGGTTCAGGTTCAGGACTGGTTGGCCACGTGTACTTTAGGTCTTGCAGAATCACCTGCGTCCCTATTATATATCGTTGGCCTTGGCCAAACTCAATCCATTACCCTTTTCTACGATTGGCCCACGTTGGCCCAGAATATTCCCTCAGCGTCTCTCGTGATCGGTGTCCGTTTCACGATAGGGTCCCCGGTTCACGTACCGTTTTCTAGTTAGCCATGCCCCATTGGTTAGTATCCCGAGAGTGATCAGCTCTGGGCGAGATTGACTAAAATGAAATGCGAATTAATATCAGTTTTATTGATCCCGGAAATTACATCAAAATTCGGGCTGTTACACTTTGGGTTGCTTTATTTGACCACTTTGGACTGCTGTCTCTCTCTCCTCATTCTCTCTCACGACGAGACCACCCCCCACCAGCAGATCAGCCTTCTTTCCTCTTTTTCTCCATTTTCTCTCTTGGTTTTTGTCTCGCCGGAGCTCGTCGCCGACCATCGGAGCGCCGCCGCCGACCGCCATGCCCCGCCGTCGACCACACAGACCCCCAGCCTCAGCCCCGTCTCTATCCGACCTCTTTCTCTCTCTCTTTTCTCTCTTTTTCCCTCTCTCTCTCTCTTTCTCATTCTGCAAAAAAGACCGCCGGAGCTTCGCCGGAGCTCCGATCACCATTCCGTCGAAGCCCAAACGTCCAACACGCCTGTACGTCGCCGTCTAGCCCAGTCTGCACAGTGTCCATACGGATTTACTGTTCACGCGGCCGCGCTGCCGTCTCACCGGCCGTCGTTCCCCGCATCCATACAGCCCGTGAATAGTACACGCTGAACAGTACGCGTGAACAATAACGCGTGAATAGTACCGCGTGAACAATGCATGCGCCGGGAATTTCGCCGTCGGTTTCATTGTTCATTAGTGATCGGCTGCCGTTCCCCGTCGCCGTGGTCCAGAAATTAGGTGAGTATATTTTCTAAACCCGGATTAGGACTAATTGTGCATTTTTTTGGACTGGCCTAGGTATTATCAGTGTAATCTGGATCGGTTTAGATGGTGTCGGTATATAATTCGTACTGGATTGAGAACCAATTGGTGGAATAAATTCAAGAAACATTAGTGGGATTATTAGAGATAATTATTGGGCTAATTCGGATTAATTGGGGATTTTATGATTGGACTGCCGGGTATGCCCGGACTCATTGGCTTGTATTTTGTACCCAATTGTTGGAAAATTTGAATAATGTCATGTCGCGTGACTGCGTGGCCGACTTGTGCGGAGTGTGATTGGCCATTTAATGGCTTGATTGGATTATTGAATATTATTGAATTATCCATTGTGAAATTAGGCCGCATGGTATTAATTGGCCAGTGAATGATTGTTGCGGCATGAAATTGACTGAGTGCCTAATTATATTCGATACACATGGTGTATCATACTACATTGCATGGTCACGCATTGTGAATGCCGAGAATGAGACGTGTGATAAATTATGCGAGAATGCGTGCCTGCCATGAGTATGTGATCACCTAAATGCCCTGATGCATGTTATGCGGGGTTCAGATAATAATTGACTGCATGTTCGTGTGATCACATTTCGCCCTGATGCGTGTTACACAGGGTGTGCCGTCTTGATGCATGTTACGCGGGACGATGCCCGGTACGTCCGGAAGATGACCAACCTGATGCATTTTATGCGGGCTCTGGTTCGTAAGGAGATCGGTGTTGCGCCTGATGCGTTTTGACGCGGGCTAGAGACACTGGGCTAGTTGATGCGTTTTAACGCGGGCCACGAAGTGTTGTGATTAAATAAAGAGACCTGATGCGTTTTACGCGGGTCATATTAAATGATAAATTGAGAAAGCTCCAGTGTGCCAGTGTGGGCTAGTGAGCCAATACATGAATGTGGACATTCGCATGCATAAGAATGCATGGGCCAAAATGCGAGTGTCACGGGACTCGGTGAATAGTACGTGATGTTATCATTATTGAGCATGATCATACGCTTGACGTATCGCGTGAACCGAATGCTTGGGTATGTGATTTGATTATATGATTATTGTGAATAACCTGCAGGGTTAGCGAGGTAAGTGATCTAGGCCAGAGGGCCTAGGTCGGAGTTTATTTATGAGTTGGATTGTTGTGTTATTTTGTGCTGTCGGTCAGGAGAATTGCATGTTAGCCCAACCTAGGTTTAGGGGGTTATACTCGCTGAAATTTGTCTCACGGTTGTAATAACCCACATTTTCAGACCCCCAGTAGTAGGATGCCGAGGTCACCACCTCTTTTTGGAATACCACATTTTATCCAACGGTCGTCGAGCATACACCCCAGTGGAGACGGAGCAGAACGGAGAAGTGACTGTTTGGTTATTCCCAGCTGTTGGTGTTTCCTTTTTGGTTGTAGTGAACATTGTAAAAAGGTTTTCGTTGGTAATACCAGTGTATATATTTTCTGAGGTGCTTGACTGCTATTTGGTTGTTCTATCTTGGTCTCATGTATTATATTGTATAGGTGTATATATTTAATTATATACGTTACTTCCGCATGTATTTGATCTCTGATTGGGCTTTGGGTCGGCAATGCTTCCTGGGAGCATTGCACCATAATCGACCGTGATGGGATGTTGTGTTTCAATGGGGTACGGGGCGTGACATGGGGCATCGATGTGATCGGCCCAATTAATCCAAAAGCATGGTGACCGGCGGTCGGACGGCGACCCCAGGTGGCGGTGAGGCTTGATGGATTTCCCAGAAGCCGAATTGGGGTCAGCGCCAGTCTAGGTTGGCTGGCAAGAGGCCGATTTTCGGCTTCGCCGGCATCTGCTCACGCGGGTTCGGCCTGACCCGATTCAGCCAACCCGACCTGGATCAATGCTGGATCGGATCCATTGACCCAAGTTGGCCTGACTGGTCCAGATCAACTATTATAGACACGTTAACAATTCACCTTAAGAGGGGGAAATAGCAATTTTACGCCAAAACTTACCAAAAAAGAAGCACAAATAGGAGATAAATGCCCGTCACATTATTGATTCTGCTGTTGTCTTCTCAAATCACAATTGTTCATTCATCTATAAAACTATAATTAAATCATATAAATTCCTCTTTAGTTAGACTCACCTCCTCCTGCATTGCTGACCATGCCTGATAAATTATTCTTAATAAACATCCAATATAAAAAGGGAAAGAAAAATAAAGGCTGGAGTACCATTCCACTTTCTCCTTTGCAGGCTCACATACAAGGCTTGATGTTTCATAGTTCAAACAATAAAAGTTTCGATAACGGATATGGCCCAACAAATTTGACGAAATGACCGTAAAATAAACTCAGTTTGCTTTCACCTGTTTCCCACTCGGAATCGAATCAGATCTTCGAGAAGAAACATCTGAACTTGTCGATGTCATTTTAGGTTCAACTATGGATTCTTGAGCTGATCATCCAATTCTTTCACTGAGTCTCTTCATCACTAGATGCATTATCCTCTTCCTCACTGCTTGGATTCATATATTTCTCCCATTCTTCGCTTCCTATAAAGACAATCGAATAAATAAGTAGACATAAGGAGCTTATGTTTTTCTTTAAGCCGTAAGATTTTATTCAAAAGGAAATACCTGGTGCCACCCATCTGCAACCGCAGATATTCTGGAGGTTGTTGTGTGATTCCTCTAAAAACCGTTCAACATCGGTTTTCTCTGCACTAGAGATCTTCAATGACTTGGATGTAGAAATTTTGTCTTTCTTACTAGAAGATCTCTTTTTCTTCAATGAACCTTTCATTGCAGTAGCGGGACCTTGCTCCTGAATTCTCACCCAAATGAAGTCACACCCAAAGCATTAAGTGAAAATAACTTTGATTCGCATTATACTTATTTAGGGTTTTTATAACTCACCAGTAAAGAATTACTCTCCGGTGTCTCCATAGCCTCCATTATAAATTGGACAACCTCGACGGTTGAGCGAAACATCCTTGTTGAGTGTCCATGACTATAGCTCTGCAAAGACAATAGATTTCGCTTATTTTAATTACCATCGGAAAACTTTAAGATAGTCATTTGCAAAGCTATTACTCATCAAAGGTTGTGAAAAAATTTCAGTGCACTCAATAATAAAATAAAACTGGCGATAATGTAAAACTAACATTTTATTAATCATTTTGGCTAACGTACATCACTAGATAATCCATTTCATCTCCTTGCAATGTTTACATAAACCAAATCAGTCGAATCTACATTATTTCTTTTAAATCGTTGATTCATTAAGGAAAGCAGTAAAGAAGTTTTTTTTAAAATAGAATTACCATATCTAATTTTCCATTTGCTCGTCGTCTGCCTGCAATATGCCACCCCTGAAGCCTCTCTTCAAAAGAAGATTGATGTTGGATGCTCTGCAATCAATAAATAATAACCATATCTTAAAAAAAACCATTAGAAAATTAGGTAAACTAATTGAGATATTCATATGCATTCGACGGAAAAACGACAAGAAAAAAATCAAGAAGCACCTTGTTTAATTGTGTGCCAGTCAGACAATCTGGGGGAGTAAGAAGGACACTGTCTCTTCCCCTACTAGTGTGGTCTTGGCCCTAGTTTTAACTTCCACTGACGAAGATGGATTTGTCTGTGTTTAGGATTTCAGCATTTTTCATCGGTTGTGAGCATTGGTTACAAATTCAACTATTAAAAAGTGTGCATTAATATGAATAAAAGATTAAATGTTGACAATCAATCACCATGCACTTTAACTGAGGAAATGTTTCTTCGGATCTTCCAGAACGCACCTTAATGGTCGAGACATTTATCCCCACATTATTTTGAGGTAATCGATACGATATTGGATCCGGGTCAATCACATGATCTGCAATACTTTTTCTGAATTGAGAAACAACTTTCTGCAATCACAAATTATCAATGCTAGTATATCTTATCATTAAAGCATGGACGTTTCAGAATTATTTTCAAAGTCAAAAAATTGGGAATATGTGTATTCTGTTTATACATAGGTGTTGTAGCTGTAACTTTTTACAAATAAAGTTTAAGTGTGCACTTCATAACTACATCAAGCTTATCAAATATGCTTCAAGAATCAAGATGAAGAAATTTTGATTTCCTTGCAATGTATTTTGGGGATCATTCGTCTTGTGTCCTATCAATCTTTCCATGAAGAC
The DNA here is from genome assembly GCA_024733475.1 of Syzygium grande. Classification (NCBI taxonomy): domain Eukaryota; kingdom Viridiplantae; phylum Streptophyta; class Magnoliopsida; order Myrtales; family Myrtaceae; genus Syzygium; species Syzygium grande. The sequence goes on along the minus strand of JAMXDD010000008.1, from coordinate 13,865,754 downwards.
ATCAGCATTTCAAATAAGTGTAGATCCTCATAAAAGTGAATTGGAAAAACTTTACTCCACAAATGTAAAATTGCATTTACGTCATGTTCTATAACAGAACAATTGCATCTATTATTTGTATCCAAATACACTCAAGAAAAAGTTAATTTACATTACATCGATCATCATTGTTATTGATGTAAACCATACTATATAATGGTAAAATAGAATTTGTATCATGGACTAACTCACAAAGTTTCAAAGGACAACATAAAAAAACTCACATTAACAATCTATATCTTAAAAAAACACATGACAAAGTTAACTTACAGTGACTAGTGCCTTAAGTGATGTATACAAGCGATCTTGCCCTCCTACTGGATTAGGAATGTCTAGCTTCTTCGAATTACATGGTTTATCCAATTCCATCGAAACACGAGAGTTGTCTGGACAAGAGAGTGACCTATTGACCTACAAGGATGAGAGAGATCGAGAAGGACAAGACATGAGTAAAGAAAATAAATAAGCGTATACAATTAATTCATCATTATAAGCCGCCAATCGGTTCAAAACAGGGAAACATATATGCCGTGAAACAGGATCTTCAACAATATTCATTATATCAAAGAAATGAAACATTTGGGAAACTATTATCAAGATATTAAGCAATGCTTGAGAAGATCAATAGTAAAATTAAACCAACTACATTCGAGAAAATTTAAGAACCCGCTCCTCCTCTCAAGAAATCAAACTCATGAGATGCCATAAAAATGATAAAGGACTAGATGAGTAGAAAAGCATAGTGCCATATTCTGAAAGAAAAAGAATAGCAAATCATATTATGTAGAGAGCATGATTTCGTCCAAAATGATTCCATGGAACCTCTACGGTCGAGAGGAAGAACATTGACTTATTAGCAAAACAAAGTATATATAACATCTTGACATAATATTAAGTAAAATAGTTCAGAGAGAGAACTCATTCCTGAAATAACAATAGTAGTATAAAATGAAGAGAAACTTCTCTAGAATAACAGACACAAAAAAAGGGAAAATATTTGAAGAGAGCCACAGTTTCAAAACATTGAATTTTCACGAACGAATAGGCAGCTTACGTAATATTGAAAAGAATTGTGGAAATGACATTCATTGCGTATCTGCATACAATATAACAGTGAACTTTGCATAGTAAGAATACCAATTAAAGGAAATGAGTTCAATATATGTTGATAATGTTTACCATAATAGCATTAACGGTCTCATTACTTGCAAAAGCTAATAGCGGTTTTGCCATTTCAAACAACTTCAACGAATAACGATTTTTTTTTTTTTTGGGTAACCCAGGGAACCCCCGCACGGCCGACAGCCGGGGAGTAAACCCTGAGGGCGACACGTGCTAGCCACCACACTCCAACGAATAACGATTCATGCATCAATCTATGAAAAAAAAGCAATACATCCAAACCTTCAGCCCTAGAACGGTATTTCTATTCTTCCAATGTATATTAGAAAAACCTATTGGCAATTTCAATTTTGTTATCCTCAAAAATCATATTCTTCTACACATACATAAACAATATGTATACTCATAAAACAGATCTGGACAAAAAATATAAACATATATATTCATATAACTATACTGTAATTCATTCTTTTTTTTTTGGTTAAATACTGTAATTCATTCTTTGTCAACAAAAGATTTAAGAATATTTCGACATTTTAAATTCAACGATCAATTATTTGTTAGTTTCACTAAGTGTATAAACAATTAGATCTGTACGCCTTAGATAAGAAAAATAGATTTTAACATGATAGATGTTCTAATCTATATAAATTTTGTCAAATCAACATACAAATCTAGAAGATGGATCTTTTGTAGCGACTCAAATCTTAACCTTAATATAAATCAAACAAGAACTCTAGAGAGCATCGGAATTCTCATCTTTCACCCTTCATCGCTTTTGATTTTTTCTTTTTTTTGTAAAAAGATGCTATCGAAAATGCATTTCTTTGTTGCTTGATCACAAAAAACATGGCCAATAACCTAGCACGAAGTTTGATCAAGACTTACCTCACTCATTTTCGATGGACAAGCACCTGTTGAAGGAGATGACGCAACTGGTTGAGAAGATCCATCCTGGAATTTCTCTTTAGGAGAGTGAGGAAGAGTTTGCATCTTAGGGTTTGCCATTTCAAAGGTCACCTTGAGAGCTGACGCTTATTACAAGTCAAAAGATGTGTGGTTCACCAATTGAAAGAGAGAAGATGGTATCCAAAGAGGTGACAGATGGTGGATATTTGAAACAACACGGTGAAATAAAGCCAAACAATTTGGCCCATTTATTATCTTGGGCCAATACATGTTCATCTTTGCAAGTCTCGTGTATTTTAAGAACCTAAGTTGGTAACCAAAAGAGCTAATTGGCCTTCCATATATTTGTAAAAGCTAAAAAGGATCTAACACTATTAGAATATAGTCTTTTCCATAAATGGAAAAAAAATCCCATAAAATCATTGAGTACATGAACCTTAGGTATATTGATTATTACAAAGGAAAGTGGAAATGTGTTGGGGCAAGTGAAATTTGGAAAACAAATAAATGCACTTTTGGGCCTTTTTTTCTAAAATATTGATAATGAAGTCAATCAAATTCAATTCTGGTGTGTTTGAAGCAATACGTATCCACAATCTACTAATCGAAAAAAAAAAATTAATGCAAATGGAACTTGAATACGTAATGCCTTAGCTAATCATTATCCATTGTAACAAAGCCAGAATAAATAATGGACATTTGGTCAATATCGTCACGATATTCAGCGATCAAGTTGCGATGCAGCAATGATGCACTGAAACTTTTAATTGATTTGCGCTATATAAAATTATCTATGACTTTCTTACCAAAAAAAAAATTATCTATGACTAGTTGAGAATTCGGCTTTTATAGCAAAAAAGGAAAATAATGAATTCCAATCAAATTTAAGGAACGTAAGGTAGCACCAATAGCATTTAGGTGGACAATTAACTCATATATCAAATAGGATGATGTGTGATTAGAAATACTATAAGCAGGAAAACAATCAAGAGTTTAACAATTTTATGGATGTATCAGTTCACACGTAAGCAGGTTTTAGGACATGAATTGATCCTTATCTCTTATGTAAATTCAATCCAAAAATCAAATGCTCATTAAACTATAGCATTAAATTCCAGATTTTGAGTATTTACTTCCATGAATCGGTTTTGCTTCTTTCGAGGCATCATTAAATATAATCTGATTACATTATTTATATTGGACTATCTAGTTAGCTTGATTATTCCATTCACTTAGCCAAGATATCTTATTATAAAATGCAAATAATTGCTTTATTCGGTACAAGAAAAGGACCAGATGCTTGCTTCTGCGGGGCAGAGATATACATTTCTTGAAATGCTAAGAAGTAGGCGTGGTTTTAATATCTACCTAGGAGGAACATATAGCACGTTATATGTAAACCCTTTAGTCAAATAAATCACTACAAATACATCCCAATCGCATGTCCATGTATATCGGGTAAGGCTCCATCAATTGGATGACATGTGTAGCCCCAAAGTTACTTGAAATAGGTGACGTTATCATTTAAAATCGCGATTTGTCATATCTAAATCAAGAGGTTAACAATTTAGCCACTCTTTGGAGATTGAATAAAATAATCTTCAACATGTTACATAAGAATCTTATTCTTCTAGTTAGATACTTGTAAAATCCAATATCTAGTGTGCTAGTCTATGTATCACATTGCCTTAATTAGTCTAAGGGTGTTAATGTATCTGATCAGTTGGGTTCCCACTTATACCCGAACCGTGCAGGACACGAAGGGACATAATTTTTGTGATTCGATTCAAGACCCCACTCGCATAAAATCTGAACTTAAAAATGGGTTGAGTTGAGTTTGTTTTTTGGTGGCATAGTCGTCCTTAATTATCTCAACCCAAATTTTAGCATGGTTGATGCATGTTTAGCTTCGCCGCACCTTGAACCAATTTATGTGCCGAGCTTTAACTTCGGAAATAGGCCTTTATAAGGACATTCCACAAACCCGCATAGATCCATTCCCATTATGCCGCGTTGTCCATCACGCCCCTCTAAATATGTGTCCACAGGGCCCAAGTCTTAGGACACCAAGACAGAAAAGTCCTAGATTTGAGGTCGCGACCACCGCGGCTTCACGTCTGGGGTTGCCATCGTATCAAATCCGAGACAACCAACTCAGGCCCGAGGCCCCACACCTCAGATCGAGCCCGTACCGCCTCAAGTTTGAGTTGGAGAGAGAGAGAGGATCTTCTCCAAACTGAAAATAACTGATAAATATAAATTGCCAGACTCAAGGAGTATGACCGCTCTCGGTGCCATAAAATCCATCTTAGGTACCATCTTATGAAGATGGCACCTTGTGCTGACATCGTGCCACTCATGATCCAATCCTTCTAAAAAAGTTTGACATGACCATCTCTATAGTAGTTCCTGATGGCGGAACAGATAAAATCGAGATGTAGGAGGAACTGTCGGATGCTTTTATCCAATAGTACAAGTTTAACATGAGCATCACTCCTGCTCGTGATGACCTTGCTCGTACATGAAAGAAAAGGGAAGACTCGTTCAAAACCTACACGCAGAGGACATCTATTCTTTCTGTCCACCTGGAACATCAATTCTTTCGGTGCTTTTGGACTAGAAACATATGGCGTAATATCCTCACATAATACGGAATTCAACGTTCTTCAAGAGGTTATTATGAACTCCAATGGATAATCAATGCTATCAAAGGCAAATACTTGGTGACAAGGCTTCTCAAGGTATCCTTCATAGTAACCATATATTGCATTTGGAAGGAGCATAGCCATTGACAGTTTCCAAAATAAGTCAAATGATGTCCCCATAATGTTGGCTAAAGTTTGCAAACTTCTCAAAGAGCAAACTTCATACATCAAACATTTTAGACCTTCCCAGACAAATGTAATATTGGCTTGAACACTCCCGGGAAAAGTTACTAAAAATGTCCTAAGCCTTTTGCAATTATGCCAATTCAGTCCTAAACCTTTTTTTTTTTTTTTGCCAATTCAGTATATCCGGCCACTTTTGACCGGCCGGTTCTAACGTGGACGTCGGCCGGCACCAGCTGCCTAACCGGCAAGAGGCTGAGGCTGGCGAGTTCGACCTCGCCGGCCATGGGCGAGGCTAGCCCTCATCGGCCTTGGCCATGGCAAGACTTCGCCGTCGCCAGAGTAAGCTCGACCTTGCCAAGCCATGGAGATGGCGAGGTCTCACCAGATCTTGGCGGCCTCACTGTCGCTAGGCGAGGCCTCGCCCAAATCTAGTGAGACCTCGCCGTCGTCGGGCACTTTTTTGGTAATTTTCCCCATTCTTGATTCTGCTGTTGTCCTCTCAAATCACAATTGTTCATCCATCTATAAAACTATAATTAAATCATATAAATTCCTCTTTAGTTAGACTCACCTCATCCTGCGTTGATGACCATGCCTAATAAATTATTCTCAATAATCATTAAACGTCGCCAATAACAAAGGGAAAGAAAATAAAGGATGGAGTACAATTCCACTTTCTCCTGAGCCGGCTCGCAACTAAGGCTTGATGTTTCATAGTTCGAACAACAAAAGTTTCAATAACAGATATGGCCCAAAAAGTTTTACGAAATGACTGAAAATAAACTCAGTTTGCTTTCACCAGTTTCCCACACAGAATCGAATCGGATCTTCGAGAAGAAACATCAGAATCCGTTGATGTCATTTTTGGCTCCTCTTCAACTATGGATTCTTGAGCTCATTGTCCAATTCAATCACTGAGTCTCTTCATCACTAGATGCATTATCCTCTTCCTCACTGCTTGGATTCATATATTTCTCCCATTCTTCGCTTCCTATAAAGACAATCAAATAAATGAGTAGAAATAAGGAGCTCATGTTTTCTCTTTACGCTGTTAGATTTGCTTCAAAAGGAAATACCCGGTTCCACCCATCTGCTACCGCAGATGTTCTGGAGGTTGTTGCGTGATTCTTTCAAAAAACATTCAACAGCAGCTTTCTCTGCATTAGAGATCTTCAATGACTTGGATTGAGGAATTTTTTCTTTCTTATTGGAAGATCTCTTTTTCTTCGATGAACCTTTCATTGCAGTAGCGGGACCTTGCTCCTGAATTCTCACCCAAATGAAGTCACACCCTAAGCGTTAAGTGAAAATAACTTTGATTCGCATTTTACTTATTTAGGGTTTTTATAACTCACCTGTAGAGAATCACTCTCTGGTGTCTCCACAGCCTCCATTATAAACTGGACAACCTCGACAGTTGAGCGAAACATCCTTCTTGAGTGTCCATGACGATAACTCTGCAAAGATAATAGATTTTGCTTATCTTAATTACCATCGGAAAATTTCAAGATAGTCATTTCCAAAGCTATTACTCATTAAAGGCTGTGAAAAAATTTTAGTACACTCAATAATAAAATAAAAAAACGGGCGATAACGTAAAATTAACATTTTGTTAATCCTTTTGGCTAACATATATCACCAGATAATCCATTTCATCTCCTTGCAATGTTTACATAAACCAAATTAGTCGAATCTACGTTACTTCTTTTTAATCATCGATTCATTAAGGAAAGCAGTAATCAAGTTTTTTTAATATACAGTTACCATATCTAATTTTCCATTTGATCGTCGTCTGCATGCAATATGCCACCCTTGAAGCCTCTCTTCAAAAGAAGATTCGTGTTGGATGGTCTGCAATCAATAAATTACATTATAAAAATAATAACAATTAGATAAACAGATTGAGATATTTATATGCATTCAACGGAAGAACATAAAGAAAAAAAATCTAGAAGCCACCTTGTCCAAAGGTATGCCAATTAGACAATCCGGGGGGAGTAAGAAGGATACTGTCTCTTCCCCTACTAGAGTGGTCTTGGTCCTGGTTTTGACTTCCACTGATGAAGATGGGTTTGTCTGTGTTTAGGATTTCATCATTTCTCATTTGTTGTGAGCATTGGTTACAAATTCTCGCTAATATAAATTGTGCATTAATATGAACAAAAGATGAAACGTTGACTATCGATCACCATGCACTTTAATAGAGGAAATGTTTGTTCAGATCTTCCGGAATACATTAAAATAATATTACCTTAATGGTTGAGACATTTAATCCCCCATCATTTTGAGGTAATCGATATGATATTGGATCCGGGTCAATCACATGATCTGCAATACTTTTTCTCAATTGAGAAACAACTTTCTGCAATCACAAAGTATTAATGCTAGTATATCATATCGTTAAAGCATCGACTGTTTCGAATTATTGTCAAAGTCAAAGGATTGGGAATATGTGCATTCTGTTTATACATAGCTGTTGTAGCTGTAACTTCTTACAAATGAAGTTTAAGTGTGTACTTCATAAATACATCAAGCTTATCGAATATGTTTCAAGAATCAAGATGAAGAAATATTTAGTGCCTTGCAATGTATTTTGTGGATCATTCATCTAATGTGTTCTATCAATCTTTTCACGAAGATATCTGCATTTGAAATAAGTGTTGAACCTTATAAAAGTGAATTGGAAAAAACCAGACTCTATATTTGTATAATTGCATTTACGTAATGGTCTATAACAGAACAATTACATCAATTACTTGTATCCAAATACACTTCAGAAAAAGTTAATTTACATTATATTGACCATCATTGTTAGTAATGTAAACCATACTATATAATGGTAAAATAGAGTTTATGTCATGGACTACCTCACAAAGTTTCAAAGGACAAACTAAAAACTCATATTGACTATCTATATCTTAAAAAAAAAGAACAGAAAGTTAACTTACAGTGACTAGTGCCTTAAGTGACATATACAATTGATCATCTCCTCCTACTTGATTGGGAATGTCTAGCTTCTTCGAACCACATGGTTTATTCAATTCCATCGAGAGAGGAGAGTTGTCTGGACTAGAGAGTGACCTATTGACCTACAAGGATGAGAGAGATCGAGAAGGAAAAGACATGAGTAAAGAAAATAAATAAGCATATACAATTTTATCCATCATTAGATGCTGCCTACCGGTTCAAAATGGGGAAACATATATACCGTGAAACGGGATCTTCAACAATATTTATTACATCAAAGAAATGAAACATTTGAGAAACTATTATCAAGATGTTAAGCGACTCATGCTTGAGAGGATCAATGGTAAAATTAAAACAACTAAATCAATCGCATTCGAGAAAGTTTAAGAACCCGCTCCTCCTCTCAAGATATCAAACTCATGAGATGCTATAAAAATGATAAAGGACAAGATGAGTAGAAAAACATAGTGCAATATTCTGAAAGAAAAAGAATAACAAATCATATGATGTGGAGAGCTAGATTTCGTCCAAAATGATTCCATGAAACCTCTAGGGTTTGTGAGGAAGAACATTGACTTATTAGCAAAAGAAAGTATATATAACATCTTGACATAATATTAAGCAAAATAGTTCAGAGAGAGAACTCATTCATGAAATAACAACAATAGTATAAAATGAAAAGGAACAACTTCTCCGGAATAACAGACGCAAAAAAGGGGAAAGTATTTGAAGAGAGCCACGGTTTCAAAATATCAAACCCTAGCGAATGAATTGGTAGCTTATGTAATATCGAAAATAATGGTGGGAACTCATTTCACTTTATATGTAGAGGGCCACCGCCTTCTTCTTTTGATTGATTTACATAAGTTGTTCATTCTCGGAATAGTTATACTTTAGCTACTCATTATTCTCTATTGTCGAATGATGGTCGACTTTCTTATCATTGATCTTAAAGAACGTGCAAGTTTTTTTTTTTTAACCCAGGGAACCCCCGCACGGCCGACAGCCAGGGAGTAAACCTTGGGGGCGACACGTGCTAACCACCACACACGTGCCACCGGTTATTTGCTCTCCACTATGACATTTATTGCATATCAACGTACAATATAACAGTCCTTACCAAAAAAAAAAAACGTACAATGTAACAGTGAACTCTGCATAGTAAAAAACAAATTAAAGGGAATGAGTTCAATAGATATTGATATTGTTTACCATAACAGCATTAACGGTCTGAGTACTTACAAAAGCTAATAGCGGTTTTGCCATTTCAAACAATTGCCATTAGTTTTATTGTCCAACGAATAATGGTTCATGCATCGATCTATGAAAAAAGTAGTACATCGAAACCTTCAACCCTAGAATAGTATCATCTATTCTTTCAATGTATATTAGAAAAACCTATTGGCAATTTTAATTTTGTCATCCTTAAAAAACATATTTTTGTACGCAAACATATACAATATCCATAATCATAGAATAGATCTGGACAAAACAAAAAGATATAAACATATATATTCATATAACTATATTGTAATTCGTTATTTATTTTTTTTTTTTATAACCCAGGAAATCCCTGCACGGCCGATAGCCGAGGAGTAAACCCTGGGGGCAACACGTGCTAGCCACCACACACGTGCCACCGATTAAGTCACCCTGCGGCATCCGGGATTCGAACACTCAACCTTTTGCGAGAGGAAGAATGCGCACTCCAGCAGCGCCACCTAGGCGGGTGGTGTAATTCGTTATTTATCAACATAAGATTTGAGAATATTTCAGACATTGTAAAATTCAACCAACAATTATTCGTTAGTTTCACTAAGTGTATAAACAATTAGATCTGTACGCCTTAGACAAGAAAAATAGATTTTAACATGATAGATGTTCCAATCTATATAAACTTTGTTGAATCAACGCACAGATCTAAATGATGGATCTTCTGTACCAACTCAAATCTTAACCTTAATGTAAACCAAACAAGAACCCTAGAGAGTATCAGAGTTCTCATCTTTCACCATTCATCACTTTTGATTTTTTATTGTAAAAAGATGCTAGTGAAAATCCATTTCTTTGTTGTTGAATCACGAAATCCATGGCCAATAACCTAGCACGAAGGTTGATCAAGACTTACCTCACTCATTTTCGATGAACCAGCACCTGTTGAAGGAGATGATGGCACAGGTTGAGAAGATCCGTCCTGTATTTTCTCTTTCGGAGAGGGAGGAAGAGTTTGCATCTTAGGGTTTGCCATTTCAAAGGTCACCTTGAGAGCTAACGCTTAGTACAAGTCAAAAGATGTGTGCTTCACCAATTGAAAGAGAGAAGATGGTATCCGAAGAGGTGACAGATGGTGGATATTTGAAACAACACGGTGAAATAAAGCCAAACAATTTGGCCCATTTATTATCTTGGGCCGATACATATACATCATTGCAAGTCTCGTGTATTTTAAGAACCTGAGTTGGTAACCAAAAGAGCTAATTAGCCTTACATATATCTGTAAAAGCTAAAAAGAATCTAACACTATTAGAATATAGTTTTTCCATTAATGGAAAAAAACCCATAAAATCAATGAGTACATGAACCTTAGGCATATTGATTATTACAAAGGAAAGTGGAAATGAGTTGGGGTAAGTGAAATTCGGAAAACAAATAAATGCACTTTTGGGCCTTTTTTTCTATTGATAATGAAGTCAATCAAATTCAATTCAGATGTGTTTGAAAGTCATACGTATCCACAATCTATTAATCGAAAAAGAAAGAAAGGGAGAAAATTAATGTAAATGTAACTTGAATACGTAATGCTTTAGCTTATTATTATCCATTGTCACAAAGCTAGAATAAATAAATGGACATTTGCTCAATATTGTCACGATATTGAGCGATAAAGTTGCGATGCAGTAATGATGCACTAAAACTTTTAATCAATTTACGCACTATAAAATTATCTATGACTAGTAGAGAATACTGCTTTTATAGCAAAAAGGGAAAATAATGAATTCCAATCGAATTTAAGGAATGTAAGCTAGCTCCAATAGCATTTTGGTGGATAATTAACTCATATGTCAAATAGGATGATGTTTGATTGGAAATATTATAATCAGGATAACAATCAAGAGACTAGCAAACTTACGGATGTATCAGTTCAAATGCTGTATCAGTTCAAATGTAAGCAGGTTTTGGGACATGAATTGATCATTATCTCTTATGTAAATTCAATCCAAAAATTTAATGCTCATTACACTTAAGCATTAAATTCCAGATTTTTAGTATTTTACTTCCATGAATGGATTTCGCTTCTTTTGGAGCATCATTAAATACAATATGATTACATTAACCGTATTGAACTATCTAGTTAGCCTGATTATTTCATTCACTTAGCCAAGACATCTTATTATAAAATGCAAATAATTCATTTATTCGGTGCAAGAAAAAGGACCAAATGCTTACTTTTGCAAGGGCAGACATATACATTTCTTGAAATGCGAATAAGTAGCCATGCTGTTAATATCTACCTAGTAGGAACATATAGCATGTTATATGTAAACCCTTTAGTCAAATAAATCACTACAAATGCATCCCAATCGCATGTCCATGTATAGCAGGTGAGGTTCCATCAATTGGATGACACGTGTAGCTCCCGAAGTTACTTTAAGTAGGTGACGTTATGATTTAATTGCGCTATTTGTCATATCTAAATCAAGAGCTTAACAATCCAGCCACTCTTTGGGGATTGAATAAATAATCTTCAACATGTTACACAAGAATCTTATTCTTCTAGTTAGATACTTGTAAAATCCAAAATCTAGTGTGCTGGTCCATGTATCACATTGCCTTAATTAGTCTAATGGTGTTAACGGGTGTGTTCGGTTGGGTTCCCACTTATACCCAACCCGTGCAGGACATGAAGGTGCATAATTTTTTGTGATTCGATTTGAGATCCCAGTCGCATAAGATCCGAACTTAAAAATGGGTTGAGTTGAGTTTGGTTTTTGGTGGCATAATCGTCCTTAATTATCTCGACCCAAATTTTTAATATGGTTAATTCATGTTTAGCTTCGCCGCACATTGGACCAATTTATGTGCTGAGTTTTTAACTTTGGAAACATGACTTTTTTACCGAAATTCCACAAACCCGCATAAATCCATTCCCACTATGCCGCATTGTCCATCACACCCCTCAAAAAATGTGTCCATAGACCCCATGTCTTAGGCCACTAGGTCAGTGCAAACCTAGATTTTAGGTCGCATCCGCCGCAACTTCATACCTGAGGTTGCCGTTGTACGTAATAAATCCGAGGTAGCCAACACAAGTCCAAGGCCCCACACCTCAGATTCAACCTGTACCGCCTCAAGTTTGAGTTGGAGATAGAGAGAGAGAATATGGTTGTTTGACCTCAATGGGAAATGAGTGAACTATTTTCTTTGACGACAATGGAGGCCAAAATTTTTCGCTTGATCAAGATTAGAGGCGTAGGTGTTGAGTTTAAATCTAGAGTGGAGGCTAAAGGACGCCTCTTGAGTATGAAATTAGGCTACAATCATGAGGTGGACTTGATTGTACCTCCCATGGTGCGTGTATTTTGCTTTAAGAACAATTGCGGTCTGCTGTATCGGAATCAACAATAACATGGTCTACTGTTCAGCCGCCTACATGTGGCAGAGAAAAATGGCTCGCTCGGGAGATCACGGGTGAGTCTAACGCCCATGCCAGTGAAAGTGTGGAGGACAACGGGGTTGGGATCATAGATACAAAATAGAGACGATGGGTTTAAGGAGGACGAAGGAGGAGGAGGAGTGGGAGATTTACAAAGAAGAGAATGGCTTGCAAAAGAGAAAATAGAAAGACGATTTCTAAGAGTGGAGAACTGTGACATCAAAGGCATGGAAAAAAAGAAAGAAGAAGGAAAGTGTGACATCCCGGATTTTGACTCAATTTTGGGATTTAATAAATATGTAATTCATCAGTATGCTTATAGTAAAATCTTGCCCGAGAACTGATCACTCCCGGTTATTGTTTTAAATTAAAGATTTCGCTAGAATCACACTCGATCAAATTTGACCGTTATTTAGAGCCCAAAGTTCGGTATCGAATTTCTCGAGTTCCGGGACGAAATAAATTGGACGGTGTCGAGATTATCATGGCCAACATCTAGATTGTCAGGAATAGTGGAAAAGTGAATGTTCGATTGGATACAAATTTGGACTAGTAGACCTTTTTCGTTGTAGTTTGATTTAATTAATTTGGCCTTTGTCCCTTATTATATTCTAGGATTAATTTGGACCACCAAATCGTTTTCTATTTTAAATATGGGTCGTTGAATCACAATAATTATTTGAATGAAGTTTATTTTTTTCTTTCTCTCTCTCTCTCCGGTCACATCCCTCTACCGCGTGCCCCCATGCGCACATTCTCCCTCTCTCTACCATGCAGACCCACTGTCCTTCTCTCTCTCTCTCTCTCTCTCTCTCTCTCTCTCTCTCTCTCCCCCCAATTTTCTGCCGGCTTGCCCCCTATGCGTCTAACTCCACCACCCACTCTCTCTCTCTTCTTTTTTCTTCTCTTTCTTTTCCTTTTTCTTTTTTTTCCTCTTCTTTCTTTTCCTTCTTCTCCTTCGTTGGTTTACTGGTTTGTTGCTTCGTGGCTTTTGCTCCTTTGACTCCTTGTTGCCACAGCCGGCTTGTCCTCGCCGAGACCAGCCCGATACATCCAGCTCTCCAGCTGCCCATTATCGCCATTTGCCGGCCCAACCGCCGTGCCACTCCGCTCGTCCACCGCTACTTCCCCTTTTCCGACCTCCACTCCACTACCCTTCCTCTGTTCTCTCTCTCGGTCCCTACGTCGATCGCCTGCTATCGGCCCAGACACCACGCGCCGTCCGGCCGTTGCCTCCACCCCGTCGCCACCGCCGTCACTCCGTCACCGTCGCCCCCGCCGAAAGCCCCGACCCAGCACTGGGCTAAATCGTCGGTGCCCGGTCGCCCGGTCATGCCCATTGCCCACCCGCCAACTCACCACCTGTTGGCTCAACCAACTTGTGGTTGCCCGCGGTCGTCGTCGCCGTACCCATTGACCTCTCTCTCTCCTCAGCCACCATCCCCATTGTCCGACCTTCTCTCTCTCTCTCTCTCTCTCTCTCTCTCTCTCTCTCTCTCTCTCTCTCTCTCTCTCTCTCTCTCTCCACCGAGCCCGGGCCGCCGGGAAAGCAATCACACGCGCTTGCCGGCCGTCGCCACCATCGCCGCCATCAAGAACCACCCCGGCCTGGCCTACCCCGCCATGCCCATGCCCGCATGCCCCGCTACCGCCTGCGGCCCGTGGAGTGTGCCTGCGGCGAGCTGCGTGGCCGAGGGCTGTACCTATGGCTGCCGCCCGTGGCCGAGCCCTCCCGCCCATCACGCCCTCCGCCCGCACCTAGTCAACACTGTTCACTTGGACTATTTTAGGCTCGAGCCGATTTTTTACCGGGCCAAAACCTAGTAAGTGACTCCATAAACTTTACCTAATATATTGGGTATTATTAGACTTGTCTAGGGATAATTACTACCGGTTTAAGGGCTAAACGTGGATTGTGAGCAATTTTCGTACATGCATAATTGATAGATTAAATTGTGAGAATTATAGGGCTTAATTAATGACTAATTATGGTGGGCTAATTGATAATATTGTCATGGTGTGTGTGGGAGAAATTGACGTGTGGTTGTGACCGGCTTGAATGTCGGAATTGTGAGCCTGTGACTTGGAATTGGGATAGTTTTGGGTGCATATTACTGGCTAATGTAGGTGGGCCAATAATTGGCTTGTTGCGGAATTCATGGGTGGGCTTAATGTTCGTATGTGATAGGCATGAATAACGGATTTGTGGGCAAGTGTGATGAGCTGTGATGTGAATTGGATTTGTACGACTCGTTGATTTGGTGAATTGTGACGTGGTGAACATGTCCTGGGTTTTGATTGGTACGACTTGTGAGTTTGGCGAATTGTTCTGTGGTGCATGTGCATGCCCGGATCGATCGGAGGGCTGCCAACCTGAGGCGTGGTTACGCGGGTATGGCAAATAAGGCATGATTAGACTTGAGGCGTAGGTTACGCGAGTCATTGGCAAGGAAAAGTGTCCTGAGGCGTAGTTACGCGGGACCGAGCCCATCTTGATCTAAGAGCTGAGCCTAAGGCGCAGTGGCGCGGGCTGTGAGATGGGGCCTGAGGTGCGGTAGCGCGGGCCGTGTGAAAGGACCTAGGAGGTCATGGAAAGTTGTTTAACCACAGATGCGACCTAAGTGTGATTGAATTGATTGAATGGATTGATTGATTGGGTGATCGGACTGATTGAATTGATCGAGTGCTATTGTGGCTGGCGTGTGAATGATCGTGATATGTGAGATTATTATTATTATTATTATTATTATTATTATAATGCTATGTGTGACTGACATGCAGAGTCGGCATGCGTTTAATGGCGAGGTAAGTTCTTTGAGGTGAATTCGTTAAAGTAGGAGTTAAATTGCATGTATTACTCGTCTGGGTACGCATTGGCCTACGTGGGGTTTAGGGTATTGCTTATTGAGACTCGTTCTCACAATTATTATATAACCATTTCAGATTCGCGATCATGAGTGACTGGAGACGCTGCAAGGGTATCTTGGAGATTGAGGACAGGTCAAGTAATCGGTATTTTGAGTCCCCCTTTGTAGAGGAGTTAAGTTTGCGAACCTTTGACCCTTTTGAAAAATGTGGTTCTGTTATTGTAGCCTAGTTTAGGGATTGTCTTTTGTGGACGTCATATGTATCTGCCAAGTGTAGCAATTACAGTTATTATTTTGTACTATTGTTACCCCTTGTCATTATTAATTGTCCAGGTTGATTCTATTTGTTTCTGTGCATGCCTAATCTCTGATGTTTGGGTTGGGTCGGCGATGTGTCTAGGACGTTGCATTCAATGTTTGACCATCGAGGGATGATCGCGCGCTCGTAGGGTGCAGGGCGTGACAGAAAGTGGGACCCGCAATTAAAAATAAAAAGAAACAAAATAAAGAGAATTGACTAAATAATAAAAAATGGATCACTTTTCTACAGTTATATCAAAAGTGTTGAACCCCGCAAGGGATAGTATGATCGAAATACAAGAAAATGGAGTGTCTAAGTCAAATGAGGAGTGGAAAAAGCGTGATCCCTTAACTTATTTGTCAAATGGGATGATGTGTGATTAAAATACATACAGGATAACAATCAATAGACTAAGTGTGACGTTCCGAAATTCCACCAATTGGAATTTATTGAATAATTGAGTTTTATGAGATGTGCTCACAGTAAATTCTTGCCCGGAATTGAACATTCCTGGGAATGCTAATGATTAGGGAAAGGATAATAGGGGAATTAAATTCCTGCGACTAAAGGAAATTCGATCGTGAATGGATTTCGACCATTAAATCGCGAAAATGATATTTTGAGCCACTATTGGCTGATCCAAGGATAGTTAGGGGTCAGTTCGCCACTATCCTAGTAGTGGATCGCGGGTGATTCCATTGGACCACGAAACAACTTGACGAATGATTTCGAAATTATACCGAACGATCGTACCCCTCAGATCAAGTTATTGATTTTCGCGATTTTAATGACAACCGAGGTCGTCACGCACCGAACGGACTTGTACGTGACTCGATTCAGTATCATTCATGAGTCGATTCTGCGAATTTCCCAGCAAGCAGGCCGTTAGCTCGAGAAACGCTCGAGTTACGTTTAATAGAATTTAATTATGGAATTTTTGCCCAAATTGGACACCGGAAAATTACGAAGTCATGCCGGAACGTTAGGACGACATTGCACATGACACGTGTCAATTTTTGATGCGCATAAATCCTTCGTAAAAATTCGATTTGGACAAGAAACGGAGAAAGTGACCAAAATACCCTAGGATTTATTAAACGACAAGCTTTAAGGGTAAAGGGCATTTTGATAATTTTGCCCCAAAATTTTGATTGGACAATTTTACCCTTGGATTTTTGGGAAATTACAAGTATGCCCTTGGATATTTTTGTGCAAGAATCGATCTCGGTCGTCGGATCAAGATAAGAACGAATTGAGACCGTCGGATTAAAAAGGTGAGAAAAGGGTAATTTGAACATTTCCACCTTTGGTCAAATTTCACTATTTAAGTCTAGATGTTCTCTCTCTGCTCCATTCTTCTCTTCCTTCCCCAATTTGCTATGAATTTCCCCCCTTCCACCGTGAGCTCCCTTGGCCTCCTTCCTCTATGCCGGATCAACCACCCTCAGCTCTGCCGCTCACCGCCACATGTTGTACCACCACCAAGTCGCCGCCTAGCCTCCGTACCAGCCCCAAAACCATCACCACCAACCACCGTTTCTCTCTTTCCCTCCCTTTCTCTAGTGGCCGTGAGCCCCACCAAGGAGGGTCGGACCGCTGCCGCTCAAGCCAAATGCCACCGTGAGTTCCCACCGTGTCCGTTTAAGTGCCATCGCTTCCCGTTCTAGCCGATTAAGTCTAGAACTCGGTAAGTCATACTCTAATCCCAATTTAGGATATTGGGTATCGACGAATAATTTGATCTGGGGTGAAATTGACAATATGCAGGTGCGAAATATTGAGGTTTATGATTGGAAATATTTGGTGGGCCTTAAGGATTATTTTTGGAATTTTTGGAGGACAATTTGAAGTGAATTACAGGTTGCGAATTCACAAGCTACGAATTACTGTTCATGGGGCTGTGATGATTTGTTCAGGACGCAAGTTAGGTTTTTAGAACCGGTATTTTATGACGAGAAAGTTCCGTGAAGGATTAGAATTAATCCGACGCTGTTTGGTGGGAGAAAAATGAGAATTTACATGTTGGATGTATATTTAAATTATAAATAAAATGTAGTGATTAAATTGAGTATGTTGTTGTGCAATTGGGTGACTGTATATGCTTGTTAGGTGCACACGTGTATTAGATTAAATTAATTATTGGTATTGACATGTCCTACGCTGAATGTGCATGAGCTAAGTGTAAAATAATGCGTGTGCAGGCCACGTGTGAAAGGCCAGTTGCATGTGATAATTGCATGTGGAGCATGGGCATGAGTGAGAAGGAAGTTGTAGTATGACAAGTGTTTATGAGAAAGTATGTAAAGGTGTGATAATACGAGAATGGGATCGGGGTGGGTATCGTAAACTCGGACAGCGATCACGTAGGTCTGTTGCATTTGGCATAGGCTGAGACTTGAAAAAGCAAGTATGAGAATCAGTCTGAGCCACGATCAGCTCGGATGAGACCGGGATTAGATCGAGGCATCATAAGCTCGGGTTCCAATCATGTAGGACTGTCGCATTTAGCGCGGGTTGAGTTGGGATCGGGCCTGGGGCGTGTGATGCTCAGGTCGTGATTGGGGCTTGAGGCATGAACGGGTACGCGGGCCGGATGTAGTGAATGATCACAGTATGCCTGAGGCGTGTACTTCAACGCAGATCACTGGCGAGGAATATGAAAGAGGAATGAGGATGGAAGGAACAGTGGGTTGAGAGTGGTACATGCACGTGTTTACATTTGACATGATTGAGTTTGAATGCTGTTGTGCGCATGATTGAGCCTAGTAATATTATTTGATGTGCTTGCGATGTGATGGCTTGATGTGTACGAATGCACGTGTGTCTATGTGATTGTCTGGAGGTACGTGATAGCCTAGGTTGAGTTTAGGGGTGAACTTACTGAGAAGTGTTCTCACGGTTGTTTCAACCAATAATTTCAGAACCCCGATAGAACCCATGAACCCTCCACCACCGCCATTAGTATGTTTTGGAGTACCAGTGCATATGGAGTATGAGGTAACTGAGTTTCCGATGGGTGACGGGATGACCTGGATAAGACACACGACAATTGTGTTTATAGAAGTGGGAAAGCTTGCCTTGGATGAGAATCATTTTTGAGATTGAACGTCAGGTCATCAACTCCTTTCTGATTTTGGTAGTTTCAGTAAAGTGTGCACTGGTAGACAGAGGTTTGTTTTATTGTATATATGGTGAAACAAGTTGAACAAGAAATAGAAATGTATATTCTCCCAATTCTCCCCAGTTTAATTTGTTAAGGTGTTTATGGTTTCCGTTTGCGCGATTGAATCTCTGATGTTTAGTTAAGGTCGGCGATAACCTAGGACGTCGAAACTGTTCGACCGGAGGCGGGATGTCACGATCTCGATGGGGGTTCGGGGCATGACATCCCCGTATGAATTGGTATTAGAGCAAGGTCAGCTCGATCTAAAGTTGGTCGAATTAGAGTGATATGGAGCGGAAACCTTGGGGTAGTAATTGAGGAGATTTCAATAGGTGTAGGGTAGAGTGAGCTACACTTGCCTCCAGATTGGTTGTTGTGATTGTTTGTGTAAGTCAATTGTGTATGATAATTGAATTGCAGACGCGTTTGGACTTGAGGTAAGTGTTCAGACTCTGAAGATTGTGAGTTCGTGATTGATAGTGGGGAGTTGCTTGTTGAGTGAGCCTTCGTGTTAATTCGCTACTTAGAATTGGATTGAGCTAGTTGGTTTAAACCGTTAATTCCTATGTGGAATTACAGTAGGTAGTAGAGTGGTAGAATCATGACGATGAGCAGCGAAGGAAGAGGAGTAGGAAGAGTTGCAAGGAGAGGCGTTGGTAGAGGATCCCGGGTAGAGGACGTGCTCGAGCTAGAGCTGTTGAGGATCTTGGAATGGGTGCTGGAGCGATGGGAAATTTAGGTGTGGATTCTAGAATAGCAGCAAACCCTGGAATAGAAGTTAGACATGTTGTGGACCCGAGAATGGAAGCTTTAATGAGAACGTTGGAGCGGATTGGTGATATTATAGAACGGCAGACTCAAGAGCGAGCTGCTCCGGTTGCCCAAGCCATTGAGGCTGTTGCTGTTGCTAATGAGAACCAAGGTCAGGGGCAAGTGATTGCGAATAGACCTATGCACCAGTTGGTAGAGCAGTTTATTAAATTGAAGCCACATAAGTTTTCTAGGAAAGGTGACCCGGAGGCCACACCTAGATGGGTAGAGGAACTTGAGAAGGCTTTTGAGGTGCTTGAATGTAATGATCATGAGAAAGTGACTTTGGCAGTATATCAGCTGCAAGATAATGCGAACGATTGGTGGAAAGTCACGAAGGATAGGATTTTTCCCGTAGGTACAGCCAAGGATTGGGCTGTTTTTACTAACAATTTTTATGAGAAATACTTTTCAGCTAGTGTTAGAGAAAGAAAACTCACGGAATTTATGAGACTCGGCCAGGGCCAGATGACAGTAGATCAGTATGAGGCGAAATTCGCGAGATTATCTAAGTTCGCGCCGAGAATGGTGGAACATCCTGAGGATAATACGCGGAGATTTTTGGATGGATTAAAAGCTGACATTCGTAGCCAATTGTTATTAGTAAATCTGGGAACGTATGAGTAGATATTTGATAGGGCCCAGATTCTTGAGCGGGATCAGATGGATAGAGCCGCCGCATCCGGATCGAAGTTTATCCAGGGTTGGAATAACCGTAATCCGAGAAAAAGGCCGATGGTGGATAATAGGCGTTTTACTCCACCAGTTAAAATGAATATTTGAAAGCCAATCCGGATTGGGAATGGTCCGTATAGGATTTGTGGAGGTCGACATGGAAACAGGCCTTGTCCAACCAGGGGTGGAGCTTGCTTTAGATGTGAAGGATTTGGGCATCATATAAAGAATTGCCCCAATTCCAAGCAGAATAGACCGCCTACTTTATCGCCACCTCGGAATGAGAATTAGACTGGAGCGCCCAGACAGCGGATTTGAATCAGAATAGGCCTCAAGCGCAAGGATGAGTGTATACGATGGCCGAAGAGAAGCTGAGAACGCATCAGGGGTTGTCACAGGTACGATTTCTCTGTGCAACCATGCTGCGTATGCTTTATTTGATCCTGGAACGTCGCATTTCTTTATATCGAAACAATTTGTGGAGTTAGTGGGAATAGAACCGCAATTGCTTGTTGTTGTGCTATGTGTGACGACTCCCTTGAATGATAAGATATTGATTTCGTTGGGGTGTCCAAACTGCAAGATTGTGATTGGAAATAGGAAGGAATTGATTGATTTGGTGGTTCTAGATATGTATGATTTTGACGTGATAGTAGAGATGGATTAGTTATCTAAGTAGAGGGCTGTAATGGATTGCAATAGCAGGGTGATCCAATTTAATCCTGTTGGACATCCAGATTTTAAATTTGTGGGAAGTCGAGGAAGACCCTCGATTCAGTTGATATCCTTAGTGGAAATGACAAAATTGTTAAATGAGGGATATCAAGGATTTCTAGCTGCAGTAGTGGATTCAACGGCTGAATATAGCGGTAATGTATGAGTATCCCGATGTGTTTCCTCAAGAATTAACAGGATTACCGTCGGGAAGAGAAGTAAAGTTTGTGATCGAGTTGGTGCCTGGAACTGAGCCAATCTCGAGGATACCTTATAGAATGTCACTATCAAAGTTAAAGGAATTAAAGGTGCAAATGCAAGAGTTGTTAGATAAGGGGTTTATTCGTCCCAGTGCGTTTTCATGGGGAGCGCCAGTTTTATTTGTAAGGAAGAAAGATGGATCATTGAGGTTGTGTATAGATTACAGGCAGCTGAATAAGGTGACGGTTAAAAATAAGTATCCCTTGTCGAGAATTGACGATTAGTTTGATCAGTTACAAGGGGTTTCGGTATTCTCTAAAATTGATTTGAGAACGAGATATCATCAGTTGAGGATTAGGAAAGATAATATATCGAAGACGGCATTTAGGACGAGGTACAGGCATTATGAATTTACAGTGATGCCGTTCGGATTGACGAACACACCTGCTACCTTTATGGATATGATGAATAGGGTGTTTAAGGAATTCTTAGATTAGTTTGTAATTATGTTTATCGATGATATATTGATGTACTTTTGCCGATGATAAAGTATCGTATATTGAGAGACCGATCAGGATTGAAGATCGGAAAGAATGGGTTCTGAGGAACAAGACAATCCCGATAGTAAAGATTATCTGGGAGCACCACGGAACCGAAGGCGCAAAGTGGGAAAACGAAGAAATGATGCAATATCAGTACCCCCAGTTATTTGAGTAGCGGTAATAATTGTAAATTTTGAGTAGTAATGAGATTGTAAATTTTGAGAACGAAATTTCGTAAGGGGGGAAGATTGTGATATTTCGAAATTTCACTAATTGAAATTTATTGAATAATTGAGTTTTATGATGTGTGCTCGCAATAAATTCTCTCCCGGAACTAATCATTCCTGGGAATGATAACCATTAGGGAAAGACTAATAGGGGATTAAATTTTGCGCGACTAAAGAAAATTCGATTGTGAATGGATTTCAACCATTAAATCGTGGAAGTGATATTTTTAGCCACTGTTGGCCGATCCAAGGATAGTTAGAGATCAGTTCGCCACTGTCCTAGTAGTGGATCACGGGTGATTCCGTTGGACCAAGAAACGACTTGACGAATGATTCCGAAATTATACTGAACAATCGTACCCCTCGGATCAAGTGATTGATCTTTGCGATTTTAATGACAACCGAGGTCGTCATGCACCGAACGGACTTGCACGTGACTCGATTCAGTATCAGTCATGAATCAATTCTGGGAATTTCCCCAGCAAGCCGCCCGTTCGCTCGAGAAACGCTCGAGTTGCGTTTAATAGAATTTAATTATGGAATTTTTGCCCAAATTGGACACCAGAAAATTAGGAAGTCACGCCAGAACGTTAGAACGACATTGCACGTGACACGTGTCAATTTTTGGTGTGCTTAAATTCTTCGGAAAAATTCGATTTGGACAAGAAACGGAGAAAGTGACCAAAATACCCCTAGGATTTATTAAAGGACAAGCTTTAAGGGTAAAGGGCATTTTGGACAATTTTACCCTTAGATTTTTGGGAAATTACAAGTATGCCCTTGGATATTTTTGTGCAAGAATCGATCTCAGCCATCAAATCAAGATAAGATCGAATCGAGACTGTCGACTTAAAAATGTGAGAAAAGGGTAATTTGGACATTTCCACCTTTGGTCAAATTTCACTATTTAAGTCTAGATGTTCCCTCTCTCCTCCATTATTCTCTTCCTTCCCCAATTTGCCGTGAATTTCCCCACTTCCACCATGAGCTCCCTTGGCCTCCTTCCTCCACACCGGATCAACCACCCCCGGCTCTGCCGCTCGCCGCCACACGCCGGACCGCCACCAAGTCACCGCCTAACCTCCGTACTAGCCCCAAACCACCACCACTAGCCACCGTTTCTCTCTCTTTCTCTCCCTTTCTCTAGTGGCCTTGAGCCCCACCAAGGAGGGTCGAACCGCCGCCGCTCAAGCCGGACACCGCCGTGAGTCCCCACCGTGTTCGTTTAAGTGCCACCGCTTCCCATTCTAGCCAATTAAGTCTAGAACTCAGTAAGTCATACTCTAATCCCGATTTAGGATATTGGGTATCGACGGATAATTTGATTTGGGATGAAATTGACAATATGTGAGTGCGAAATATTGGGGTTTATGATTGGAAATGTTTGGCGAGCCTTGAGGATTATTTTTGGAATTTTTGGAGGACAATTTGAGGTGAATTACAAGCTGCGAATTACTGTTCACGGGGCTGTGATGATTTGTTCGAGACGCAAGTTGGGTTTTTAGAACCAGTATTTTATGGCGAGAAATTTTTGTGAAGGATCGGAATTAATCCAATACCGTTTGGTGGGAGAAAAATGAGAATTTACGTGTTGGATGTATATTTAAATTATAAATAAATTGTGGTGATTAAATTGAGTATGTTGTTGTGCAATTGGGTGACTGTATATGCTTGTTAGGTGCACACGTGTGTTAGATTAAATTAATTATTAGTATTGACATGTCTTATGCTAAATGTGTATGAGCTACGTGTAAAATAATGTGTGTGCGGGCCATGTCATGCCCCGGACCCCACCGAGCTCGCGACATCCCGACCACGGTCGATTATTTGAACGCGACGTCCCAGGACGTGTCGCCGACCCAAACGAATTACGCAAACGGAAGCATATAAAATATCCCGGACAATAAAAACATGACTAAGGGATAGAATATTGAAATTTAGTAAACACATAACATTATAAAGTATTCATTAATACAAAATGGTAACCCGGCTTTCAAAATCAACCAAAATTTTCAAAAAGGGGCAGTGGTTGACAAGCGTATCTTCTCTACAAAAGGTACTCAAAATACAGGGTAAACTGGTCTATCCTTCATCCCTGTGGTACTCTGGCGGCATCCTCGGATCCCTCACGATCGCGGATCTGAAAGTGGTTATATAATAACCGTGAGAACAAGTCTCAATAAGCAACAACCTAAACCTAACCTAGGCTAATGCGTACCCAGACCAGTCTAACATGCGAATCACCCGACGATACAATCAATTTCACATGACAAGCTTACCTCACCTCGAACCGCGTGCCAACCCTACATATCAGTCCAAACACAATAATGCAAGAATAATTCACCGCCACATCGCAATCCCCCGGCACACACACTTTCACTCAAAATCAATCAATCCAACCAAGCACTCACACGCACATTCAGCCGATCCAATCAGTCACATCACTCACACATATCCAACAAATTTTCCTCTCACGGTCCACTGCCAACATGCCTCAATTCTGGTCTCCCATCACACAATTCACACAATTCTTTCAATCCCAATGGCCGCCGTCAACACGTCCCAAGCCATATCATTCACTCAAATCCAGTGGCCGCCGTCAACACGTCCCAAGCCACGATATTTAACAATTCCAATGACCGACGTGAATATGTCCCGGTCTAATCACACCTTTAACGGGCCACCATCAACACGTCTCAAGCCCGCATCCAATTGGTACATCGGCCATTCAAGCCTTCACACGGATCGCCGTCAACACGTCCCAAGTCCGTAGACCTCCGATCGATCCGGGCTTAAAATCGACAAGCATGCACACGCCATTCAATTTAATCACATTCACGCCAAATTGCATCAAATAGCTTAAATTCACAAATTCGGTCCAAACCACAAATCGCCACTTCAACCACAAACCCGACGTTCAAGTCGGTCACACACGATTTTTCCCAAATCAAGCATACTGTCTAATCCAATTTAAATTGCATAATTAAATCACAATATCACTAAATTAATGCACGCCCTAGCCGTTCTAACCCGAGACTAGTCAATAAAATACCCAAAAGACTAAGTAGGGTCTAGGAAGTCGCTTACCAAGTTTTGGCCCGAGAAAAGTCGGCTCGGGTCCAAAATAGCCCGGGCGAACAATGTGGACTAGGTGCGGGCGCTGGAGAGGGAGAGAGGGGAGAGGGAGGTAGAGGGGTCGAGGGAAAGGCGGCGACCGGGCGGCGGGCGACGACGCGACGCAGGGAAGGGCGGCATCGGGCGGGCGGGCGGCACGACGCGGTGGGCGGCACGGGCGGGCGGGCGCGATGGAGGTGGCATGAAGCTCACTATCACCGCAAGGGAGAGAGAGATGCGGGCTGGGCAGCTGGCGGGCGGCGTGACGGTAAGCTGGGCCGCTAATGGGGCGACGCGCGGTAGTTTCTGGGCTATTAGGTGGGACGGTGTCGAGCGGAGACGGGGTGGAGCGGCGAAGGTGGACGGAGGTCGGGGGGAAAAAGGAAGAGGAGAGCGACCAGGTGGTGGGGGTGGCCGGCGGGGCTGCCGGCAGCTTGTCAGGTGGTGCAGCACGGTGGTCGAGCCGACGACGGCAACGCACGACGGCAAAGGGTTCGAGCGGCCGCCACCAGGCGAGCTGGATGTAAACGGGCTGCACTCTAGAGAAGCCGAAGAAGAAGAAGAAGAAACGAAGGAGAAGAGGAAAAAAGGGAGGAAAGAGGAGAGAGAAGTGTCAGGGGGTGGGTGTTTGCATTGAAGGGGACGCGCATGGGGAAGGGAAAAGAAAAGCATGCACGGCAGAGGAAAAAAGAGGGGGGGAAAGAAGGAGAGAGAGAGAGAGAGAGAGAGAGAGAGAGAGAGAGAGGGACGTGCGCGGGGATGGGGGGCCGGCAGAGGAGAGAGGAGAGAGAAAGAGAGAGAGAGAAGAGAGAGAGGACTGATTTAACTTTTCGAGCGCGATCCAATGGACACGGTCCAAACTAAAAATCGACCTAACTGTCCCGATTTAAATTGGGAAAAAGGCCTAACAGTCCCCTAAAAATCCCAATAATAATCTAAGGTAAAAATGCCAAAATAAAATAACCTAAGACACACTACGAGGGAGGTCTACCAGTCCAAATTCGCACTCGGTCAAAAATTTATTTTTTCACTATTCCTGATAATCTTGACGTTGGCCACAATAATATCGACACCGTCCAATTTATTTCGTCCCGGAACTTCCGAAAATCGACTGCCAAGTTCGGGGTCTAAATAACGACCAAATTCGATCGAATGCAATTCTAGCAAAATTTCTATTTTTAAAAACAAGAACCCAAGAGTGATCAGTTCCCGGGCGAAATTCTATTACAAGCGCACTGACAAATTACACGTTTTATAAATCTCAAAAATAGGCCAAAATCCGAATGTCAGGCCACGTGTGAAGGGCCAGTTGTGTGTGATAATTGCATGTGGAGCGTAGGCATGAGTGAGAAGGAAGTTGTGGTGTGACAAGTGTTTGTGGGAAAGTATACGAAGGTGTGATAGTACGAGAATGGGATCGGGCTGAATATCGTAAACTCGTGGAGCGATCACGTAAGTCTGTTGCATTTGGTACAGATTGAGACTTGAAAAAGCAAGTATGAGAATCGGTCGGAGGCACGATTAGCTTGGGTGAAATCGGGATTGGACCGAGACATCATAAGCTCGGGTTCCAATCATGTAGGCCTGTCGCATTTGGCGCGGGCTGAGCTGGGATCGGGCTTGGGGCGTATGATGCTCATATTGCGATTGGGGCCTGAGGGGTGAACGGGTACGCAAGCCGGATGTGGTGAATGATCGTAGTGTGCCCGAGACGTGTACTTCAACGCGGGTCACTGGCGAGGAATATAAAAGAGGAATGAGAATGGAAGGAACAGTGGGTTGAGAGTGGTACATGCGCGTGTTTACATCTGACATGATTGAGTTTGAATGTCACAGCGATGATTGAGCCCTAATGCGCAATATTATTTGATGTGCTTGCGATGTGATGGCTTGATGTGTACGAATACACGTGTGTCTGTGTGATTGTCTAGAGATACGTGATAGCCTAGGTTGGGTTTAGGGGTGAACTTACTGAGAAGTGTTCTCATGGTTGTTTCGACCAATAATTTCAGAACCTCGACAGGACCCATGAATCCTCCACCACCGCCATTAGTATGTTTTGGAGTACCAGTGCATACGGAGTATGAGGTAGCTGAGTTTCCGATAGGTGACGGGATGACCAGGATAAGACACACGACAATCGTGTTTATAGAAGTGGGAAAGCTTGCCTTGAATAAGAATCATTTTTGAGATTGAACGTCAGGTCATCGACTCCTTTTTGATTTTGGTAGTTTCAGTAAAGTATGCACTGATAGACAGAGGTTTGTTTTATTATATATATGGTGGAACAAGTTGAACAAGAAATAAAAATGTATATTCTCTCAATTCTTCCCAGTTTAATTTGTCAGAGTGTTTATGGTTTCCGTTTGCGCGATTAAATCTCTAATGTTTAGTTGAGGTTAGCGATAACCTGAGACGTCGCAACTATTCGACCGGAGGCGGGATGTCGCGGGCTCGACGGGGGTTCGGGGCATGACACTAAGAATTCTATGGATGTATCCATTCACATGTAAGGAGGTTTCAGGACATGAATTGATCCTTATCTCTTATGTAAATTCAATCCATAAATTAAATTCTCATTACACTATATCATTAAATGCCAGATTTTGAGTATTTAACTTCCATATATGGGTTTTGCGTTATTAAATACAATCTGACTACATTAACCATATTGAACTATCTATTGAGCATAATTATATCATTCACTTAGCCAAGACGTCTTATTATAAAATGCAAATAAAAACTTTTTCGGTGCAAGAAAAGGACCAGACGCTTACTTCTGCAAGGGCAGATATATATGTTTCTTGAAATGCTAATAAGTAGGCATGCTGTTAATTATCTACCTAGGAGGAACATATAGCATATTATATGTAAACGGTTTAGTCAAATAAATCACTACGAATGCATGCCCATCGCCCATCCCTTTATATCAGGTAAGATCCATCGATTGGATGACATGTGTAGCCCCGAAGTTACTTTAAATAGGTGACGTTATGATTTAAATGCGCGATTGTCATATCTAAATCAAGAGGTTAACAATTTAGCCACTCTCTGGGGAGTGAATAAGTAATCTTCTACAACAATCTTATTCATCTAGTTAGATGCTTGTAAAATCCAATATCTAGTGTGTCAATCCGCGTATCGCATTGCTTTAATTAGTCGAAGGGTGTTGACGGGCCTGTTCGATTGGGTTCCCACTTATACCCAACCCGTGCAGAAGATGAAGGTATAAAATTTCTTGTGATTTAATTCAAGAACCCACTTGCACAAAATCCGAACTTAAAAACGGGTCAAGTTGAGTTTGTTTTTTGGTGGCATAGTCATCCATAATTATCTCGACCCAAATTTTACAATGGTTCATGCATGTTTAGATTCGCCGCACCTTGGACCAATTTATGTGCTGAGTTTTAACTTTGGAAACATGCCTTTTTGAGGAATTTCCACAAGCCCACGTAGATCCATTCCCTCTGGATGCATTTCTCGTTAGGCACAAGTCCAAATATAGATACAATAAAGGGTATAAGCATAAACACATATAACCCTAAGATATACAATATAACCTAATATATACAATATATCTAACACGCCCCCTCAAACTCAAGGTGGGTCAACCAAAGAGAGTTTGGAAAGAAGAAGAGCAAAACATTGTGATGTAAGAGATTTGGTGAAGAAATTGGCAAGCTGAGTTGCAGAGACTACAAAAGGGAGAGAAATGACGTTTGTTTGAAGCTGATGACGCGTGATGTGATAATCAACGTCGATGTGCTTGGTACGCTCATGAAAGATCGGATTTGTAGCAATGTGAATAGCATTCTTGTTGTCGTAGTGAAGAGGAATGGGAGCAGAGGAGGCAACACCTAGATCAGCAAGGCAACGACAAAACCAAATAATCTCAACGGTAGTGTCGGCCATAGCACGATACTCAGACTCAATAGAGAAGCGAGACACGATAGGCTACTTCTTGGCACACCAAGAAATCAGAGAATCACCCAGAAAAACACAAAATCCAGTGATGGACTTGCGATCAGTAACATCCACCACCTAGTCAGTGTCAGAGTAAGCACGAAGAGCAAGTGAGGAAGTTGACGGGAGGAAAACAGAGCATGTCATAGTACCATGAAGATATCAGAGAATCCGAAGTACAATAGCATAATGAATTGTGCAAGGAGTCACTACAAACTTACTAACATGACGAATAGCATAGGCAATATCATTACGAGTTGCTACAAACTTACTAACAAGACGGTTGCCAACAAGAGCCCGGTAGCAAGTGACATTAGACAGAGAGGCTCACCATCATCCGGACGAAACTGTAAATGAAGTTCAACAGGAGTAGCCGCACTACAATTATCAGATAACTCAGCATGAGTGAGAATATCAGCAATGTACTTCTGCTAGGAGAGAAGAATATCACATCGACTCCGAGCAACCTCAAAGTAGGCAGGGAGGAGGCATTAAAGAGGTGACACTGGTCGGAAGAGAAGGAAAAAAGTAGGATTGAGGAAATAGTGTAAGAAACCTAGATCCTTTATAACAAACTGATGGTGAAGATGTTGCTTAGTATAAGCAATATGAGCAGAGTCATCCCCAATAATAATCATATCATCAACATAGATAAGCAGAATAGTACAACCAATAGGAGAAGTGTGAGCAAACATAGCATGATCATTTTCACTCTAAATAAAACCAGCTGACCGAACAACATTTGCAAAACACTCAAACTAAGCTCGAGGAGCCTGTTTGAGACCATAAAGAGCCCGACGAAGACAACAAACTTGACCAAGAGAATGAATAAGACCAGGAGATGGCTGCATATAAAGTTCCTCCTGAATGACCCCATGAAGAAAAGCATTCTTCACATGAAGCTGAAATAGAAACCAATTACGAATAGAGGCTACTACAAGAAGAGTACAAACAGAAGTCATTTTGGCAACAGGAACAAAGGTCTCTTCATTATCAATCCCATACTCCTGATCAAAATCACGTGTGACGAGATGCACTTTATATCGCTCAATACTACCATCAGAGTGGTCTTTATTTTGTAGATCCAGAGACAAGATATCAAAGATTTCCCTAGTAAAAGAGGCACAAGGTCCTATGTTCCAGTGTACTCAAGAGCAGACAACTCCTCAGAAATAGCAGCACGCCACTCGGCATGACGTACAACATACTACCATACGATAATGTGACTGTTCTTGCAAAGTGAAGACAGCAGCCATAAAAGAACCAAACTTATCATAATAACTCGTAGTCGCCACATACCTAGCTGGAGGACAACGATCCTGCAAAGGATTCCATCGAGGGGACGGTGAGCGAGAATCGTCAAGAGGCGTCAAAGTGGCAGGTGAAGTAGACGAGGGAGGAGGCATAACAGGAGAATGTGGTGACACTGGGTCGGACAGAGAAGACATAAAAGTAGGATCATGAGGTGAATCAAGAGGAAAATTAATAAGAACAAATGGAGATGACTGTGAAGAATTAGAAAAGGCGAAAAAGAACGGTAGGTACTCAAAAAACTGAACACTACGAGAGATATAAATATGCTATGAAAAGGGATCATAACACCTGTAGCCTAAGAAAGCACACCGAACTGGCTTGGCGGAGAGTTTAGTGTGCTCATGGGAAGAAAGAAGCACATAACACGTACAACCAAAAACACGAAGGTAGTGATAAGTAGGTTGTTCAGAGAAAAGACATTGATGAGGGGTGGCTTTAAAGAGGATAAGAGAAGGAAGTCGATTTATGAGATAGACTACAGTAGAGAGTGCTTCGGCCCAAAATTCAGGGGGAACAAAATTAGACAACAGAAGAGCACAAGTAGCATCCAGAATATGATGGTGTTTTCGCTTAGCAAGACCATTTTGAGCAAGAACACCAGGACAAGACAACTGAGGTAGAGTTCCCTGAGAAGTTCTAAAAGCTGTAGAGAGATACTCCCCTCCCGAATCAAAATGAAAGACTTTAATAGTTTTAGAGAATTGAGTAGAAATCATGATCGTAAAATTTTTATAGATAGAGAGAAATTCATCATGAGAATGCATGAAATAAACCCAAGTATAACAAGGATAATCATAGATATACGATACATAATACTTAAAACCACTTCCAGAAATGTGGGGGGCAGGACCCCAAACATCCGAATGTACTAAATCAAAACATGCATTAGAAACATAAGAGCTAACAATAAAATGAGGTGCAGATTGTCTAGCTAAAGGGCAACTAGTACAAGGACACATAACAAATGATGGAATAGGCTCAAGTACACCCTGAAACGCAGAAAAGACAAATGAGATGCAAATATATGACCTAGACACTAATGCCAACAGTCAAGGTCGAGGATGGCAAGATAGGTTGAGGTGAGGGAAGCTAAAGATGCCGCATCATAGACAATCCTCTATGTCTACTACCCCTGCCAATCATCCGGCCACTCATACGATCCTACACAACACAAGAATCAACGGCAAATGTCACAATATAACCCATATTAGCAAGTTGCCCAACAGATAAAAGATTAAGAGCTAACGGTGAGCAAGTTGTATAGGCGACCTGTGGGTGTGTGGGCCGACATGTATGAGCTATAAATGTGTAGTATAAAAGTTCGTTGGTGGCCCTGTTGTGCGTTTGTCAATTGTTTGAGTGCAAGTGAAGATGAGAGACAGACAAAGACTATTGTCGCGGGACCACGAAATAGCCTCTGCGGCGTCTGATGAGCTGCAAACACCAGACTAGTCTAACTTCTAAAGATTATGTTTAAGAACAGTACGGTGAATCGCATCCTCAAACCGGAACACTTTGGTACAATTTAGCTCATGTATGTAGTTCTGCGAGCTAAACACACTAAACACTTCGGTACAACAATTGCTTTTAGTCTGCCATATTCGCATGAAAACTAAATAGAATCTAACACTGCTAGAATATGGTATATTATTTGTCATAAAGGAGTTTTCAAATGAATTGGGGCGAGTGAAACTTGGAAAAGCATATAAATGCACTTTTGTGACTGTTAATTGATTTACGCAATATATAATTATCCGAAAGTAATAGAAAATTCTACTTTTACAACAACAAAAAAAAGAGAGAATTTCAATCAAATTTAACTAATGTAAATATCATTTGTTTAACAATTAACTTACATGTCAAATAGGTCAATGTGTAATTAGAAATACTATAAGCAGTCCAACAGTCAAGATATTGCTTTTTTTATGGATGTATCTTGTCTGGAGAAGGTTTTAGGATAAGTTTTCTTCATGCATTAATCCTCATCTCTAATGCATATCCAATCTAAACATTAAATGGTCATTACACTATAGCATTAAATGCCAGATTTTGCATATTTGACTACCATGAATGGCTTTAGCCTTCTTGAGGGCATCATTAAAACATAATCTGATCACATAAATTATAATGAACAGTCAATTTAGCATGATTATTTCATTCATATAGCCACCACATCTTGCTATAAAATGCAAATGAACTCCATTTTCAGTTTAAGAAAAGGAATAGACCCTTACTTCTGTAAAGGTCGGACATATTGTAATAGCACGGTGGAATAAAGCTTTACCGTAGGCTCACTAAGGGCAAAGGAGATCATACATTTTCTTGAAATGTGGTAAGCAGTTATGCTATTAATATCAATAAGGATACTTTTAACTCAGCGAAAGAACATTAGAAGTGCCAAAAGTTGTATACGGCACTCACTTTAGTATCAAAAGTTTTCACCAATTCACTTAAATGCCAAATCAGAAAAAAAAAACAATCATTAAGTGCCAACGGACAGAAATTTCGACCAAAACTAATAAGTGGCTTTTATGGTATATTATTTAAAAAATCCAATTCACGTGGCATTTCCACGTAGTGTTCTTGACGCTGAAATGATTACTTTTTAACAACGATTAACACTAAAATGATCTCTTTTTAACGATGACTAGTACTAAAGTGACCACTTTAAAGAAAATTTGGCACTCAAATGATCACTATTTACAACTTTTAGACGACGTTATTTAGGAGTTATATACTAACTAGCCATGTAAGACTGAGAAATTAATAAAATATGGTTACGTTGGATTTTCTGCAATCCAAATCAAAGTTGGCACTTAAGTGATTATTTTTTTTTTAAATGGCACTTAAGTGATCTGGCAAAAACTTTTGGCACTAAAGTAAGCATCGTATATAACTTTTGACACTTTTAATATCCTTCTTCTCTTTTAACTCATTAAATTTACTACATCGAATTTGCATTTTGGTTGCCTGCAGATATTGTGAAAATCTTTTTCAAGAATGAAGTTCATTTAAAAAGAATCCAATGCATCATGGATGGATTTCGTGTACCTAACTAACTTGAAATTTATTTGAAGTTGCCAGTTAAGAGAGGGCTATTAGCTGTAAGATGCGAAGGTAGGTGCATAACAATGCTAAGATTCAACAACTCAATTAGAACATGGCGGCAACGCTCGCCAACCCACAGTACAAAAAAAAAAAGAAAAGAAAGCAAATGAAAAAATCTATAAAAATTTCAAAAAATTAATAAAAAATTTGTAGAAATTATCCACGTCAATGCCGACCATGCCACTTACGACGACCAGCATCCACGATAGCAATTTCCAGCTAAAATTGAACGGGGAGGACTACATTGAAGGATTGTCAAAAGATTTAAAACTAAATTGATTAAATTAAAATATTTAGAACTGAATTGACTGCAGTATGATAAGTTTAGATTTTATTATCCCTTGGCAAATCCTCAGTCTAACGCGCACACTCTCTGCTCACTTACCAAGACTTCTTAGGCGGCGAGTGAAGAGGCAAAAAGGCCATACACGAACAAGAAAAGAGAGAGTCCCAAAAGGGGTGGGCTTTTACTATCCCTTTAATGGGCTTCCATTAACCAATTCTAGGTACTGGCCTTCAGGATTAGGATCTTTGGGCTTTAAAAAGAAAATTCAGGCATGAATATATATATATATATATATATATATATATATGTATGTATGTTAGCGCTTGAATTAATCACTAAGGCATCGACAAATTGGTAAATCATCAAATATTTTAGGGCTA
This sequence comes from Syzygium grande, assembly GCA_024733475.1. Lineage (NCBI taxonomy): Eukaryota > Viridiplantae > Streptophyta > Magnoliopsida > Myrtales > Myrtaceae > Syzygium > Syzygium grande. The sequence continues at coordinate 13,831,567 of JAMXDD010000008.1, read as the reverse complement.
AATCGGCACAATTAGAAGGTTTTAGGACTAGATTTTCATTAGGCATGAACTAAATTAGCACAATTGAAAAGTTCATGACTGAAGTGGTCAACATTCAATAAATTTAGAGTTTTCTAGACATTTTCCCAAATGAAGGCTCGGCTACACATTCAGACAAGGGATCGATTGAGTCAATATGTGAGGGATGACTAATCATCTCAAATGGTTCTATCTAGGATTGAACGAGAAATCATATATCAAACTGCCAAATGACGTTGACAATCCTTTACTTCAATAGCATCTAGGGTTCCTTAAACAATGTTGTTAGGGCCTGACTCCAGCCCTCGAGGGTTATTGTTTTTGCGACATCCTAAATCTTTTAATCTTTCTTTAATAACATGCGGAAGCGTACATTCAAACAACAGCCAAACAATAACAACAATGAGCGGCCAGGAAGAACAATCAATTCACAAACTCACTACTTCATATTTTACATGCCCTTTTTCTACGGGCTGCTTTTCCTTATCTTTACCAAAAGTTGGGATAACCTTAGCTCCTATAGTGAGCTATACTATCAAAAACAATTCCCCTATTAGTCAAGCTAGTACTCTAAGGATTCACCACAGTTCCATCGGACGAGAATCCCGGCAGTCCATCAAACCCTCGAAGAGGACTGACCAAGTCCCCATCGAACCATGTAAACCAGGCTTCGTAACGGTGGGGAACCATGTTCTCAACTTCCTCTTGCACCTAAATGGGGGTGGTAAACGTACAATAGGGGGTATCCTCTTCTACATCTACTATATCTATGACAGACACATGCATCTCTATAGAAAGTCCATGTCGAACGGGAGACAGCATCGCCCTAACTACAAATCTATGAAAATTAAGAAGTAAGTCACAACTCAGTAAGTAAAAGTCACTAAACTCTCGATAGGAGGATGCCTCGCCATCGAATAAAGCACATGGCATAGCCATATCAATTGATGGCAGATCAATAGCAAAGATGCTTCAAACACACTTGTTCTTATGCATAAGACGATCTCAATTTGCCTTTCAATTCAAGCAACAACACTTTAACCAAGAGTATGCACACAAGGGATTTATTATCTCAACGGTTGGTACGGTTCATACGGAAATTCTCTAGGCAACGTCCCTTAATCAAGGACGACGGCTATTCATCCGAACTTAATTGAGCAATGTCCCCAATTAAGGGCATTGGCTATATTTCCCTCGTATGACCATGCCAACAAGCATCATACCAATATTAGTACTTCACATGAAGTATGTGCCATGCAATATAACCTCTAAAATCTTACGTCATGCTGGGCTCGAAACCAAGTCCGTGGATCAAACCGACCAATCATGGCGCCGATCTACACCAAGCAAGGCTTGGATCGGTGTACCTTAATACTAACCCTCCCAGTAAGATTCGTTCTTGACATGCCTTGATGCCAATCCGAACCAAGCGAGACTCATTAATGACCCGGACGTTATCACACCCCAAACCCACGAGTGCGCTAACATCTCGCCAAAGGTCATGAAATGGCAACGTCCTAAGATACGTTGCCGACCCAATCAATCTGACTTACGATTAAACGCATGTGGAAGCAAACATGAAAATCCCAACAACAATCAATAAAATGGGATACTAAGGAAAATAATTTGATTCAGAAAACAGTGAAGCCATTTTATAAATACAATGTTAACCCAAAGAAGATACAATATATAGGCCTATTACAAAGACAATTTCCTCTAAGAGTAAATATGCAAATAGGGATATGGATGGTCAGGTTAACCTAGCTTCGCTATCACAAGAGGGCGATAAAAAAGATGGAATATCCAAACCCATCATCAAACCTGATGATATCTGAGAGGAGGCTCCGAATCGGACTCCATGTCATCCGGACCAGTATCCGAATCGATAATAGTTCCATCAGGAGGATCGAGATCCAAGGGGTCCCAAATCTCATCTCTAGTGCCACCATCTAGGGGTCCATCAAAGCCCCTTATCGGGCCAAACCGCCTACCCCCTTCCCTAATGAACCATGCTACAAATTCATGCGGCTGCCACAGATCAAGCTCCTTGTCAACCCAGACAGTTGATATATGCTTCTCATAAACCCTACCTAGTCCCACCGGAAACTCTACTACTATTGTGCTCATATCCATAGGAACGCCAAAACGCATTGGAGGGTGATTCATAGTCGAGGGTCTGAAAAATAGTTAACAAATAATAATGAGATAAACTCATCGAATTAACAACCTAAGCCTCGATTAGGAGGTCAACTCATCTCAAAACATACAACTCAACCCGACATACACAACATGCCATCAAACAATCATAGGTAATCTTACCTTGCCATGGCACACACCCTGCACATTATCAATCCCCATATATAATCATCATACAATAAGCATATAATGCAATCAGTGCAATCAAAATACATAGCAGCTTTCCCATGCACAATGTGTGACATTTCAAATTTTGGCCCACTTGATATTTATGAAATGCATAATTTCAATAACGCACTTATAGTAAATCTTGCCCAAACTTGATTAGTCTGGGACACTAACCAATAGGAAAAGGCTAATTAGGGATCTAGATTCACGCAACCATAGAACCTAACCATGGACTGACTTTCGACCATAAGGATTGTCAAGGTAATATTTTGGGCTAATATAAACCGATCTAAGGATGGTCATGGATCGATTTGCGAATGCTATATAATTGGATCACAAGTGATTCTGCCTCACCTGAATACGAAATTTACAAACGATCTCAAACATATTCCAAATGATCACGTTCTTTAGAACTAGTGATTGATCATTGCAATTATATAACAATCGAGGTCGCCATGGTTTAAGTGAACTTAAAAGTGGCTCGATTTAGTATCGACCACGGGTCAAATATACGAATTTCTCGAAAACCACTCATTAGTTTGACATACGCTCAAGTTGTGTTATTTGGAGTTAGTCATTAATCAAAGACCGAGTTTGGGTATCGAAAATTTTGAAAGTCATGACAGAGTAATTGGACGACGTTGTTATTAACGCGGTCAGCCTCGAATTCGTCTGGATTCGTTAGAAAACTGAAATTTTGACATGAAGTGGAAAATGACTGTTTTGCCCTGGAGTTTTGTGAAGACCAAGTGTAATATGAGAAGGGCATTTTGGTCATTTTATACAAACTTTAGAAAAAAAAAAATTTCGAACGATTTTGCCCCTGTACTTTTTGTGAAATTCCAATTTTTTCCTTGGATATTTTGATAGGAATCGATCTGGGCTGTCGATTTTAAGATAAGATCAAATCGTAGCCATCGATTAGAAATTAGAGAGAGGGGTAGGATGGTAATTTTCCAGGGATAGGCTAAATTAGGCTTTTCTTTTTTTTTTTGTTTCTTTTCCTCTCTCTCTCTCTCTCTCCCCTCATTTCTTACGCTCAACTCTCCCTTTCCCTCTTCTGACCAAGAACTCCCTCTCCTCCTCTCCCTCACGTGAATTGGGCAATCGGCCAGCCAATCGCCGTTCTTTTGTCGTCGTTCCATCGAACCGTCCCTCGCCCTTTCGCCGTGTCGCACCACCACCGCCACCGCTGTATCTCTCCCACGTTTTCCATCGTGAAACACCCTCATCAGCCCCCATCTCAGCCCAGCACAGCCGAGAAAGCCAGTAGCCCATTGCCGCTGCTCATGGCCGCCGATGAACTGCCGGTACCCCTCATCGTGTGACGCCGCCACTGCTTCTATTTCTCCTCTGCATAGCCGCTTGGTAGTGCTCAAATCTTGCTTGGAATCACAAGTAAATGATATCCTAACCCTCGCCTAGGATAACGAGTAATTTCGGGTTAGTTCGGGCCGTTTTAGCGAATTTTAGGGGTTAATAGTGAAATAATGGTTGGACTAATTTGGCTGAGTGGTTTGGGTGGAATTATGATAATTTATGAGGTGGATTCAAGGTTAAAATTGATTGCTTAGGTGATCGGAATGATTAAGGGTTATTATCGTGATTTATTGCGTGAAAAACGAGCCTAAATGTGCTGTTATAGTGATTTTTCCGTGATGGCTGAGTTGCTGTGCATTGGTGGCTAAATTGATGTGTATTCATGTTTGAGATATAATGTGTGCTGGATTGGGATTTTCGGTAGGAGTACGGCACCCTTGAGTGGTGAAATTTGCCTTAAAATGCAAAAATTCATGTTAAATTGTGCACATGCAAATTGAATTGGCAAAATTGTGAGTTAGCATGGCTTATTGTTAGCCTAAGTATGTCGAATGACGTGTGCGAGTTGGTCGTATGAAATTGACATGTGATTGGGTGCCCAACGTGTTGCACGGTCATTAAATACCTTGAGGTATTTTTACGCAGGATCCAAATAATAAATGAAAAATGTGTGCATGTGTGATAACATAATCCCTTATGCATTTTACACGGGGAATTGAACCCGTCCTGAGACGTGTTACACGGTAGATGCCCGATTATATCTGAAGATTGTCAACCTGATGCGTTTTACACGGGTTGTGCCGTAAAAAGGAGATGGTGTTGTGCCTGAGGCGTGTTACGTGAGCTAAAGACACTAAGCCTGAGGCATTTTGACGTAGGCTATAGAAGTGTTGCTCAACCTAATGCGTGTTACGCAGGTTATGTTATAAAAAGGGAGATGGTGTAACATTTGAGGCGTGTTTGTTACGCGGGCTAGAGACACTGAGCCTGAGGCATTTTGTCGCGGGCTTTAGAAGTGCTGTTGGACCTGAGGCATGTTTATGTGGGTCAGAGATCAATGGCTAGTTTTTGGACCTAAGGCATGTTTACACGGGTCAGAAATGAATTGGATGCGTGTGCTCGAGTGAAATGGGAATCGTATAATGTTGTGTTTGTTATGCGAACGTGGGCATGAATATGGTTTGATTGGTATTATTGAGTGTGACATGGTGTCGGTTTTTGGTAATAATGCTTGAATTCGCATATAAGATTTTGTGCGTATCAAGGTGAGACATTTGTGCCTGCTATTGTTTTGGCTTGACAGTTGTGTGATTTGTGTGCTCGAACATGCCCAAAGATATGTGTTAGCCTAAGTAGGGTTTAGGGTGTTGCTTGCTGAGAAGTGTTCTCACGGTTTTATTTAAAACCATTTAGCCAATCGAAATTCCAGCGGAGTTGAGAGACGAGGACAATCCAATTGAGGTCAATGATGAGTCTAAGTCTTCAGAGGATCAGACTGACACTGACGACACCGACTCAAAGTGGACCCCCCCTCTAGGGTTTGTAAGGGTTACTTACGAGTAGACGTGGGGCTGTCGTTTTTTTTTAGGTGCCCCTTTTGGTGTAAATATTAGTCCCCCGAGCTGCCAATTCCTTTTTTTTATCGGTGGTGGTAGATGCGATAGTTGCTAGTTGTAAAGGATGGTATGGATGTTGTAAATATAGTGGATGTGATGTAATGTTGATGGTTTGGTGAATTATCTCTCCCTGTTACCCCATGATTATTTTGTCAAGATGTATGTTTTCGTTTCTGTAGTGTTTGACTCTAATATGTTGATTTGAGTCGGCGATGTTTCTAGAGACGTCACACTAATTTGACCAAGCTTGAGGTGTTGCACACTCGTCGGGGTTTGGGACGTGACACAATGCATTCATACAAATCCCAATTATAAGGTGAAATAGCTTTGGCCCTTTTCATACCGTGCCTCACGGTTTCATCCCATAATCAAGCGCAATGCTACTGCACTCTATCATGCGTATTCCGGTTACTACGGCCACTCAGGGTACGACACAACCCGCAATATTTGTATCAGGTTGGCGGTCTTTCGGCATAACCGGGCATTGTCTTATCCTGTCGGGCATGGCATTGTCTCATCCTATCTCAATGACGGCATCCCGTGAAAGGATTTCATTCCGAATTCAATTTACAAACGACTCCATCTCACCCTTCTCCTTGCGACAACATCCAATTACCAAATTGGGCACGAGCTGTCAAGGCTACGGTCAAACCCTAGGTTAACGGTCTTCAGGTATAACCGAGCACAATTGGAACTTTTAGGTGAACATGCACACATAGCAATCACTCAAGTCTCATTATTATCTTTCTCAATTTAGCCAATGCAGACATGATCCGTGCTAATACGTCAAAATATTGCAACTTTCACATGTAAAAATGCACAATTGGAACTTTTAGGTGAACATGCACACATAGCAATCACTCAAGTCTCATTATTATCTTTCTCAATTTAGCCAATGCAGACATGATCCGTGCTAATACGTTAAAATATTACCTATTTTACATGTAAAATGCACAATTGGAACGTTTAGGTGAACATGCACACATAGCAATCACTCAAGTCTCATTATTATCTTTCTCAATTTAGCCAATGCAGACATGATCCGTGCTAATATGTTAAAATATTGCAACTTTCACATGTAAAAATGCACAATTGGAACTTTTAGGTGAACATGCACACATAGCAATCACTCAAGTCTCATTATTATCTTTCTCAATTTAGCCAATGCAGACATGATCCGTGCTAATACGTCAAAATATTGCAACTTTCACATGTAAAAATGCACAAGAATAATCACACGTGATAATGTGCATGTAATTAAATTATCAAACTTGGCATGCTTCCATATTTAAATATCCTCACTCTCTTTCACTCATAAAATTTGACATATAAACCCAATATCTCAGATTTTATTGTTCATATACCCGCATTTCATCCTTGAAAATAGCAATACAATTCATTTAGCTATACTAGCTAATTTATACGACAGTTTTCAAAATAGGCATCACAATTCAAGCCTAAAACAATCACAAATTTTTGTTAAAAACTACACAAATTAATTAATAAAATATTAATATTTAAATTTCGAAAATTAATTTATTTAATAAGACAATATTAACTATAAAATAATCCGATAGCTTATCATCAAATCCTCGATAGCTTATCGTCAAAACCTCGATAGCTTAGCGCCAAAACTCCGATAGCTTATTGTCAAATCCTCGATAGCCATCCCAATATTGGCAATAGCTTATCACTAAAATCTCGATAGCTCATCGTATTTTTCCGATAACTTATCAAGTTCGCTTATCACTTATCGCGATAACTTATCAACTAATCCTTAATTAATTAGCATTGAGCATAACTAATTTAAACTGACTCATCCTAATCAAGTTTAATATACTAATTAAAGGATTAGAGCGATAACTCACCCGGAAATGATTTCGATTACACGGACGTGATGACGGTGGCAAGGGCTACGCGTGGCACGATCCAAAATTGACACAGAATGAAGACAACAGATGGGTCTTAGCTCAACAGCAGCTGGACAGAAGTTGTGGGAGGCTAGACAGCAGGGAGGGAGAGGCGGACTGGCGCGCGGGTGGCTCAAACAGATGGTGCACGGTGACTACGGTCATAGTGGTGGACGATGGTGGCTTGGGGGCCACAAAAACAACAGCCAAGAGGGGGGAAAGGTGGTAAGGATGGTGGCTAGAAATGGTGAGTGCATAAGGGAGATTAGAAGGAGAGAGAGTGTCACGCCCCAAACCCCTCGAAGCGCAATCATCCCACATACCGGTCAAATTTGATGCGACGTCCCAGGCCGCATCGCCGACCCAATTCCCAACACAGAACACAAAGCACATGCGGAAGCAATAATTAAAACACCTGTACAAAACAATACATAACCAAGAGTAGGAGGAACATCGAACAATCAAAAGCCTATTAATCAAGACTTGCATTGAGCTTCGTACAATGTCCACGATACACCAATATAAATCACCAATCAAAAGCGGGTCAAAGGCCACTACTAACAAGATTTCTAAGTGGCCAAGGAGACAGTCTAAGGTAGGGCTACAATCAAAAGATTACTCGCCCAACCTAAGAGAGGTCAAGGCTGATCCTAGGAAACTTAATCGGGATCAGATCCTGATGACTCAGACTCAGCCTCGATTTTCTCATCTTTCGAATCCATCTGCTCGACCTCGCTAACCTATTCGAGATCCTGCTCTATGGGCTTCGTACCCTCATATTAATTGGGTACACCAGGCATCCTCTAACAGGAGGCTGAAAAAAGGGGTTTAAATAACTATGAGACGAATCTCCGTGAGTAGGCCTCCTAAATTGAAACTAGGATAACATGCACCTCCCGACAAGCATATCAATATAACAACGGACCATAATGTCAATCAAATAACCTAGGCCCTTGATCCCGGATCGCTTACCTTGCTGACCCTGCAGGTTAGACAATAACAAAAGGATAATCACAACACATGCGTGTGCACACTTGGCCACATGTACGCCACACACATGCTCATGCTCAAAGTATTCATCTCGCATGCCATTCACCAAGTCTTGCACACTCGTACACTGGCCCATGCATTTTTATGCATGCAATTTCTATTCTCATACCATGATTTCCATTAGTCGCAAACGGCACACTGGCTCAATGCTCAATTATTAATTTAGAGCTCGACTCGCGTAAAACGCATCAGGTCTGACCCGTGCCAATGCAACAGGTCCACATAATCACAATACTAGTGGCCAACGTAAAAACGTCCCAGACTCAGTGTCTTTAGCCTGCGTCAAAACGCATCAGGTGCAACACCGATCTCCTTACAATCAAAGCCCGCATAAAACGCATCAGGATGGTCATCTTCCAGATGTATCAGGCATCATCTTGCGTAAAACGCATCAAGACGGCACACCCCGCGTAACACGCATCAGCGCAAATTGTGATCACCCATACACATAGCCAATTATTATCTGAACCCCGCATAACACGCATCGGGCATTTAGATGATCACGTGCTCATATCAGGCATGCATTCTCGCACAATCTCATCTCATGCCCCATTCTCGGCATACACAATGCATGGCCATGCAATACAATTTAATGCAACATGAGCATCAACCAATCAAGGGCACCCAATCAAATTCACATCACCATACCATGCCCAATATACAAACAGCATGCTCACTTGGTCCATTAATACCATGCGGCCTAAAATCACATTTCATAATTCCATACTTAGTACAAGCCATCACTCAGCCAATCACACTTCGCACGATTCGACCACACGAGCACGCAACATGGCATATCACAATTACGCACGAGTCACTCAATAATCAACCAATCCGGATAATTCCGGCAATTCCTACAATTAAACCCCAACATGCCTAATCCAGTCCAACAATCCTCCAATGGACAGCCATCAAACCAGCCACTCCGTGGCACATTCAACCCTAATTAGGTCTCAACGAGCAACAATCAGCGATAATCCATCAATCCAAGCACACCCGGCAATCGCACAGTCAAATTTCAAACTTGCCGATTTCTAATCCATCGAAGTCTCAAAGCGAACAGCCACTATTCATCTCAACCTTGACTTCTGATCTAACTTTAATTGGCACAATAAACCATTAATCGGTCTGAGAGAGAGAAAAACTCAAGAAAATACAAAAATCGGATCCAAACTCAGTAGTTACACAATGACTGAAATCCATTTGAAATAAATGGTAAATCAATTCGAAAAATTATGAAATTTGGATATATTATACAAAACATCTCAAGGAACATTTTTCATGAAGAACTCAAAACCCAGTTTTTCTCTCGGACAGCCTCTCGAGCCATCAAAATACAACTCATTCGGTACCCAAAACATTTTGGAAAACCTTTAAATTTTTATATGTTATAGCCACAAATGTCCCCAACAATTTTTGTGAAAGAAGTATTTTGAAAATAAGCTTCAAAAATTTATAAATATTCAAATAGACCCGAAGGTCAGGTGAACAGTAAACCGAGCAGTTTTATTTTAGTCCAAAGACGAACTTTTGAATGACATCAAATGATTTCCAAAAATTCTCATATTAAAATATGTTATACTTGAAGATATTGGGAACAACTTTCATGGAGAACACTTCTTCAAATTTGGCCCACACAAGTCACACCAAACAAAATCAAGGCGGCCACGAAACAAAGAACTGCATTCGAAATCAACAAATACGCATCACCAAGCAAACCAAGCTCAACAAACCACTAATCCAATTATCCACAGCCTTTAAACCATCCTTAAATCATCACCTTAGGCCATTAAAGTCACCACAACTTCAACCCCAAATCAGCCCACACTAATTAATCCCTAAAATATCCTAATAACCCCTAAACTTGTCCAAAGTGCACATGATCCTAATTAGGGGTTAGGATTTCCACTCACTTGGATTCCTAAGCTTCTTACAAAGCTAAACAAGTGAGGAAAATGGGTGGGCTGAGCTGATTCCATAGTGGCGCAAGCGGCGGTCCTCAGCGGCGCTAACCGCGGTGGCGCATGGCTATTTCGACGGACAGCGCACCAAGGCAAGGACTGATCACACGGCTGAGAGAAGGAGAGAGAAAGTGGGACGGCTGGATGGTGGTGGTGTTAAGCGTGGAACGGTGGCACCCGGTCGGCGGCACCGACGAGCGACGACGCTCTGGCTTAGCTTGGCTTCTCATGGCCAAATGATGGAGGAAAATGGAAGAGAGGGAGTTGGCATGGGAGGAAGGGCCTGCCGGCTGATGGTGAGAGGAAATGAGAGGAGAGAGATTGGTTAAGGGGGCTAAATGATTGATTTGACCCACTTTTCCTTAATTCCAATTTTGCCCCTTAAACACTTGATTCTCATTAATCCAAGCCAAAATATCTAAAGGTGTTTTGGTCTTTCACCCCTTGAATTATTGGGCTGAAATATACATTAAAATATCCAATTTTAATCCCCAAAATGGCCCAAAATTCGGAACTCTAAAAATAAGTCATAGGAGCAAAACGGTAATTTTCCAATTCCCCGAGTCGAAATTCCATTTTTCGATCGTACCAACCCCAAATATGTGTGGTCAACATAGTATGACGTTGGATTCGCAAAAATAACCTTTTAAACTCTCGAAAATCGACTGCAAAGTTTAGAGGGGCAAAATAGTAATTTTTCACTTTTGGGTCGAAATTTCTTTTTTCGACTGTACACACTCCAAATATGCGTGGCCACCCTAAAATGGCATCGGCCTTGAAAAATAATCTCATATGACCTCGAAAATCGACGTCAGAGTCCAAAGCTGTAAAATCGTAATTTTTCCAATTTCGGTCGAAATTTCAATTTTCGGCCGGACTAGCCCCAAATATATGTGGCCACTCCAAAATAACGTTGGTCTTGCAAAATAGTCGCAAACATCCATAGAATTTCGACATCGAAGTTCGGATTCAATTTGGTGATCAAAATTGCTCAATTCAGAATTTTAGAGCCTCTCAATGACAGGTGGCTGTTCAGGGATTACGCGTATCGACCTAGGGTCACTCGGGTCATCATGGTCTCGATTATCGGGAGAACACAAGGAATTATTGATTATTCCAGGAATCACTATCGTTCGGTTTAGGTTCGAGATTTGTTCGTCACTCGTACTCTCGGTCGTGCGGAATCATCTGTGATCCGATCGTACATCGTTGGTCAAACCAAATCCGTTACCTTCTTAAGATCAGCCCACACTAGCCCAAAATACTTTCCTGCCGTTCTTGGAATCGGTGCTCAATTCGTAATCGGGTCCCCGGTCTACGTACCGTTTTCCTAGTTAGCCTTTCCCATAGGTCAGTATCCCGTGAGGGGCCAGCTCCGGGCGAGACGTACTAAAATCAAATGAGAAATACTATCTACTTTGTCAGATCCCGGAAATAAGTCGAAATTCATGATGTTACATAGAGGAGAGAGAAAGATTGAGAGAACTAAAAAAATTTTCATGCAAGGCTTGTTCTTCAAGCTTAATTCAAGTCAAAATTCATCATGTCTTCTCATAAATAATCAAGACTTTCTCTCCTTTTTGTCACTTCTCAATTAAAGCTAGAAGGGCAAAATGGTAATTTCACAAAATATAAAATAATGTATGCATATACAAGCCAGAATTTTGTACAGGCTCGTATAAATCGAGTTTGGGCTCAAACTTGGGCTTGAATAAGGTGTAGGCTTAGTGGGCCTCATTGGGAGGCCTACTTGAAATTTCTTAGGCCTAGGTGGTCGAAGCCCGAATTAGGCATGAGGCCCAATGTGCCTTTGCTCGGTCCACTTCCTCGTGGGCTTCAAATCTCGACCCGTTAACTCTTTTTCTCCGAGAGTTTCGAGCAAAATGATAAACTAGCGGACTAACGAGGCGACGTCCAATAGCTTTGTCTTGAAATTCTCAAAAGCTCGACACCCAATTTCAAACTCTAATTCATGGTTAAAATCGATCGATTGCAACTTTAGTATATCTCAAACTGACAGGTGACTTTGAGGAGTTACGCGTATTCGACCCGTAATTGATTTAATATCAATCCACGTTTAAGCTTTTCTCGGGCCATGGATGATCTTGGTCGTCATGTAATTGCGACGGGTCAATCACTAGTTTCGAAATACACGATTGTTAGAAATTGGTTTAGGGTCATTCGTTGTGACATTCCGAATTTCGACCCATTTTTGGGATTTATAAAGTGTGTATTTCGTCAGTGTGCTTATAGTAAAATCTCGTACGGAACTGATCACTCTTGGGTTATTTTTAAATTAAAAATTTCGCTAAAATCACACTCGGTTGAATTTGGCTGTTATTTAGAGTTTGAACTTTGGTGTTGAATTTTCTTAGAGTTTCTTGACAAATTTAATTGGACATTGTCGATATTATTGTGGCTAGCATTGACATTGCTCGGGATAAGTGAAAAGTGAAATTTAGACCGGATGCGTATTTGGACTAGTAGACCTCTCTCTAGGTTTATTTTAGTTAGTGTTTTGGCCCTTTTTCCTAATTTATTAATTAGGATTTTCGTGGGCCGTTAAATCGATTTCGGGTTTGAATGTGGGCCATCGAATCGCACTTGAGTGCGTTGACCTCTCTCTCTCTCTCTCTCTCTCTCTCTCTCTCTCTCTCTCCTCTCTCTCTCTCCGTGTCCCTTCCCCTCTCATGCTCACGTCCACTCCCCCTTCCTCATGCAACGTCCCTCTCTCTCTCTCTCTCTCCTCCTTTTTCTTTTCTTTTCTTCTTCTTTCTTTCCTTTTTCTTCTTCTCTTCTTCTTCTTCCTCCCCCACCTGCTCCTGCTCCCTCTCTTGGCCATCCCAGTCGGGCCCAGGCCGTCGTCGGCCTTATCCTTGTCGCTATTGCTCGCCCAACTGCCGGCGTCAAGGTCTTGTCTCCACCCCTCCCCTTGCCGCCCGGCCCAGCTTGCTGCCCCCCAGCTCAACAACCGAACTCGTCCCCACTGACTCAGGCTTCGCCCTAGCGCACCATCTGAGCGCCCGACACCCCTTGACTCCACCACCACCACCCAGCTTTGCCTCCCTGGTTGTAATCACCCACACAATAGCGGCGATCACGGCTACCTCTACTTCGCCACCCCCTGCTCCTAACCACTCACCTCTACCCCGACGCTGTCGCCGGGGCTGCCTTGGCTGGACCGCCAGACCTTGGCCGGCTGGCCGCTGCCGCCGCCGGGCCGCCGCCATCACGCAATACGCCAACCTACTCACCGACCAGCCCGGCCACCTACCCAGCTGAGTGCTCAACCGTGGCTGAGCCCATTGATGCGCATCCAGCCCATCGCCATCGGGCCGGGCGAACCCAGGCCGCTGCCTAGCTCGTGGCCAAGTCACCCAGCTCGCATGGTTGCTACCCTGGCCCGTGCCCATCGTTGCCCAGCCGCTCGCCTAGCCATCGCTTGTCTGTCCGCTACCTCGGTCGTGGCAGAAAGTCCCGGGCATAACTAAGGGTCGTGCTGAGGGCCCGGGCCATGGCCAAGAGCCTTGCCGGCCACTATGTCTGTGCCACGCACGACCCCGTTATTGTTCTCTCGGGCCAAACTTAAGTAAGTGACTCCCTAAACCTTACCTAATACTTCGTGTATTATTAGACTTGTTTAGGGGTTAATTAGTATTTGTTTAGTAGCTAAGCTTGGAATATGATTGATATGTGAATGTGATTAATTGTTAAATTAAATTGTAATGATTGCATGACTTAATTAGTGACTGAATTATATGGGTCTAATGACCGGATTGTCATGGCGTTTATGGGTGAAATTGATGTTTGAATGTGCCAACTTGAATATCGGATTGGTGGGCTAGTGTGGTGAATTCATGATTTGAATTTGATTAGTACGGCGTGTTAGAATGGCCAATTGTGTTGTGGTGTATGTGCATGAGGAATGTCCTGAGGTGTGGTTATGTGGGACTAAGCCCGGATTGATCGGAGGGCTGCCAAACTGAGACATAATTATGCAAGTGTGGCTAAAAAGGCAAGAAATGACTTGAAGTGTGGTTACGTAGGTCGAGAGAAATGTCATGAGGCGTGGTTACGCGGAACTAGGCCCGGATTGATCGGAGGATGCCAACCTGAGGTGTGGTTATGCGAGTGTGGCTAAAAAGCAAGAAATGATTTGAGGTGTGATTACGCGGGTCGAAAGAAATGTCCTGAAGAGTGGTTACGCGGGACTGAGCCCGAATTGATCGGAGGGCTGAGCCTGAGGCGTGTTAATACGGGCTGTGAGAATAGATCTGAGGTGTGTTGACATAGGTCGTGGAAAGTTGCTCAGCCATGCATGCGAATTGTGTTTGATCGAATTGGGTGAATGTACGTGACTATAGTGCTTAAGTGTTTATATTAGGTTCTTGAATAATTATCGCATTATGGTGATTTAACTAATATGCAAAGTTGGCACTTGATTTAAGGCGAGGTAAGTATATTTGTATGGATTCGAATGTGTTAGATGTTAGATCGCATATTAGACTCGTTTGGATACGCATTAGCCTAGGTGGGATATAGGTTATTTGTTTATTGAGATTTATTTTCATTGCTATAGTGCAAACCTTTTTCAGATCTCCAACCTTGAGCATACCGCCAGCTGGGCATTTTGGGGTCCCTATGCACATGGTGCATGAGGAGACCGAATATCCAGTAGGCCTAGATCAGTTTTGCATTAGACACCTTACCACAGTTTGGGTAGATTATGGTTTAGAGGACCTGCAGCGCCATACTTATATATCTTGGTATCATCATGTTGGGTTGGTAATTACTGGACCAATCCGTGGCTTTGAGGGATTAGAGCATGGCAGTGAGGATGTTGTGAATTGAGAGCCTTAGGACAAGTATACTGACAATGGCAACGTGACAGATCCCGATGATCTACTGGAGAACCTAACTCAGGACCCAAGCCTGTACCAGAACCCGAGCCCGAGCTCAAGGAGAAGCCTATAGAACCTAAGCCCAAGAAAGAGCCTATGGTGTCCGAGCACGAGGATGAATCGATCAAGATCAACTCCAATACTGAGTCGGAGTCTTCAGGGTCCGATTCGAATTGGGCGCCGTAGGAGGATTTGGGTGCTAGGGGTCTAGAAGCCTTTTTTATAGGGCCCTTTTTGTGTATTCCATAGTCTACCTTGCCACCTGTTCCTTTTTTATGATAAAGATGGATATTAATCCTAAAAGCCTAATGTATGAATTTTATGATCTCAAGCTAATGATATGGGTTTATTGATTTTGTGCGTACTATCTTGTTGTCATTATTTATTGTTTGGATTGTTTGATTTCTGCTTTCGCTTGCGTTTGTCTTCGCATGTTCCGTTTGGGTTGGCAACGCGTCCTGGGACGTCACGTTACGTTTGAAACAACCGTCGTAAGGGTGTTACGAGCTCGTTAGGGTTCGGGACGTGACATTCGCAATCCATATAATGGTCAGATGGAATCACCCACGATCCAATTGTATACTATTGGCAAAACATTATATAACCGTTCCTTGATCGGTTTATAATGGCTCAAAATTGTCCCTCGTCAATCTTTATGGTCGAATTGTCAATCTATGGTCGAGTTCTCAGGTTGTGCATACTTAATTCCTTAATAGTCTTTCCCTAATGGTTAGTCTCTCATGAGTGATCAATTTAGGCAAATGGACACTATTGGTGCCATAACTTGTGTACGGAGATCACTTTGGTGCCATAACATTTTTTCGAATCACTTTGGTGCCAAAATCGGAGAAAAAAGATCACTTAGTGACTCCGGCCAAAATTCCGGCCAAAAAAAGTGCCATGTCAGATTTCCGACGAGTCACGTCAGATTTCCGACAAGCCATGTCAGCATTGGAAATTAATAAAAAAAAGAGCCACGTCGGATTTCCGGCGACCATGTTAGCATTGGCACTAAAGTGATCGTTTATCAAAAAGTTGGCACCAAAGTGATCCAAAAAAAAGTTATAGCACTAAAGTGATCTTCGTACACAAGTTATGGCACTTGTAGTGCACTTTTGCCGATCAATTCAAAGTGAGATTTAATTAACAGTGCTTCGATGAATAATCACTTCATTAAATCTCAATTAGGGTCGAAATTTGAGAATGTCACAAACGTGCTTTCATGCATAATACCAAATGCATGAGTAAACCTTACAAATGCATATACTTATGTGGCTTGACTCGCCCAACAAATCACGGAATTTACGCAATAGTATACAATCGGATCGCGAAATTCACGCAAGCACAAAAAAACATGACTCGCCCAACAACGCAACACATCATCCTAGCCAAGATTTAGTAAGTCTACTTACAATCCTCCAAGGTTGTGGCCAGCGGTGGCCTAGTGGTGAGTCAGGTGACACGGCTGGCACAGGCACGGGCACGGGCACAGGCACAGGCCAAGAGAGAGAGAGAGAGAGAGAGAGAGAGAGAGAGAGAGAGAGAGGGAGAGAGTATGTGTGGTGATGATGGAGTGGTGAGCCAAAGGGTGAAATGCAAGAAGGGGCTCCTCTATTTATAGACCTCAACCTCATCACTGCTTTGCCAATTTGACCAATATAAATTTTTGAAGCGGCAAGCCTAGTTTGATGAGTTCACTAGCCTAACAAGAAGAGTTGGCAAGCCTAATGAGAAGGTGTGGCAAGCCTAAGCTTTAAATGGACATTTGTCTTCTTTATATTGGGCCACTTAGGGGGTGAATCATCTTATTATTAATGAAGTGTAATGATGTAGGAGACACTTAAGCTAGATAACTCACTCTCCATTATTTAATGTCTAGATTTGGTGTGATCATAGGCTTTGTATTTGATCTTATCCATTACTTGCTCTCAAAGACAAGCCCTCTCCTTCTAAAGTATTCTATTTTGTCCATTTTTCCAAGGAATGAAGCAATCATGAGGACTAGGCCAAAGGAAGTACTAATTTGGTCGGGTCTGAGTTCCTCGTGTCCATCCACGATCGACCATGCCTATTAGATCGAGGTTCGTAGCTGAGTCACCGTCGGAAGTGGTTGGCCATGGCCAAAGTTGTTTTGAATGACTAAGTCAGTGGCCCACGTCGAGGGCACAATGGTGGCACCAATCAGGCACGTGGCCTGGCAAACTAAGCACACGACCTGTGCATGGCCTGGCTCGCGGCCTGTCCGCCAGGTTCACGGCATGGACGGGTGCATGGCTAGGCACAAGGCCGAGCCGCTAGTCGAATAGATTGGGCACATGGCCCGTGCACGACCTGGCGCGCTGCTCATCCGCAACGTCCATAGGTTAGATGGGCACATGACTTGCGTTTGAGTTAGCATTTGGCCTTATGGAAGGGTCCAAATTAGACACGTGATCGGCTCGTGCCTTGGCACATGGCCTAGCTCACGGCTTAGGCACATGACTCATTTGGCAAAGTCATTGAACCAATCCGCGACCAATCCACAACCGGTCCGTGATTTGTCCAAGTGGTTCATGGCCAGTCCATGACCGGTTCATAACCAAGCATACTTGATTCGTGGATGATCCCCGGTTGTCATGTAGTTGTGTTGGATTGATCGTTTCGTGACCAACACACAATCGCACAGATCAATTTATGGTTGTCCGCGATTGATACATGACCATGCGAAACCACCCTCAATCGGAATAAGACCACGCAGAATCTATCCATGATCGTCTATCAATTCATGGTGGTACAGGATTGCCCCACGATCAACCCTTATGGTTGAAAAGTCAATTCATGGTTGAATAGGTCGAGTTACTTATATGGCCATTGGATTGATTCATTGCCAATCCCTTGATAATTCTAGGGCCAATCCTCCAATCAGATCATGGCTGATCCCTTAATTACCTTTCCGATCGTATTGATAGGTCCATGGTCGATTTCTCTCACTATTGGCACACTAATTCTACAGCCATTTCTTATAGCTAAAATCGTGGATGTCACAAATGTGATATACCAGGCAAATCCTTAGCCCTTCCCCCTCTTACTAAGACTACAGAATGTTCTAAATACCTTTATGCTTGACAGAAATATAAGTTGCCATTCTAAGATTCTATTTTCTAGTATCATGACTAATATGAACTTCCAATGTAGGGTGCCTATCTAGAAGTTTTCGCAACTCCAGTACTCATAGGTGCTACATTGGATTTGAATCAGATTTGAGGTTCTCTATGAAATGAGGCATGGAACAAAGCCACTATAAAGAAGTTCTGGGAGTTACGAAGGAATCTTCAAGCTTCCAATTGATTAGCAACAATTCTTTCCTTTTTCATATAAGAGATTCGTATTGTCATTAACCATTTAAGATAGTATTCGGTATGTATACGTATGTACATAGGTTTATCCTTTTTACAAATGGTCAAATGGGAGCAAAAATTTTCAGGAACATTTTAGAGCATTTCGTTTCACTTTTGAATCCCAAACAATCCGTTTACGGGTTAAAGTCAACGTGTGTGTGTGTATATGTGTGTGTGTGTGTGAATATCTATAGGAGATCATATAAAAGGGATACACAAGAACGAACGGGTTACCTACTCTTAATGGTCAAAGCGAACCCTTTTAAAAATCACAAGGGTTCAAGTCCCTCTACCCTCAAAAAAGGACTGCGAAAGCAAAAGCCTATAAGGTCGCTTTTATAACTAGATAACCAGCACCGAAAACCGTCTTTACATTGGATCGTTGGACAAAACAGAAGATATTATCAATATATAGAAGTACATTTCTTGCTCATGTTTAGCTATAGTAGTAACCCCTGAATCTAGGGAAGGCTATTGGATCAAATGACAAAGACATTGTTGAGAAAAGAACACTCATCCATAAATCGGTTGCTAGTACAAACAAGATAAAGAAATGTAACCAATATTTATTAGAAAAAGCAACCCCAAAGATTTTGGACCAAATGAAGTAGAAGAACCCAGATTTCAACTAAACAAATTTGACACATGAAAAAGCCAAAAGCTCTGTCCTCCTTCACTATCTATCCAAGGATGGAAGGGCAAAAGCTTTTGATGTCACTCGCCTCTACTATGGGAATCGCTTTTGGTTTCTTTTCCTTTGCCTACTAAGATGAAGAAAATATAATAAAAAAGACAATAAAAGAAAATGAAATAATAAAAAAGAATAAAGTAATAAAATATGAAATATAGAATTTATTCTTACTTTATTCGAAGATGAAGCCGTGGGTCATTTTTGTACTTCACTGATCCAATTTGAGTACCTCTATAGGATAGACTTCAACAGAAAACTGAAAAGTAACGGTAGCAAGTCGATCACATCTAGACAAATAGAAGCAAGGCAACGAACAATTTTTGGTTTCTGATAAGAAAAATTTCCTCAATTGTAACAAATAGTTATCTTGCCACGAAATGACCTGGCCCAATAGAGAAATCCCAATGACTTAGGTCTATCCAGTCTAATTCAGGACCATTAATTAAACACTACATTAATAGTGGAGAGGAATCAATAAATCTTTGTATAAGAGACCTTCCATCACTAGAATTTGTCCTTTAATCCTAGAGGCAAGGACTTCAGTCGCC
Source organism: Syzygium grande (assembly GCA_024733475.1). Classification (NCBI taxonomy): domain Eukaryota; kingdom Viridiplantae; phylum Streptophyta; class Magnoliopsida; order Myrtales; family Myrtaceae; genus Syzygium; species Syzygium grande. The sequence continues at coordinate 13,811,811 of JAMXDD010000008.1, read as the reverse complement.
TCACCTATCCTCCTGAGGAGAAGTTTGGTGAATTGGGTAGTTTCAATCAATCACAACACGAACCCGCTCACTCAATTTGAACACCTTTCCCGCACAAGTCTTTCCATGCTCTGGACCCCACACAATTGGATTATCAATCACTTTGTTAGATTTTTTCTGTCAAAAAGATAAATATATCATTCACTAAGAGGGACCCGATAAAAGGGCATCAGTACATAAAAGCTCCTAAAGTGCTTGGAGAGGGGAGAAGACCCAATTGAAAGGTAGGTAATTCTTTTTGTGGGCTTTAGCACCCAGTCCGCTACAAAATTGGCCTCTCTACGACAATGCAAGACTCGAATACTAGAGAAGGATCGTATCAGGTCTTTGCAATTCAAGAGAAGCGTGTGGACTTCCTAACTTAGTGGATCTGGACGCTCTAAGGCATTGACTAAGTCCAAGCTATCAGACTCAATTATAAGGACTTCACATCGTTTGGGAAAGAAGTGTGTTAGGGCTTCTAACAGAGCAAGGGACTGAGCCATCAGAGGGGACGACGTTGCCACCGAGCTGCCCTGTCCAGCAACCTTCCGATGGAATCACGGCAAACGCAGGCGATCGAACCGTCCAAAGCTCCAGGTTCATATGCTCCATCTATGTTTATCTTAATTTCCATACAGCGGTGGATTCCAAGTCTTTGAAAATTCCTCGGCTTTGTTCCCAAATCTACTTGATTTGGGGTTCCATCTGTTAAAACTCTTCAACCCAGCTAGAATAGCGTCGATGAGGCTGATTGTGTTGGGTTTTCTATTCTTGAAGATGGCTTGGTTGCACGCCTTCCATATATTCCATAGTGTTGCAGCAACCGGCTCTACATTAGGTGAGTTGCTGGACTTTCCTTTCAAACTCCTCGAACCAATCTTCAATTCGAGTAAGACCTTGACTTGATATATGAACATTCAGCACAGGGTTCGAGCAAATTTCCTTCGTCCAAGGACACAATAAAAACAAGTGCTCCACAGTTTCCACTTCTCGATTGCATAAAGAGCATGTGGAATCAGGTATAACTTTTCTTCGAAATAAATTCTCTTTAGTTGGGAGAGCATTCTGGCATAAATTCCACATGAAAATTCTAACCTTGGGTGGAGAGTGTAATTTCCATATATTTTTGTCCAAAGGGTGAAAGGAGATTGAAAAGAAGTTGAGGCTTGATTTTCATTCGGTTTATTGGCTTTCTCTCGAATGTAGTTATATCCACTTTTAATTGTGTACTTGCCTGCTTGAGTTCCGGTCCATACAAGCCGGTCTTTCTCTGTTTGGGGTTTAATCGGGATAGCAAGGATTTCTCTCACTAATTGATCCTCAAAATGTTCAGTTAAAACTGTTTCATCCCATATGCCTTCCTCACTAATAATGAGTTCAGAGACAAACCGTGGTTCATTTCTATTAGCAGGACCTCCTATGATTCCCCTCTTCAGCCATTTATCCTCCCTGATTCTTATCTGTGAACCATCCCCTCACCGCCTACAAAAGACTTGGGGTGAGATAAAGTCTCTTCCTACGATCAGACTTTGCCAACCCCATGAGGGGCGTTGTCCCTTTTCCGCATGCCGAAATCTCTATGAGGAAAATAAAGGCCTTTAAATAGAATGCTCCAGAGAGTTTGACTGTTACTCAGACGCCAAGCTTGCTTTCCTAACATTGCTTTATTAAAGGAGAGCAGATCTCTAAATCCCAAGCCACCCTTATTCTTTCTTGTTTTCAGAACATCCCATCTCTTCCAGTGAATTCCAGCTTTGGTCTCATTGGTTTTCCACCAGAACGAAGCAATTTTCTATTCAATAGCCTTACAAATAGAAATCGGGATCTTAAAAATAGATATGGCATATTGTGCATATTGTGGTAATGCTTGAACCACCGCTTTAAGCAAAACTTCTTTACCAGCTTTTGACATTAGTTTTTCCTTCCATCCTTCTAGTTTGGAATTGACTCGTCCTAAAATCCAAGAAAACATTTGTTTTTTTTAATACTCCCTAATCCGAAGGAATTCCAAGATATTTGCCAGTTTTGTCAATAATGGGAACTCTCAATTCCCTTGCCATATTGTCTTTCAGAGTTTGGGGGCAATTACTACCAAAGAAAATCCCCGATTTGTTTAAGTTTATCACTTGTCCAGATGTTAGGCAATATTGATTCAGGATAGATGCCAAATTCTAACACTCTAGAAGTGAAACATTCAAGAAAAATATTAAGTCATCCACAAAGAGTAAATGAGAAAGGGTGGGACACCACCTGTTTAGTTGAATCCTTGTGATACTTCCATTGTCCACAGTTGTCTTCATTAATGAGGACGGTACATTTGCCAACAAAATGACAAGGTAGGGAGATAGGGGATCCCCTTGCCTAATCCCTCGAGAAGGTTTGAAGTAATGGAGAGGTTCTCCATTAAACTTAGCGCTGAATGAAACTGTTATGACACATTTCATAATCCATCCCACCCATTTCTCATCAAAGCTAATCTTTATTAGGCATGCCTCCAAGAAATCCCATTCCACTCGATCATAGGCTTTCTTCATATCTAACTTAAGTACTGCTTGAAATTTCTTTCTTCTCTTTCAAATTCTAATTTGATGCAACACCTCCTGGACAATAAAGATGTTATCTTGAATTTACCTCCCGCTGACGAAAGCACTCTCTGTTCCATTGCAACAAGTTCTAGTAGAAGTGGTTTGAGTCTATTGGCCAGCACTTTTGAGATAATCTTGTAGCCAAAATTACATAATCTAATTGGGCGGTATTGATCTAGTCTCTTTGGGTTCGGGACTTTTGGGAAAAGGGAGATGTGTGTTTTATTTAAATCTAGTGACAGGGATCCAATGTTGAAGAAATTCCTCACCTCCTTTAGAATATCCCATTTAATCTCTTCCCAATTCTGCTGATAAAACAAACAGGCCCCGGTGCTTTTGTTGCGCCGAGCTGGAAAGTTGCATTCGTGACTTCTTCCAAGGTTGCCTCAGCCAACAAGAGGTGATTCATCTCTTCTATTACCACCTAAGATACTTGATCCAGAACTAGGGAGAAATTTCGAGGGCCAATAGATTGATATAGATCTCGGAAAAAGAGTATAGTATGTTCTTTCAACTGACACTGCTCAAATAGCCATGTATTCTCTAAATTCTGAAGCATATAGATCCTATTCCTCTGTCTCCTCTGAATGGTAGTTGCATGAAAAAACTTTGTGTTTCTATCTCCCCATTTCAATCAATTAATTCTCGATCGCAGCCCCAATACATCTCTTCCTGCCTCCATAAATAATCAATATCTTCTTGCAAGTTTTTGATTCTCACTTTGTCAAAGGACCCCATGGTATTGTTTGTCATCCACTGCAGTTCCTGTTTCAGCAAGTTGATTTCCTTATGTCCATTCGCGAATTTTTTCTTACTCCATTTGGAAAGAGCAAAAGTTACCGCCTACAACTTCCCGACTAAATCCTTTTTCAAATTGAGTGGGAGAGCTGCAAGTTTCGTTCACGACCTTTCTACATTCATCACTCTCAAGCCAGAAGGCTTCAAACTTGAAGTCCTTTTTTTCGTTTAACAGGGTTAGCCCAAAGAGATAGAAGTATAGGACTGTGATATGATCCTATTGCTGGGAGAGCATAAGCTTCCGCTTCAAGGAACAGAAACCTCCATTCAATCGTACATACCACCCTTATCAAGTCGTTCTTTAACGTACTCATCCCCTTCTCTGTTATTGGCCCAAGTGAACGCACACCCTTTATTGCAATGTCCATCAATGAACAGGCCTCTAGACAGTCCCAAAAAGCATTCATTCTATAGTTTTCAGCCAAGCGCTTTCCCACTTTTTCCGCACCTTGTTAAAGTCACCTAAACATACCCAAGGCAGTACATTCCTGGAACTTATATTTTGCAATTCCTCCCAAAGTTGTAGCCTTTGTTGGTACAAATAAGGAGCATGAACAAATGTAACTCTCATTTCCTTTCCACTAACCACCTCTGTACACCTCAAATTCACAAATTCCTCAGACATTGAGTCTATTTCCAATGAAATTCTTTCAACCCACAGAACAGCCAAGTCTCCCGCCGTGCCCACAGGATTAACTACAAAACAACATTGAAAGTGGAGTCTTCTCTTTATTCTCTAAAAAACTTCAGCCTAATTTTCCGTTTCCATAAGAAAAACCACAATGGCCCTAAAGCGAGCCACTAAAGCTCTTAATTTTCGGACTATCAAGGGTGTGCCCAATCCTTAACAGTTCCAGCATAGTATATTCATGGTTCACTTGGTGGCTTATTAGGGCTAGCCACCAATGCCCATGCAACGACTTCTTCAATCGTACGAATAGGTGTTTCAAGAAGTTGAGTTTCATCCGGCCAAGTTGGGGTTTTAGGAAGTAAATTGTAAGGACTGAACCTCTTTTGTTTTTTGGTTGAGGGAGTTTTTGGTTTCTTACGGCTCTTCATTTTGTTGCCTTCTGAACTTGTTTGGGCAGGCTAAGAATTCAAGTCTTTTGCATGAGTAGGGCCTGTGAGCAGAAGTGCTCTTTTACCAGATTTATATAGTGTTATCTCCTGCATGTAGTAGGGATCTGTCCTCATGTGATCTCCCTGTTGTATATTGGAGTTAATATTGGGAGAGATGGGCTGAACATCTTCCATAACCACATTTTGCCTTTGTTGCTCGGGAGTTTCAGGGATATTCTCTTCAATTTCTTCTACCATGGATTCCTTCTTGTAGAAAACTTTCCAAAAGGGACTGTGCCCTATAATTTCAGCTTTCAGCAAGCTTCCAAAACAACTTCTCAACTCTATCGTAAATTTTCCTTCATCGTAGGGAATGTCTTTGCAAGAATCAGCATAGTGTCCAATCTTCCTACACGAGTAACAAAAGAAAGGCAGCCTTTCATATTTAAAATCAAGCCAGACCTTCCTGTTTTGGTGTCTCATCAATTGTCCAACTCTCAGTTCAGTATCCATGTCCATTTCAACTCTCACTTTCCCAATTCTTTGAGTTGTAGGGCCTCGAGCATCTATTTTCATTTCTAGTACCTTCCCCATCGAGTTAGCAATTTTCTTTACCATACCTTCAGAATTCCATTCTAGAGGGAGTCCAAAAGTTCTAACCCAAAAGGCACAGGTCTTGAACTCATAACAATGGAGAGGAGTGTCCGGTTCCCAGGGTTTCAAGAGCAGTAAATGATTAGAAAAAGACCAAGGACGTCCTTCCAAGACTTGATTCTTTTCTCCTTCATTACGAAATGCAAAACTGAACTTGCCATTTTCGAGGGGACCTCCACATACTCATTCCTCCAAGCCTTCTTCATAGCTGTTTGGAGTGCTTGGAAATTTACGCTAGGGTTTTGGAAAAGTTGCCCGATAAGAGAAACCCGACATTCCATGATTTTTTCCTCTGAAAGTTCCTCATCTAGAATATTCATATCATTTCCGTACATTAACTTACCCAGTTTATTGTAGAGATGTGCCAAACGCTCAGCAACACCTTCTTCCTCATCCATCATCAACATTGTTTAGTAGCTCGAAACCCTATTGAAAATGGGACACCAAGCCTAGATGCATTCACTGATCGTAGAGGTCAACAGGTCCAGAAAGCCAAAAAATCGCAGAAGGAGCCAAGAAATTTGTGGAGGGCAACATGGGTATGAGACAAAGCTGAGAGAATGGGAATAGATTAGTGGGTAGGTGTCAAGGGTGGGGGACAAAGCGGAGAACCCAAGAGCCGGAAGACATGCAGATGCTTCGATGGTTGTGGGATAGGGGAGAAGCTGTAGAAGAGAACTACGAGTTGAAACACAGATGCAAAGTGAACACTGGGAAACTTAACGAATTGAGTGGAGAAAGCAGGAAATCGGGCTAAATCATGGTGGAAGGTTGGGGCTTTTGGGAGGGTTTGGGTTAGGGTTTAAGGTATAGGAAGCCATAGCTACACAGAGCAGTAGAGAGGAGCTACACAGAGCGGTAGAGAGGAGCGGCGGACATTCCAAAGACCCACTTTGTTAGATTTTATTCACATGTATTTTATGATGTAGGATGACATTAAATAAAGTTAAGTCATCTTCATATGGATTTGACTAATTCTTGTTGGATTGGATTACCCAAGCACAAAAAACCATGAATTGATGAGAAACCTTAGCTTTTGTTCCGATATTGATTATTGCGCAACATAATAGCGTGCAATCCACCACAATTGAGACATGAATAGAGAACTAAATAAGACATTGAGAAGACAACATATAGGGATTTATATGATTCGGTCCAAAATTGAAATCCACATTCATGGGAAGAACGGTAGTGACAAATCCACAATGAACAAACATAGATCACAAGCTTAGGGCTATGGCTTTCTCAATTCCAGGCCTTAATTACACCCTATCAATGTTTTCCTCTCAAGACTCTCAAAGAAACCCTAAAAACACCCTCAAGAGACAAATGTGAGTCTTCCTCTAAAATGAGTTAATCAAATGACTAATGTCTAAAAGAGGAGGTCTATCCAGAATTACACCAGTGGGGGCCAAAATTGGGTTTTTTTAATCAATGACAATCCAAGCCCGCCCATCAATTTTGAACGCCTTTCCCACTTCAAGTTTTTCCATGATTGTTGGGCCCCACATGACTGGAATATCACTAACCTTTATCAGATTTTGTCACCGTTGATACGCACTTCTTACAATTAGGGCCGTCAAAATGGGTAGAAAGTCAATATCTCAAGCCACGTCGAGTCAAATGGGTCCCGATTGATAAGCTAAAAAGAAAATGGCTGTTAGTAGGTCTGCTAGAAACCCACTCTCAGCCCAGGGTCTCCTTCACTCGTCTCTTCGCTCTGTCTCTCCTTCGTTACCAACTATTCCGATTCTTGTATCGGTGAGCTCTCTTACTCCATTCCTATCAGCATCGCCGCCGCACCTATTTCCAGCGTTGCCGTCACCCACCTCCGGTCATCTGCCTCCATATCAAAGTTTTGCCTATGGATTTTCACGGGGTTCTCTGTTTTTCGATGATGGGTAATTTCGATGATCATCTCTTCTCAAATTCCCAAATTCAAATGGAGTTCACAACAAACAAGTAGAGAAATACCCAAAGTTCAAATCAAAGCAAAATCAACAACGAACCCAATGAACCAAGCAAAAGGCAATACTCACTAGAATGAAACTGTGATTCGAGACCGGCGTCGACGGGATTTCATCACCGCGGTGATCAAGAGGACATCGGCGAACCCAGGGCCAAGGCAGCGACCACTGAGATGGTCGTGATCTCTCGACCAAAACCTCAAGGAGGAGTTAGTGGCCTCCAAGTCCTCGATCTCTCTTTCGCGACCTTGTTGAAATTCTCATATCACTCCTTACAAAAACAGGTGTGGCACGTGATATGCTCCACATTGCAGGACTCGGTCTCATTCCATAAGAAGCGCGCTCACTCGTGGCATTTTGTCGAGTGAGCCAGTGTCGATAACGAGTCCGTGGGGATTGCAAAATTAATTATCTAAACCTAAACCCAAATTATCCAAAACCCGAACAGACCAATAATCGAGCATCAGCAATACCAAATCCAATCCATAGCTAAACGGAGCGACATTGAAAATGACGCCAAAGCTCGAATCATCCAAATCGAACCTGCCCAAAACTGTGAAAATAAAATTCAAAATAATTTTAGTTCGACACCCTCAAAATTCAAATCATTATTGCCATCCCCGCCCATTCGCCATTAGAGATGTCAGCTCTCTCTCTCTCTCTCTCTCTCTAATCTCTTCTCTGGACTACTTCTTAGCGGCGATCCCATGATCAAAACCATTCATTAAAGCCCCCTTAAGCTCCTTTGACGTTACAATTTGCGACATCAACTTGACCTTTCATGGGTGACAAAATGCAACCAAATCATGCATATCTGGTTACAATAACGCGACATTAACACTAAGCCTTAGAAATTTTCGGGTGCAATTTGGATCCAAACCTTGGAAAACGAAGAACGTTTGGTCTCGACCGAAAAAGAAAAAGGAAAAGGAAAAGGAACCTTCGGATTGGAACAAAGTTGATGAGCAACCTGTAGAAACTAAGGAATGGAATTTTTTTTGTACAAGTTGAATGAACATTTGGTCTCAACCAAAAGAAGAAAAGTCTATGACCAAAAAAAAAAAAAGAAGAAGAAAAACAAAGTCCACCCCGCGACCACGAGCATATAAAAGAGGGCCCCACTTCTGGCTGGCTTGAAGGATTTTTTCTAGATGCCCATAAACGAAAGTACCCGATCCTTTTCCAAACATATTACGGCTTTTCTAGGTAGACGAAAAATCATTTTTCCAGGCCATAAATAGAGAGATCCGGTAATTCGAAAACCCATTAAACAACTCATAAATTTCATCGACCAATTAAATCGAAATCTCTTAAAATTTCAAAAATGAGCGGTTCATAATCCGAAAACTCATTAAATAGCCTATATATCTCATGAACAGGTTAAAGCGAGACACAAAAACAGTAAGATCCTTGCCGGTGGCTCACTGATTCTAGGCACCGTCATCGGCCCTCCCCCCGGGCCCTCTGATTCTCTCTACGATGATAGGTTTGCTTTAAATTTCAAATTCTTTTTGCAATTTCTTTTACCTTACGATGGAATTCGCCCCTGTCGATCAAGAAATGACCACACGACATGCGCGTACACTATAGCCATGCAGGATCTTTCGCCGGCATTTAGCTTCGAGGCAGAATAAAACCCGTTTATCAAGTATAATTGATCTTCTGAGATAAATTCAAGTAAGGGGGTACTGTCCGGAAAATGCACTCGCTTTTTAGGAGGTTAATTGAGAATTTTAAAATTGAATTCCCTTTCTTTTAAAAATTGAATAATTGAATAAATAGACAATAGTGACTATTATCTAGAAACTCATTACCACCTCTCTTTTCAGGGATTCGCTCCACACATGCGCGGGGCGTGAAATTACATTTCAGTCCGTCCGCCAGTTTTGAATTCCTGCGCACACCGGCAAGGAACAAGTAAAAAAAACAAAAAGGGGAAAATATCTGGAGCCGCGGTAAAAATGAAATGCGGGTCTCGCGGGGCCAACGGTGAAAAGACGCTGTCCAATAGGAAAGCAGGCAAGTCAACAAGAAAGGACACGTGTCGCGAATCGCACCGTCCAAGTTACTTTCGATCTCTCTTTTTACTGGCCTGTGCCCATATATAACGGAGAATCGGGAGCCCCTCGAAATGGACGAGAGATCATCAGCAAAGAGACGAGAGGCCGGGGAAGAAGGAGGCCGAGAAGCGTCCGCCGGAGCGCTCGCCGGAAGATCGCCCGCGCTCCGATCTCCGGCGGCGGGCGGCGAGCCCCGGACCGGGAGGCAAATGAGCGGGAGCGACCGCCGGCATCACCAGCAGCAGCAGCCGGCGCACCGCCGTCGCCGGAGCGGGGGCGGGATGGAAACCGAGCGGCTCAAGGCGGGGGAGAAGGAGGGCGCGGCGGCGGAGTCGGCGGCGGCGGAGAGGAGGGAGAAGAGGTTCGAGAGGAGGCTCGTGAAGTTCGATGAGCTGCCGGAGTACATGAAGGACAACGAGTACATACTGGACCACTACCGGTGCGAGTGGCCGCTGAAGGACGCGTTCCTGAGCGCCTTCGCCTGGCACAACGAGACGCTCAACGTGTGGACGTGCGTACGCAAACCTCGAGCGGGAGCCTTCCGGTTCCGCGGATCGATGTTTCCCCTTTTTTCTTCTTTTCTTTTTTCTCAAGTGCTGATGGTGATTCGATCGATCGATTGATCGCGTTCTTGTTCGCGATTGCGTGTGACAGGCATTTGGGGGGATTCATCATCTTCGTGACGCTGACGGTGATGAGCTTGATAGAGAAGACGGGGACGCGAGGCTTGCTCGGCGATTTCTCCAGGTGCGTTCGTCGACTGATCGATCGATTGATCGCCGATGGAATTCCTTCTCCGGTCTTCGTTTTCCGTCGTTTCTTCTCTCGGTTCGCGTGCTCTTCTCCATTTTTTTTTGCTTCTCCGTGCATGTTCGTTCAGCGGTGCTTCTAGCAGGAGATTCGGTTCTGTCAAAGATGAACTATTTACGGTTTCTGCCACGGCCTAAATTATCGATAAACTTAGATACTGCCTGAGAGCCAGAGGCGCTAGTCAACAAAGATCCCATTCGCAATCAGCTCGCGACATTCGCGGCTCCGCACCGAGCGTTCCGACATGAGTAATCGAAATTCGAATGACCCTTTCGTTGTTTTTTTTAGCGATTCTTCGATAATCCAAGGGCACGAACTCAGCAGCGGCCGGCTCGCTTCCTGTTCTTGCAATTTTGTAGCTCACTCCCTGAATAGAGAGAGCTGGAGACCTTGATGGATGAAAACCAGTGCCGGAACTTTGCTAGAACCAGATTTACCTTAGTAGTATTGCTATCTTGGACTCAACCCACCCATCACCTGAGTCGGTCATCAGATGATGTAGTAGCAAAAGAAGCTTCCTGTAAAGGAATTTCTGTTGAACGATAATGTACGCGTGTGCAGTTGTCATTCAGATTGAACTGGAGATATCCTTTGTTTATTCCATTGAATCTATTGTTTTTCTGGGTGGGATCAGGGCCACCGTCCCAGCGGATTCGACGACGATCGTGATCAAGAACGCGAGCGCCTCCGCCAATGCGGCCAGTAACGTACGTCCTCTCTCCCTCCCGCCCTCCACCCCCTTTTCTTCAATTCCAACGCGTATCATTGGGTTTACTGTAGTCTCTCTCTTGTGCATGTTTATCTTGATTCAAATCCAAACCCCACCTTCTTTGTGTTTTTTTTTTTTTGGTCGAATCCCTTCTTTGTTCGAAGGCGGGTTTTCTTTTGTCCGATTTTCAAACGTTGAAACAAAACAAAACCTTAAAAAAAAAAAAAGGTATAAAAAAAAGGGCGAAAATTTGTTGAGTTATAGCAAGTCCTGCCGATGACCAACCACTTTATAAAGAGGGACGGAGACAACGAGACATGGGCATTATTAGCTGGGCATGGGGCATAAAAAAGCAGAGGAACGTGAGGAAGTGACACTGAATTTGATCGGTGTTGGACCCGCGACTGCCTCATCTAGGGCTGTACCAGTCAAATCTACACTGTCTGTTAGGGTTCCTTATATATAATATTTATATATTTGGTCAAATATGGCTCCTTATGTTTTAATTGTCCCACTAGTACTAGTCGTCGTCCTCCACGTCCTTTCAAGAATAAATACTAAGATTAGTAATATAAGCAGTCTCTATATGAGAGGATAGAAAAATTTGAAGGACTTATCCGGAAAGGCGGAGGAGGTGGCGTGCGGAAGAGGCTAATTATAGATTTTACGTAAGCAAGAGTGCTGCGAGAAATGATAATTCGAACATTTCATTGTCTTGTCTACGATTAATTCTATATATAAGTAAAGTCCAATCGGATTGATGGTAAGTTGAGTCTTTTCCTGAGGATAAACGTATTGGTAACCTTCTCTAATAAAATATGTTTGTCGTTCGTCGATGCAAAGAAAATCCTCTTTTGGAGACTGATTTTTGTCGAATTGCGAGTTTTGAGAAAATTTATCTGTGAGATTTTATGAGGCTTTTATTGACCGTTCTAAAATTTTAAGCTATTAAAATATGTAAATGATTTAACACTTTCATTTACACATAGTCCGGACTTTGACTTACGATAAAAGCGTGAAAATACAAAATAGGGAAGGCAAATAGAAGTCTAAAAATATCATAATTCACGATCTCATGCTCTACTACCATAAAAGATATTGTGGTTCGACTTCAACTGTTTAGAAATTTAATTTTGTTAGGTGAAGGCTTTGATTAATATATCCGAATATTCTAACATTCTCCGACCTTAATTTTGATTCGTGAGTTATCAAATATGGAAAGCATCCATATGCAAAGCTCAACTAGTATTAAAAGTCAGGGATGTTCACATTTGTATCCTCCCATCAGAAGTATGGGAAGAGATAAATGCTTTAATTATTAGACGCGGAGGAAAACATGGTTTTGTATTCTTCAATTCACGTGGTGCAAGATGCTATCTGAAGATGCCACCTCTTCTTTTAGTTTGGAAACTTGGCTCCGTTGTCCGTGATAAAAGTGGGAATAAATTAAAAACCAGCTTTATTCCTCGATATCCTCAGCTAACCAGCTTTATTCCTCGATATCCTCAGTTCACGTGATGGCCCTCTCTCTGTTTTGTAGTCTTCCTTTGTCTAGCAAGTTTGTTTCTCATTGTAATGATTCTTCATGGTTTGTTTCGATCCCAATTCGAGTCAATTTCTCAATGCAATCAAGTGGGTATGTAGGTATGTAGTTTGCTTTGAAGCCTTTTGACTGTGCGTCAGGATTTTCATGTTGGCAAAACCTCAAACATGTGGGTTGTAGGTACTTTTTCTTCATTCATATTCACCAACCTAGAAACCAGCGGTTCTGTTTCATGTAAATGACGATGGTAGGCCAACAAAATCCCATGTTAGAAGCGTATTTTTTTTCCTTTGCTTAGCGAAAACAAGAAAACAAGTTGTCAAAAATTAAGTTTTTTGATGTTTCATGTGATAGAAGGTTCATACGGTGCGGTCGTGTCACAACCATTATCAGGAAAAATGACTCAAATCGGTCTAATATCCGTCATAATATTTTGCATTCGTCAAAGTCTAGTTTCTCTCTATTTTCCGGAATTTGTGTCCCGGGTCATCAAGTCATCGTTCTTGCCCCCGCTTTTTCTTTCCCCTGGAAAAGAAAATCTCCTTTTCATTCCCATTTCAAGAAAATTAGGAGGGACCAATTCATATTTAAAGCCTTCACAACTTGTTAGCTCTTGTTTTTCTCACCTTCCATTAGTCCGTTCTCAGTCTCAGAGAATCTGGAGTGTGGTTTCCGTGTAAAAGCGAATTTAGCAGAGCCCTACTCAATCAATCGCCACTGTGTCTCTATAAAATATAATTCCAACAAATTAGTTTCTTTTGCACGTTTCGTCAAGAAACTTTGATTGGGTGTCATATTATGACTTTCTTTCGATGCCGTGCGCTTCCCTTTTTCTAGATGAACAGTCTGAATTCTTCGGTGGCCTAACCAGTAATCAGCTTCTGGTCAACTTCCATTTTCTTCGTCGTTCGCCAACAAATCAGAGCTGCCAACGTATATGAAAATGAGATAATAAATCAAGCAATCTTTATCTCTACATTATCATTCTACAGTAAAGTTATAATTCACCAGTAAAATTACGTCAGTAGCTACAAACAAGAAGAAAAAGAACCGGCCAAGCAATCCATCCATCTTTTTCTAGGATTTCTTCTGTACATATGTTACTTGTTGGAGACTGTCATCTGGATTGGTCGTTCCAAGTTGATGGTGAATGTAGATTTGTTCTTGATAAGATGACAAGCTTATACCATTCCAGTTTCGGAACTGCGTACTCGTGATTTTGTGTTGGCACTGCCTTAGAATTAGCTGCAGATGAATGTTGCTCTAGTTTCGGCCTTTGCTTTGTCACTACTATTGGACGTTGATAAATGTGCCGATTATGAATTTGCAACATTTACCGAATCAGAATTATGTATCCAAATAGTGATGGCCTACATAAGTGTTGTTCTGTACTACCATAAAGCATTCAATCGGTATAAACGCGAGCTCAAGTGAGAGCAGCATGCATAGGTTGTACACATCTCTGTTGAAATCTGAGACTTAAAAGAAGAAATCTAATTCCTCAATGATTATGATATCATTCACAGGGGGGGACTGACTGAACAAACATACTCTTGTTTTGTCTGCAGGATTCGCATTTAGGACCGATACAGCATTCGTCATTTCTCGATGCCGTCGAATCCAACCATGAGAACATCCCCGGATGGCCTTGGTTCATCTTCCTAGCCGGGGCCATGTGCTGCTTAATTTGTAGCTCCCTCTCCCACCTCCTCGCCTCCCATTCCAGAAAGTTCCACTTCTTCTTCTGGCGGCTTGATTATGCCGGGATCTCCGTCATGATCGTGTGCTCCTTCTTCGCCCCAATATACTATGCCTTCTATTGCCACCCCTATTCTTGCTTCTTCTACCTCGGCACCATAAGTGTCCTTGGCATGCTCGTCATAATCACTCTTCTCTCACCCAGCCTCTCATCTCCAAAGTTCCGTCTCTTCAGGACCTCCCTCTTTCTCGCCATGGGCTTTTCTGGAGTGATTCCCGCGGTTCATGCCCTCGTTATTTATTGGGGACACTCGCACATTTTCGTCGCTCTTGGGTATGAGCTCCTGATGGCTATTTTGTATGCCTCTGGAGCGTATTTTTATGCTACCAGGATACCCGAGAAGTGGAAACCTGGAGCATTCGACATCGCCGGGCATAGTCACCAAATCTTCCACGTGCTTGTGGTTGCGGCTGCATTGGCTCACTGTGCTGCGACATTGGTGGTCTTGGATTTCCGTCAAAGAACACCAACTTGCGCATCATAGGGCTTAGCTACACAGCACTGAGATTTGTGAGATTGTCTTACAATTACCACGGTGTGATAGCCATTCTGAGGCAATGCAGCTTATTAGTCCCCAAAAAGGAGAAAAAAATGATACAGCTTCTCTGAAAACTTAGCAAGGAGTTGTGCAGAGTAAAATGGAGGGAGAGCAGCTCGAAAAGGTGTGCACTTGTGTTGTTGTATGCGAGCTTTTACGCGATTTTGTTTACTTTTGAAATAAGAAAACTACTATATTAGCAGAAAGATTGCTGCTCATGGTTTGCCCAGGGCTCTTCTTGAATGTTGGATTTGACACTACAAAGGCTTGTTCACGCTTCGAGCATTTTGTTGGCGCAAAAAAAAAGCAGACATACCAGAACTTATAAGGTCCTTGGACTTGCGGAGATGAGTCTTACCTCGTGCTCCATGACGACCAAGATTATCAAAATTGTTCTTAAATTGATACATGAATCGCAGTGCCAAAGCTTATGTGCCATGTTGCAAGTCGAGAGTGAATTTGTCCGGTGTAAGATGAAATTTATTCGGCATTCATCTTCTTTCACTCGCAAAACAGAGTGCATGATCGAATTCTTTCCATCACATTCACAGCGTTGGTTCAATGCATCCCAACACAGTTGCAAGCAGCAACAAAGTAAAGCCATATCAATCTCACACTCTAGCGCTGGTAGTATTGTCTTCTTGAAGCCAGAGAAAATTAAACATAATGGAGCAATTCAAATCAACATTCCCTCAAGAATCTGAATCCTTGGAGACGGAAAAAATGGCAAAGATGCACAGAGGCACAACAAGAAAGGCAGCAATCTTGAGCAAGTCCTCGCCCTCCTTCGAGATCGCACCAATCCTCGACCAGTCTCCACTGTATCTGAAACACCCAACTGCTGCATCAGACCCCACGAACATGGCTTCAAAAGGAACAGGGCACAATTTGAAGAGAGAAAGAGCTTTACCCGGCGTCGATGAAGCCCAGTCCAAGCACTGCAATGGCAGCTTGTGCAAGGATCGGGTTCGAAACTCTCAGCGCAAAACCCGGTCGTTGCCGGGTTTTCGAGCTATGGTCAGTGAGATCTCCCTTCTTGGCCAATATGGCCACAGACTTTCTGCCATTTATGCCCGGAAGCGGATGAGCAGGGACTTTGGTGTAGATAAAGCTCGTTTGTGTGATCGCCATTCGCCTCTTATACTTGGACCTTTAAATGACGTTTCCCTCACCACAAAGCCCTTTAATACCGCAGAGCCAGAGGGTACAAGAAGTCCTGAAAGACCGAAAAATCTTCACCGCCGGATCAATATGACTCGATGTCTGACCGTCGGATGAGATTAAATGTCGATGGTCTGATGAGGCCGTGACAACGACACGGCAGGGGAGCCTCTAAGTTTAGTCTAGACTAACCAAAGTTACGAAATCAAGAATAAAGCGGGGAATCGAACCTGTGATGGACAAACGTCTGCACGTTATGGAACGGCTATAAGTGAATTTCGATTAGCTTTTCCAAAAAGGAAAAAATTAACCCAACTCGATTTTCCAAATTAAAAGATGACCTCTATACTTTGAGAAATAAAAATAAGGAAAAATACCATCAAGAACTCCAAATTATGTCAATTGTGATAAATTTACCCTGAACTTTTTTTGTAACATAAAAACCTCCAAATTATTTCACTTGTGACAAATTCACCCTAAACTTTTTTTGTGACTTGAAAAATCCCAAATTACGCTACACGTGACACATTTATCCTATAATACTTTCTCGCCCATAAGCATTTTCGCTTTTTTTTTTTTTCTCTTTCCCGGAAAGGGCGACCTTCGGCCAAAGATCCGCATCCCTTGCCTAAGTCGTGGGGTGAACAACTTGGACCGCTTTTAAATCGGGACCGGATTAGACCGGACCGGGGCCAAGACGAGTTTGGTCCCTGTTCTTGAGACTATCGGTCCCGGTTCCGCCCTAAAAGTGGGACGGTTTCGGGACGGTCCCGGTTCCTTGTTTCAAGGGAATCGGACCTAACCGACTATTTAATATATATTTTTATTATTTTTTCTTTAAAAAATTAATAAAATGTAAACTAAACTCAAGTGAACTTCATTATCATAAATTCATTGATAAAAATTAGTAAAATGTAAATTAAACCCTAAGAAAACTTCATTGACATAAATTTATTGAAAAAAATTAGTAAAATGTGAACCAAACTTTAAGTGTTTGATAAAAAAAAAAACTCCAAACTCTAAGTAACTGGTTCCATTGGACCGGAATCGGAACCCGGACCGGATCGATGGTCCGATCCGATTCCCGATCCTAAAATCAACCGATCCGGGTCCACGGTTCCCAAAATTGAGAACCGGTTCTCTCGGTCCGGTTCTTGGTTCCACCTTGAACCGGGGCCGGATCGAGAACCGCTCACCCCCTATTGAGTCGGGCAAAGTCACCCCCGACTAGATTTGGCGAGAGCGAAATTCACCCAAGAAGAGAGAAAAAAAAAAAAAAATAGAAAAAGGAAAAAGATGAAAATGTTCATAGATAGATCAAGTATTATTGAATAAATATATCACGCCAAGTAATTTGAGATTTTTTTAAGTGTTAAAAAAAAATTTAAAATAAATTTATCACAAATAAGATAATTTGTGATTTTTATATTATAAAAAAAATTCGAATAAATATATTCTGAGTGACGTAATTTGAGTTTTTGGTAGTATTTTCCTAAAAAATAAAGTCAAATATTGACGACCTCGCACGCTGACCCTCTGTTATCCACATATTCACCGCTACTCCATCGTCCTCTAAGGACCTCATCACCGGATACAGACGCACGCAGAAAACAAGAAAGCAATGGCTTCCTTGAGCATGGCTTCCTTCGCCCTGAGACTCCCCCCTCCGTCCTCTCGAGGGTCGGTCCGTCTCGCGCCGCTCCATGCCGCGGCCAACTCCCTGAAGCTCGGCTCCGTCCGTTGCATCTCCGGGTTGCCCTCGCTCCGGTCCCGCAATGTCTTCGCCGCGGTGGCTCCCCTGCCTCGGAGCCCCCCGAGGCCTCTCACCGTCGTCTCCGCGAAAGGCTACAAGATGAAGACCCACAAGGTGCTTTTTGGGTTTTTTCTAGCTTCTCTCGGTCTCTCTGTTGATGGGTCTTTCTTCTTCTTCGAGTTTATCTTGTTGAAAGGAGTGGTTGGTTGAAAAATGGTCTCTTGGTGCTTCGCGTGATGGCGAATTTTGTGGGTAGGCTTCGGCGAAGCGATTCAGGGTGACGGGTAGAGGGAAGATTGTGCGGAGGGGAGCTGGGAAGCAGCATCTGCTGGCGAAGAAGAACAGCAAAAGGAAATTGCGATTGTCAAAGATGGTGGGTTCTTCTCTTTTTTTTGTGGAATTCACTGTCGTTGCCGCGGAATTTGTTGTGGTCGTTGTTGCTGTTGCTGATTTTGTTGCTGCTACTGTTTAATTTGTTAACTTGCTGCCAGTTTCTGCCAGAAATGCATGTTTGTTGCAGAATTGACCTGAACTAGAGCACTTTTCTTGATGATTATTTTCGATAAGGGAAGGGGTGCATTAAACGGTTATTGAATTTTGCTGAAACTATGTTTCGAATCCCCAGTTACCAATTGTAGGATCATCTGTAAATAAATACACAAGCTGGTGCACTCATTTCTATCCCATCCTCCACCTTCTTATGTGATTCAGTCATGGACTTGCTTCTTTAGCATTCTATGTGCGGAGTGATGCTTTTTTGCTTCTCTGGACTGTTTATTTAAATGATCGATATGCTTATGTCCTGCCTCGTGCTATTTTGAAGAAGCCTCTGACTGTTTGGACTATAGTTAACTTCTACGATGGGGTCTTTCTTTCTTCTACTAAGTTCAGTTACCTGCTAAAAAGTTTTATAATCCTGATTCATATCTAGTACAGGTTCTTACACACTTTGCAAATTTGCATCAGCAGTAATTGGACTCGGTTTTGAGATACCTGTTCTATTTCTTTCTTTCATCATTGGTGGCTAAGTTAGCCCGAATAAATGCTTACGGGAAGCTATGTACACGAAAGGAACTCTTGGCAGTGCACATGGCGTAAAATGTAGAGGGTTGGAGTTCATAATTTATTGTTTGGCTGTTGGTGTGCATCTCATAGTAGTAAATTTAGATCAGTTGGAACATAGGTGGTGATTTACTGGCTTTTTGGAAAAGAATAAGTTGGTTTCATGTGGATAGATGGAACTTTTGTAGAGTGAATAATGCTATCAAATGGTTGTTCTCGATGCCATAGAGATTCAGTCAAGTAAAAGCACTGGCAATCCGCTACCCGAAGCACCTCTTTCTCCTTTGACTAAGACTGCATGTTATATTTATGGATGAGTACACAAAATGCGCCTGAAAAATCTTTTGTAAATTGGTTAATTGACCTCCTTGGTGGTTTCTTAGTTGAAGATAGTAATTTTATTCAAATTTCGACATGCAAGTATAACATCATGCTCTTGCACCTTACATTGTTTGCATTGTCATCGTGAAACATATAGTCATCCATGAGAGCATGAATTGTTGCCTTTGTTTGCAGAATCAATTACAATAACAGATGATCAATAAATTGATTTCTTTGATGCGAAAATGGCAATATCTATTTAAATAATAATCTTTTTTAAAATTTCTAACTTTCATCTTGAGCTAGGTCCTTTGACATGATAATTCCTTCTTCTTTTTTCCTGAGGTCTACCTTTCATATTGGCAATAGCTTCTCAACTTTCTGTGATATTATTTGTGGTAAATGAACTCAATCGGGGAACTTCATTGAGATTGCAATGTAATTTGTGAATGCTATCTTGTCGACATGAGCTTCTTTGATGTGGTCATAATTTGGGATTCGCTCTTACAAGAGTTCATTTGTTGTCAATGCAGCACCCTGTCAGCCGCTGTGACTATGACAACGTCATCGGTGCCTTGCCGTATTTGAAAGTCAATAGACTGGCAAAGTAGAGGAATTTTCTTGTTTTGATGAAGGCAATTTTGATTTGTTTCCTGTAATTGCTTCATTCATGCGAAACACAACTGCTTTCTGATTGTTCCATTACAGATCAAGTCTAATGAAGTTTAGTCTTTCTCATTTAACATGTTATGCACCTATGACTATGAACTTCACAGATGGCACCTTTTATAGAAGAGTACAGATCCTAAATCTTCCCATTTGAGTTGGATTTACTTTCTTCTTTCACAACTTTGTGCCCCAGAAGCGCGCATCGATGCACACAACTCCTGTTGTCCCTGCCATTCAGTTCTTGATGCTCAATTGGGAGATCCCGTTTAATCCCCTCCAGGCTGCATCTTCAAGACTTTGGTTTGCGCCTCCACATTACATGCTCGAGTACGGTGCGGTTCTCAACGATCCATGGTAAAATCAAGAAAAGGCTAGACAAGTGGTCACAGCTTTTGGATGCACCCGAATAAAAGAAGCCTCATTTACTCATTTACTAAAGGAAGACTAAGCTTGGCGCCATGGAATGGCAGTGGGGAACAGAGAGAGAGCAGTTTGAGAGAGACTTTCAGTTCAAAGAAAAAACAAAGAAAGGTTCAAAGTAATCAAGCTCCCTTATTTTCATCTCAAATCACGTGGTCAAGTGCAGCTAGCAGTGCTCACTAGTTTTGATTAGAAAGCAACCGATGGGTTGGAATTGGAACTCGGTACCGTAACGAACCCATGCTTGTCTGTCTCCAAGTAACGTAGTCGCCACTTCCCTACCTTTGTCTCCCAACTAACGTTCCATTGTTCAGCAGCGCAGTCAACTCCACGAGAGCTTGTCCTTCTAGTTCTCTATTTTATAGGGTAAATTTCTTTTGCTGGCAAGAGTCATGTCCCTTACATGCGACATGAAAATGGAATGACAGTTGCCCACGAATTACAGATTTTCACGAAACTACAAGAGAAAAAAAAAACATCACCTTCCAACGCCTCGGGGACTTTAAGAACAGACCATTACGCGAATCGCGAGCAATCGCCCTCTCTGTCTGATTTCTTGGCCAGAGATATTGGCGTCGCAGACATTATTGCTGTCGCTTCCGTTTGTCTATTAGCGAAGCAACCACCCAATAACACCGCCGGTTTCCCTTTAAAAATCGTTTCTTGTTCCCCCAATCCTCAGCGTATTCAACAACTTCTCGAGGGAGAAAGATGGCCAATCCCAAATGGGGTTTCCTCCTCCTCGTTCGGGTCTTCGTCTTTGTCATCAATCTCCAGTTGGGTGTCTCCGAGGAAGACCCGCTTGTCCAGCAGCAGCTGGACAGGGTTCTTGAGCTCCCGGGTCAGAGCTTCAACATCAGCTTCGCCCACTACTCGGGCTATGTGTCGGTCAATCAAGAATCGGGGAGGGCCTTGTTCTATTGGTTCACTGAGGCCGCTGACGACCCTGATTCTAAGCCCCTTGTGCTTTGGCTGAATGGAGGTGAAAAATCATCTCATAGCTTTAAGCATCTATTCTGAATTTTGAGTATTGAATTTGTTTTGGCTTTTTGCTGCTTTTAATATATCAGTTATCCGATGCTTTCGACTTGATTAATCCCGCGGATTTTCGACGTTTCGGTGGTGTTTTAGTACAGTATATGAAATGATGTATGCTTTGCTTCCTTTTCACTAATTCTTTTTTGTTTCTTATTGAGACTGTCCTGTCTTTCTTTTGCGGTTTTTGGCCGTACTCTTTTCCGTAGATGTTAGCTTTAGTTGTTGATATGAGTTAATTCCGCTTTTCTTTCGATGCTTTTGTTCTTTTGGCTACAATTTGCATCTTACCAGTGATGTAATAAGCTTCTTTTTCACCTGACGTGCTGTTTTTTGTTGTACTGTGGAGTCTTTTGTTATTTTTGGCTTCATAAAGCTGGCTTTTCCAAAGAGGCTTTCTCTTCTAAGCTTCAGATGGCTTATTGCAGGGCCCGGGTGCTCGTCAATTGCTTATGGGGAGGCCGAGGAAATAGGCCCTTTCCATATCCGGCCGGATTTGAGCCTTTATCTGAATCCTTACTCTTGGAATCAAGGTAGCTAATATCTTGTCATTATGCTAAATTGTTCGGTAATGACTTACGAGTTTATTTCTTATCTGTTGCTTTGTTGTTCTCTTTTACACATTATGAACAGCGTTCAGAATTCCCACTATGCTACCTCAAGTTCTGTTTTTTTTGTCTCGTTGTCTCATTATTTAATTGTTATGGTGTTCGAACTTTAGTTATTCAATTGGCTAATTGTGTCCACATTTCTGGATTAATGAATTTCTGAGTGCTCTTTATGTACTTCAGAAATCAACTGTCTCCCTCTGTAAGAGACCACTTATTCAATGAACTGAATTTTCTGCTTCTATCTCCTTTTTAATGTCTTCTGTCTCCTTTCTTCTCAGATAGTTTTGTGGGTGAAAAATCACATCAATAAACTGCCTAGATAAAAGCCTGGCAAAAAAAAAATAAAAAGAAACGCCAACTAGTCATTATATGTCCAGTGTATATTTTGATGTGGTATAACTCAAATGCAAATTAGTTCGCAAACTCGTCTGACTGCATTACCATACCTGCAGTTGCCAACTTGTTGTTTATTGATTCACCCGTTGGTGTTGGTTTTTCCTACTCCAATACGTCCTCGGATTTGCTGAACAATGGAGACAAAAGGACTGGTACTATAATAGTTCTTTTCCAGTAATCGTTTTCCAACCTCCTTGCTCATACCCGTGACTTCCTCACATTTCGATGTGTTGATATTGCGTCGTTTTCAGCTGAGGATTCACTGGCGTTTCTACTCAAGTGGTTTGAGCGCTTTCCGCAGTTTAAAGGGAGGGAATTTTATATCACAGGAGAAAGCTATGGAGGTACCAATTATGTTTATTGTTGTGTCAATTCGATGCAGATTAGCCAAAAACATCTTCTTTAGATAATTTGGATAAAGACTCAGCTTTTTGCTTAGCTTTTCTTCTTTGTATGGAGCATATTTTATCTGGATGAGATGAACTAGGGCTTTTATCATGATTTATTGCATCGCTATTTTCCATGGTTGGCAAAATTCTGCTGTGCTCTTTTTTGTATTAAATGAAGCAATCTGATTCTCTGACTTTCTGCTTGAACCAAGTATGCCACATCTTGGAGAGTCCTATATGACCTTTTAATATAGGTATGTCCACATGCGCACTCGGCTGTGCTCGCAGATATTATCCAGTCTCTTTCAATATTCTTTCTTCTGGCTTCCTATTGAGTAGAAAAACTATCATATGGATTTTTATCACCTTCCCCTACCCATATAGAAGGATGGAATGTCCTTTAATTATTATTTAAATGTTGTGGTTTCTGCATTCAGAGGCATAGTGCCAGTCAAAGATACACCTTTTTGATAAAGTGGAGGTTTTCCTTTACTAATGCACTTTGGAATGTCATGAAGATGCAGAAACATTGACTGGCATGAATTGCAGGTCACTATGTTCCTCAATTGAGCAAAGCCATTGTAAAGTACAACAAAGCATCCAGTGAAAATGTAATCAATCTGAAGGGCTATATGGTATGTACCTGTCTTTCTGGAGGAAAACATTACTGCATGTTTGATACTCGTTAACTAAGTACATATGTACATAATGCAGGTTGGAAATGCTCTGACTGATGATTACCATGATCATCTTGGGGTCTTCCAATTTATGTGGTCTGCTGGTTTGATTTCTGATCAGACATTCAAGCTGCTGAATGTTCTCTGTGATTTTCAGTCTTTTATACACACCTCAAGTGCTTGTGATAAAGTTCTAGACATAGCTAGTGACGAACTCGGAGATATTGATCCATACAGTATATACACTCCTCTTTGCCCTGTTAACGGTAGCCAGTCAAGCCGCCTTCACAAAAGAATGAAAGTGAGTTCATGTTCTTTTAATAAAGGCAAACATTACTTATTCTTTCAATGTCCGTGATATGTCTGAAGATCCAAGTCTAGACCAGACCTTAATCTATGGCTCTTACATTAATAATGTTAGTATTTGTAGTATTTATTTGAACCGGTTGGTTGACTGGTTCTCTCACCTGGCCAGTTTTTAAAACAGTGGTTATTCTGTATTGGTTTGGTGGATTAACATAGTTACTTGGTTGGTTTTACAATAGTTACTGGCTCAGGAGGGATGATACCGTACAAAATTGGACAGTCTTGCTGGTAGGAACTAGCTCTGGAATAGCATGAGCTCTTGCTCTCCTACTGCTTCTCTATATTACCTTAAGTTGACACTACTAGATGATTGATAAATATGAGAGTAGGGTGCTGCCAAAAGAGATACTATAGCAGGTGATATTCCACATAATTCTTCCAGGGGAAGATTCCCAAAACTCTTGTTTTGAAGATTGTCTGTACTAGCACTTGCAAAAGATAAAGACCAAATTTCTATTTGCGTAATTTCACCTATCTATACAGGTGGGAAAGAGCTAGCTGAGATTCTCCAGAGCAGTTCTATTCATCATGTGATCAAGCTTCATGTGTTTAGTTGGCAACAGCAAGTCTCCTGTTATCCACTGACTACTTAGATGCGACAATCACGCAAAGCTAATATAACCTAGAATTATCTCCTTTTAAATATTGTTCATTAAAAAATGGTTGTTTGTTTCTGGATATCTACTCGGTAATAACTCGACTCTGTATCTGTCCTCAGTAGTACTTTGGACTATCTGAAGTTTGACTAACCACAGAATTTGTCACATGGTTTCAGCTCTCCACACTTTCTTTCCTTGGTTTAAACAGAAGAATTGGGGGTACAATGGAACAACAAACTTTAGATTGCATTTTCACTTGCATTTTCATGAAGAATGCAATCTATTGCTTTTGTCAGAAGTTTGACTTACACACACTTTGGCATATTCTTCCAGTAATTTATTGTTTTTTTACATTTCAACCTTGTAATCCTTACAATTGTTCAAGCTTTTGTCAAGATATCTCTACCCTATTTTGTGTTGGTGTCTTGAAATGAACAGTATAACCAGTTTGTCCAGCCTACACTCACGCTTCACACAATAATTTTACCGCCTTGTGGAGCTGAAATGGTTCTTAATAGCGCAAGTTGAACAGAAGGATAGTACCGTGCTCTCAAACAGCATTATGTTTTCTATATGTTTTGTGGGTTTCTTGAAAAATAATGTCTTACAGGTCATTGGCCATGTCCATGAGAAATATGATCCTTGCACGGAGGAGCACTCAGTTAAATACTTCAACCGTGCTGAGGTTCAGATGGCACTTCATGTTGACAAGGAATTTACGCCAGCTAGATGGGACACTTGCAGGTGCACATCATTTAGTGCAACTCATAAATACTCAGGCTTGGTGCCCTGGATTGAATTTTCATTCTTGTGTACAAGCATAAGTTCCAGTGAATAATCAACCTCATAGCTTCTGGTTGGTAAATCAATGACAAGAAATTAATCTTCTCTCCCCTAAAGAACTGACATTAATCTTAGTTAGAAAATGGTATGAAATTGAATCTATGGCCATCAGCCCATTACCCATTGTAAGTGATCAAGGAAACATAAGGAGCAAATGAAGGTAGAACAATGGGCTAGGTATATGGGTTTTTCTGTTGATCTATCCTTCAGCTACGCAATTCTAAAATAGGTTTGCTGAGAGTACTAGTTCAAGATCTTCAATGCAGTGATGAATGTATGCATCATTTCAATGCATCTTCGGCTGTGCATGATCTCCTTACATAGCTGAACGCAAGCATCCGTGTTGCAAAGTTGTGCTTTCCTTACCTCAGCAAAGGGGTGATGCATAATTTGCAGCAATTCCTATCTTGTTCTTCATTCGAAACAAGAAACCATGGTACTGATTGAGGTCCTAGCAGAACTGTCTTTTAAAGTAGGTTTTTATGGGAACTAAAGCTTGGTCATGGTCCACCCTGAGCGAGATCAAAGAAGTGACAGATATTTTTCCCACCTTGCCCTCCCCATAATAGCCTAGTCTAATAAAAAAAAAAAGAAGAGTCGGCTCTTTCGCGAGTCAATTCTAAACTTTGTTTTGTACACATGACACGCGCCACTATGGAGCCATCCTTTCGTCTCTCCCTTTTGCTTCGTTTTCGTTGGAGGTTGTGGTGTATTGCAATCTTTTACTGCATTCAAATTTGTGATCTGCAGTGACTTAGTAAGCGAGAATTGGAAGGATTCTCCTCGTACAGTGCTGGACATCTACCGTGAGCTTATGCACGAGGGACTTCGTATCTGGATGTTCAGGTATCTCTCGAAGAATGAATGTATTTCTTCTTTCGAATTGACGAAGTGTTGTTTTCAAGTTTTCTAGGAGTTGTATATAACTTAAAACAGCGGCAGTCTTTTTCTTTTGTGGCTATAGCAAGAGAGGCAGTCCATTTGAATATGCTTTCCCAGATATTTGTGGGTGTAGGATCTATTTCATGAGGCAAATGCAAGAATTGATCGATTATGTACCTTATAATGCAACCATACAGAAGGGAAAATCTAGCTTCTCTTAGATTTGCTGGTACAAATTTAGTGTTGGGCCATTCATAAAATTAATTTCTAACCTTGGAGCTGTTGGTACAAGAATGTTCAGACAATGGCTTTGGTGTAGTGTTATTAGGGGATCATGTTCATTCTGAGATTACATTTTATTTAGCACACTGGTCTATCATTGTGGTCACATCCAGATACCGGGTTTTGTCGTATTGCACATTATATAAGATGAGTGACAATGTTGTTTTCTTACTTCATCCATCTCTTTCCCTATGACAGTGGTGATACGGATGCTGTCATCCCCGTCACATCCACACGGTACACGATAGATTCTTTAAAGCTTCCAACTGTGAAGCCTTTTCGCGCTTGGTATGATGATGGGAAGGTAAATTTCTATGGTGCTCTCTCTCTCTCTCTCTCTCTCTCTCTCTCTCTCTCTCTCTCTCTCTCTCTCTCTCTCTCTCTCTACCGTATGTTCTTGCTAAATCAGGAAGCATGCTTGCCATTTATTGAAAGGAAAAATTGGAGAGCCACATCGTTGTACTTCATAAATTGCAGATAACCATTTATTATAAAGCACATGATTTGACCCTCTCAAAATTGCTTATTCCTCATTCCAAGGCGAACTGATAGGGAATTTTCTTGTCAGCAACAAAATTTTACATTCTTTCAAACCGGGGCAATGCCTACTTAACATAATTTTCATGAAAGATGTCAGATCAATTTAGCATTCGTGTAAGCAATGGCAAAGCTGTAATCTCGGGTTAAACATGATTTGTTCTTGCAGGTGGGTGGATGGACTCAGGAGTATGCGGGACTCACCTTTGTATCTGTGAGAGGAGCAGGTCATGAAGTCCCTCTTCATAAACCGAAGCTAGCTCTTGCACTCATCAAAGCCTTCTTAGCAGGAACTTCAATGCCATCACTCGAACTAGTTAGTGATTCTTGAAAGTTCTTGTACTCACAAGTGCACTTTTCCAGAGGGAAGTTCTCTATGGGGTTGTAAGTCATTTGATTTCTGTGCAAGTATTCGTGATGGAGAAAAGCGTTCTTGTGGGACTTGAAACAAGACTCGAACTGTAAATGAAAAAGAATTTCAGGTTGCCCAGTTTCTTTCCCTCTTTAATGTTTTAAGAACATTCAGGTTGCTGTAAGTAGAAGATTGTCACCTTGAATTTGACATAGTGTGCGATGGCTTTTCGCAGCATCGAGGATCAACTTTTGTTACCATCTAGTTGAGGGGAAAAGCTTTGCTATGCTTTGCCATCACAAGAAATTGTCCTCGTTATTGATCAGACTCATCATGGTCAATGTCACCGACTTTTGTTACCATCTAGTTGTGGGGAATAGCTTTGCTGTGCTTTGCCATCATAAGAAATTGTCCTCGGTGTAGATCAGACTCGTCATGGTCAACGTCGCCGACTGTTCGGAATGGTTCTATTTTGTACGACGAAATGGAACTCGTGCTGATTTTGAGAAAGCCATCTGCTGATTTAGAAAGATAAATTTCTCCTCAAATTTGAGTTTCGATGGCTCCTACCTCTGGAGAATTCCCTATGAAGTTTTACATAAAAGAATCACTTAGGTTTTCACATGTCTGTATGCAGGCTTTTAGAGTACCTTTGGAGTTCATAGCTGTACTTGTTTAGTCACTGAGGGGCTTAAAGAGCTGGACGCTCCATCGTTGGCCTAAGAAAAAGGACACAGCATCCTTCAAATTCTTTCAGAAAGGCTGTTTGCCGTGGCTATTCCACTTTACCGTACACTATTACGATGAACATGGCTTTTCACCTAATTTCTTCCTGAAAGCTTCTTAAATTGTATTAAATCTCTTGCTCGTGATAATTAAGAGCACATGGTCACTGAAAATCGTTCATGAACCGTTTGATTAAATGACACAACTTAAATAATTTGTCTATACTAATCTCTCGAATGTTACAAACATGTCAATACATCATTCTACATTGCTGTTTTCAGCAGCTTTCTTGGATTCACATGCTATATCTGCAAAGGTATGAAGCATGTTTTTGATGTACATAGTCAGTGAGGCCTCTTTCAAGAACGCAATATAGCCAGCGTAGATTAAACCGTGGACTTAACGCACGATCATCTAGCACTACTTTATCATACAAACATAGGTAACTCGCAAATTAATCGACCAATTGTTTATAAGGGTGTTCCGTTATAAATGGTTAGCGATCGCAACCATTTTTCCTCTCTAATAGAAATTTGAGAATCTAATGAACTTTCTAATGTTGTTTTCAATCTGGAGTTGCTAATCCCCGTCTTCTGAAGTTTGAAGGCATATTTCCAACTGTGGGGAGGATTTGAAGTCAAGCTTTTAGTTCACATTATCAAGTACTTCAAACTCCTGCGATCTTTTTTCTTTCAAGCAATTTTTGTCACACGTTTGATGCCTAATCAAAGCAAAAAATGCGTTGGCCAGCAACATAATCATTGATGTTATGCCTAATCAAGCAAATCCAACAAATATCGTTCAAAGCATAATATGATTGTTGAATTTACTTTAAATTTTCATTGTATCCTTCAATTCTTTGCATTTATTTTTTCATAACTTCAATTCCAGTCATGTTTTTTTTTTTCAATATATTTCAATTGCGTGTAATCTCAATTCCAATGTATTCGCTTTCCATTGCACTTGGTTTCGAGTAGAATTCGCACTCCATCGAAGCCCTGTTCGTGGACTTTGTGCTCGAACTTGGAATCGAAGAGTAATCCCTATCGCTCTCCTTGAAATCGAGTCACTCCAGCATATGTCAATTTTCATCAATATGTTTTTGGTATGTCGTAGATTGATTGTAGTTAAGGTTGAACATGGTTCCAAAGTAGAACTTGAAATCTGAGAACCTAATCGGTAGGAACCTGTAGGTTTCAGGTTCCAAGATATGCAGAGTAGGTTCCAGGTTCCAAAAATTAGGGAACCTGTTTCGACAGGTATGTTATGGGTTCTAGGTAGGTGAAACCTGAAATCTTAAACCTAAACAAATTTTTTGTATTTTTTCTTTGTCTATGTCGTCGTATGATTCTGCGGTATTTCGTGACATTAGATGATGAATATATAATCTGGAACCACTAGTCTGAACTTTCATTTTATGATTTGTTAATATTTCATATTCTTCTTATGTCTAAATATAAATTGTGATCAGTAGATCAAAACAGTAAGTGGTAGTCATTAAAGGTGATGATTTACTGTAATTGTTTAATTAATAATACAAGTGGAACCTTGGTAGACCCTGGAATCGACCCTAGAACCTGTTATAGGATAGTTTCCATAATCTAAAAAATGAGAAACCTATTGTCATGAATAGGTTTTAGGTGGAACCTGTATAGAACATGAAACCACTCACCCAGTATCGATTCACATAATGACTTCTCATTTTAATTGTATTTATTTGAACCGTAATGCCAGGACAACTAGTCTTTTGTATTTTCTTTGGTAAATGATAAGCTTGTTCGGTATTTTTGTGTTCATTTTCGTTTTCTTTAACTAAAAATGAAATAAATAAAAAAGAACATGTTAGACCCTGTAACCTATGATAGGGTAGGTTCTAGGTTCCAAGAAAGGAGAAACGTGTACCCGATTGTAGGTTATAGGTTCCAGATGAAACTTGTAAGAAACCTGAACCGCTCACCCCTAATTGTGGCTACTCCTTTTTATCCTAGTCAACTATAATGAAACTCTTTAACTTTTTTTTGGTAAGGAAAACTCTTTAACTTTTATGGGTGTAAAATATGTACGTATCTTGATTATGTCTTTTATTCAACTTTTTTAACTACTAATATTAATAACGGATGTATCACCCTATTTACAGGCTTTATTATATAACTATTATAAGATAATCTCTCAATCAATGAACAATCAAAGGGAGATATACATGCAATATAAGTTGTGGGAGTTTCCATTGCCATATGTAATCAAGTTTTGAACATTACCACATAGCCTCTAGCTTGTATAACAACTTTATTTATCGCCGAAGAGAAAACTATAGGAAAAGCATGTGCTGACTTGGCATAAAATGAAAACTCTAAGAATTGCTCAACTAAGAACATAGAAATGAAAGAGTTGATGCTTGATGATGAAATGCATGAGAAATACGAAAGAGGTTCCCTCGGCAATTGAAAAGTAAATGATTTGGTTACAACAAAAGATATGTTATCTTTGAAGATATACGGCTTGGACTCATTTCACAAAGTAAGCTAATCACCCACATCTACTGCATTAGTACTTGGTAGGAGAAAAGTGTAAAAAAAAGTTTTAAATATTTTGCATGTGCTAATTGATTCCTAAACATTTTGTCTTTGTGCCAATTCAGTCATTCCAGCTAATTTTTGTTGGATATTGCTGATGTAGATGCCAACCAACCTATGCGGCACCACCGCCACTAATATGGATAACTTTTAATAATAATAATAATATTATTATTAATATTATTAATATTATTATTATTATTATTATTTTCTAATTATTTTCTTTTTTCTTCCTTCTTTTCTTTTGCCCTTTCTTCTGCCTTGGCTAGTGATCGAACACTTGCCATCAGCCATGGTCGACCGCTTGGCCTCAACCAAACGAGGCCGACGTCGCTTGCCACAGGCGAGGCTTGGCCAAGCCTTGCCTGGGCAAGGGCATTCCCTAACGAGGGTAGGCAAGGCCAAGCGAGGGTCGGCCTCACCCAATCCAAATCTAGCAAGTCCGACCTCGCCCAAACCATGGCAGCCTCGCTAAATTTTCCCTGGGCAAGGCCAACCCTTACCTAAGCAGGGCTACCTTCGCTAGATCTGGTGAGACCGCTATGGCTTGGGTGAGGGTCGGCCTCACCAAATTTGGCCTGGGCAAGGTTGACCCTTACCGGGCCTTGCCTGCCGTCACTAGGGAATGCCCTCACCAAGGCTCGACCTACGCCTCGCCCGTGGCGGGCAACAGCGGCCATGGCCGGTGACCGGTGTCCAGTCACTGACCAAAGGTAGAAGAAAGGAAACAAAAAAAGAAAATAAGGAAATAAAAAAGAAAAAAAACTATAAAATATTAGAATATTAATAAAAATTATTGATGTTAACGCCGGAAGTGCCACGTAAGCTGACCGGCATCCACGTTAGCAATATATGATCAAAATTAACCGAAAAAACTGAATTGACACAAAGATAAAAGGTTTAAGACTAAATTGCACAAATACAAAAGGTTTAAGACTATTCTAACACTTTTCCCTACTTAGTGGGATTGTTGGTCTCTTGCAAATATTATCTCTACTATTTGGTGCTAAAACGCTCGTGGCTTTTATGGGTGTAAAGTATGTAAGTATCTTGATGATGTCACCTATTGAACTTTTTTAACTAGGAGACATTACTACATACCCTCTGGCCTGTATAACCACTTCATTTGTTGCCGAAGAGGAAACTATTGGAGAAACATGTGATGACCTAACAGAAAATGAAAACCCTAAGAAATAGAAATGAAAGAGATGATATTTGATGATAAAATACTTGAGAAATTGGAAAGAGGTTCCACTAGCAACTGTGAAGTAAAAGATTTAGTTCCAGTAAAAGGTACATTATCTCTGAAGATTTATGGCATTGACTCACTTCACAAAGTAAGCCAATCACCCTTCCACATCAATTGTACTAGTAGATCGTTGGTCTCTTGCAAACATTATCTCTACTATTTGGTGCTGTAACCCTCATGGTCGTTGTGGGTGTAAAGTCTTTAAGTGTCTTGATTATGTCTCTTATTGAAACTTTTTTAACTGCTAATGCTAATGAAGCATAAATCAGTCTATTTATAGGTTTTATCAAATAAATATTCAAAGATAATGTCTCAATCAAAATATGCACAATCAAAGGGAGATATACGTGCAATGTACGCGCAATGTACGCACATTAATATAGGCTGCGGGAGTTTCTATTGCTATATTTAATTAAGCTTTGAACATTACCACATACCATTTGGCCTATATAACAACTTTATTTGTTGCCGAAGAGGAAATTGTTGAAAAAACAAGTCTGACTTGGCAGTAGATGAAAACCCTAAGAATTGCTCAACTAAGAACACAGGAATTAAAGAGTTGATTCATGATGATGAAATTCTTGAAAAATTCGAAAGATGTTCAACCAGCAACTGAAGTAAAAGATTTAGTTCCAAGTACGTTATCTCTAAAAAATTTATGGCCTAGACTCATTTCACAAACTAAGCCAATCACCCTTCCGCATCTACTGCACTAGTAGTTGGCGGGATCATCTGGTGCTGAAATCCTCCTAGATTTTATGGGTGTCAAATCTTTAAGTGTCTTGATTATGTTTCTTGTTGATCTTTTTTAATTGTTAATATTAATAAAGAATACATCAACCTACGTATATAAAGAAGTACTAATGAAACATTTGCAAATGATTGAAATTTATGGTTTTGAATCTCCACAAATAAGTATAAAACATTTTAAGGGTCTATTGAAACAATGTCACATACACGATATTTGGATTCTTTGTGAAAATCGTCAAGGAGTTCAAAGTTATGTCAAGCGGTTTACCGGAATGAAATGAAATGAGACAGTCGGGCTTCCAATTTATTTGTCAGGTAAATCGCAAATTCGTAAAAAGGAATGGTGATTGTATTATTTTGATTATAAATTTTTTTAATGTAATGGAATAGCATCGTTCTATTGTTAAAAGTCATTATGATATTCCCAATCAGATTATTGCATATGGATATTCTCAAGAACTGGGAAATAACCTTCAAAATAATAGAATATGACCAAGTAGAGGAACCAACCCGTTTGCTTTTTGTTGGAGAAGGGGCTGGGATTGACACGAGGTTTTTCTTAAGACAGAGCAGGATACAAGCTGCCTTTGAGGAAGTCCTAGACGAAGTTTTTCTTCCTGGGTTTGCAGTAAGTAGATCGATACGAATTGCCTTGTTAAAGGATCTCCAACTCAGTAGTGAAACAGCATGAGTTGAGGTCTGAAACATCGCCCCCGTTCGCGGTGCACTGTAGAGAAGCCGGGGTCGATGCGCCGGCTCCCTCCTCATTGACAGCACAACTACGTGGTCGCTTTCTTTACCATGCCGTGTGTCAAGCAAAGCGAAATCGTAAAAATACGAGCAGCACCGAATCCCGCGAGAGCCCCAAACCTCCGTTTCTCTTTCCTTGTGGTTGGCAAATCCAACCCCCCCACGGTAACCTCGATGATTAATTCACTTGATTAAATATGTCAAAACTAATTTAACCTTACATTGCCCTACTCATTATTTTATAATTTTTCCACTCAACACGGTTCCGCAATCGACACAAATCAATCGCGTGATTGACAATTCAGTGTTCAACAAATAATTGACATACACGAGTAATTATCATGATAGGAAATATCGCGACATTAGAATTTGATGAGATATGATCATTAATCTCTTATAGTTATATAGCAATGGTGGAGGAGGAACGATAGGAAAGCCCATAAATGGTGGTCGTTGTGCAGAGAAAGCCTCCGAGATTTAACGCTATTTGGCGCCTCTCGAGCACCCCCCGCGCCTCGGACTTCCGGCTCCGGTAAAGACACTGGTTTCTCCCTGCGATCACTACCCGCTTCCGTTCCTCGCGCCGTTTCTTGGTTTTTCGCTAGTTTTGTTTTTTTCCCTGGTTTCGTTTCCACATTGCATATCTCCACGCTTCATTTTGGCATTCGTGTTTTCGCCTTTGCCCCCCTCGTTCCGTTTCTGCGTTGTTCGGATGCATCGGGAATGTGCAATTCCTCGTTGTTCTCTTCATTCCTTTCGGTGTTTTGGGTGATATCAAGACGAGGGTGAGTTCTTGATTTTGATCATTCGGGGGCACAAGTGCGACCGTCATGAACTGTGTGTTGCTTAGTGGGTTTTGGAGATTTAGGGTCTAGTAACATCGGGTATGCCCTCTCTGTGTTTGATAATATGTCCCAAAGGTCGATGCCTCTAGTTACGGGTGCACCTTGCGTTACTCCTTTGGCAGAGACTCTTTATTTGTATAAAGAAGGAAGAGTTTTCCCATACTTACTTATATGCCCATACGTGTGTAAGAAGAAGAGAATTCATTTTGAGTTTCTCTTCTATTTATTTTTTTTTTGCCTTTTCTTGAAGATGATGATGGGATTTTGATCCAATTAATTTGGCAGGAGTTTAATTCCAGGATTCGTGTTTTTGGTATTCCATGGAACGGATTGAATGGAAGATTTGAAGAATGTTTTGTGGCTCAGTATAGAACTATCTTCGAAGTATAGCAGATGCTCTCATTAATTTGATTGCTGATATCTGGGATATGCCATTTTTGGTAGTTCTTGTGGTTTCTGCTGAAAAAGATTCATTTTTTCTATCCGTGTCTCCTGCATCTTATTCTTATGTCTAGCACTCTGTCTGATGCGTCATTTGTGTAGGTATCTCCAAAGAGCAATCTCTCGATTCCGTGGACAAAAAATACAGCTGCTTCTTGAGGTCATGCTATATCGGTATGAGTGGATAATCGAGCACGTGAATTTGTGTATGCATCTTTTTACGTAGTTGAATCATTGCTCTTGTGAATCATTGGATAGGAACCAGCTAAGGACGGTTGAGAGGACTTGAGCCATGGTAGTTTCTAGCACTAATCCCCACAACAGGGAAATGGCCATTAGGAGGAGGATGGCCAGCATGTAAGTCTCTCACTCTCTATTCCCACCTCCCTAACATACATTCTGCCACAAAATCCTGGCCGCAAGCACTAGTTAAAAAGATTTTACTGCTACAAGGCAGGCCATAGTGTATTACTACTTACTTGTAGTTGTTACTCATCGCACAAAGTATTCAGATATCACTTACACAAAGGCATTCTTTTTTCTATTTTTGGTGCCTTTATATGCTAAGGCAAATTCTAACTGTAATTCTTTCTACTACCTTGGCATTTTCTTGATCTTAGGCAAGGTTTTTTAGATACCCTGTGCTATTTGTGTCTTAGACTTGGATTGCATTTTTTGTTAGAAATTTTCTGACTGTCATGGAAGAGAAAGATAAAACAAATATCCATTTAGGAAGTAAAAAGGCCAAAGAAAAGTCTGTGCAATTGGGCAACTTAAACATAGGGCCAAACGAATTCACTCTTTGCCTTATTTGTTTTCACGTACAGATTCAATAAAAGAGAAGACGATTTTCCATCCTTGAAAGAGTACAATGACTACTTGGAAGAAGTGGAGGAAATGAGTGAGCTTGTGAATGTTTTTAATTGGATTTTCCCCGTCGAGTTTCATTCTGAGGCTGACTTTAATACTTCGCAGCAATCAATCTGATTGAAGGATTGGATGTGCCGACTATCGGAGCGAAGATAGCAAAGTACCAGGAAGAAAATGCTGAGCAGATTATGATTAATCGTGCGAGGAAGGTGGCTGTCTCTTCTATATGTGATATATTTGTTTTGGCCACATTAGTGCAATAGTAATTCAGCTGTTTCGACACTTTCTTTGAGTTATGCTTTTAAGTCCTAACAGTCGAAGTGTCGTGACTTTGCATTTTGGTATTCACTGTTGCTATTGTTTAACAGGCTGAAGAGTTTGCTGCGGCATTGGCTGCAAGCAAGGGGCTGCCTCCCCAAACTGATCCAGATGGGGTAAGAAAAACGAAAAATCTATGGATCACTTGATTATTGTTGGATTCTACTATTGTTGCGGAGTCTTTCCAAAGTTAGTCAATGTCATTTTTTACTTGCTCCATGTACAATCTTTATCTTTTTTTTTTTTTTGGTAAGAATGTACAACCTTTATCTTTTTTTTTTTTTTGTAAGAATGTACAACCTTTATCTTTATGTTCACTAAATTAGAAAATTGTTGTCTTTTTTTTAATATTTGTGAATCCGGAGTCACCTATCAATTAAAGGTTCTATCACTTGCTGTGGCATGTAAAAACTTACATTTACACGGTCTATAAGTAAAAGTGGCCTGGGTGCTTCGAAATAGGTCTCCCTTGATGGCATCTTTTGTTTGTCATATTGTCTTTGAGGCCATGGTTTAAGAAATGACAATGCCCAAGTTGTCAGGGATGATCAGATGAGTCGATAATTCCTTAGTCATTGAAGGGAAAATATGATGTGATGCTTTGTGAGTATCATGAATCAGGAGTTTTCCAAATTCAATTTCTTAATATTGTCATAAAATACCGCATGT
The DNA here is from genome assembly GCA_024733475.1 of Syzygium grande. NCBI lineage: Eukaryota > Viridiplantae > Streptophyta > Magnoliopsida > Myrtales > Myrtaceae > Syzygium > Syzygium grande. The sequence continues at coordinate 13,775,762 of JAMXDD010000008.1, read as the reverse complement.
TGTGTGATCCTGGCATGATAATCTGCAAGCTCGCGAGTTAGAGGCATAGAGAGGCTACAAAGTTAAAGAAGCCTTATCTCTAGTGTGTTTGCTTTTAGTAGGCCCAAGCATATGAATCTCACTTTTGCATGACATCATCATGGCCCTTTTCAATGTTCTTTGATCTTCTTTTTGTTCTCTATGATGGTGTAACAAAATCATGTGAGGAAGCATGACCACTTAATCAGGATTCCATTTAGCCAAATGTTGGAACCATTAGAGTTAGCATGAATTGTACTGGGATTGCCTTCCTGTTATTGTTCTTGTTCTTGTTCTTATTTATCTTGATAGTCAGTGCATAATTTGGGCGTTTTATTCATCCACTTCTGGTTCCATTTTTCAAGAGAAGTTCTATAGGATGAGATTCTGTGTACACCCATACATGCATGTCTACATGGATACATATTTTAATCTTGGGGATCAAGAATATCACCAAGTACATAGGCATTAAACCAAATCAGAGACTGAAGTGATCTTAAGAAATGATAGGGAGCAGGATGAGGCTATGAATGCTACACTTCAAAAGTGATTATCCACATCTCTATCTGAGTGGTTGATCAAGGCGTGAAGAGAGGATGCAAAAATGGTGGGCACATGGTATTTATAAATCTTGAGAGAGCACTTGATGTGGTCGCTAGAGAAGTTCTTGTAATAATTGGCCTATTCTCTTAGAATTCCTTTGTTAGCAAACTACGGCAGACGCCATTGATTGGGTAGTCAATAATCTAAATAACCTAGATTACCTTCTTTTGGTACTTTGGTTTTCTTTTAATTTCAAGTGTGTGTTTTGCCATTAAATATTAGTTACAGATCATACTGTTCAGCTTTCTCATGTCTTTATCCTCCATTCAGGTTCTTAACTCTCAAACAGGACTGAGTGTTGGGACACAGGGACAATATGCTCCCGCAATTGCTGGAGGCCAGCCACGGCCAACAGGCATGGCCCCACAGCCAGTGCCACTTGGGACTGGCCTTGACATCCATGGATATGATGATGAAGAAATGATAAAGCTCCGAGCCGAAAGGGGAGGCAGAGCGGGAGGGTGGAGCATAGAGCTAAGCAAGAAAAGGGCTATTGAAGAAGCATTTGGAAGCGTTTGGATATGATTCAGTTAGTTTTGGCACTGTTCTTGTTTGTGGGCGGTAGCATTCTAAGATGGTTCTTAAGAGAGGAAGCCAGAATTACAATTATTATGATTGATCTGACTAAGGAGTGTTTGCAATGATCCGCATGAAGATCATGTCTTTTGGGCTCTTGCATGGAGAGCATTCCGAGCAGCGGCATACTTGCTTGCTGTTCATTGGCAATTTTAATGCGACATTGAAGGTGTAAAATTGTTACCTCCTCCAATACGATCATACTTGGGATAGTAATGGGAACTGAATCTCTCTCTCTCTCTCTCTCTCTCTCTCTCTCTCTCTCTCTTAAATGCATCTTGCCAAAGATGCTCTAGTGCAGGTCAAGTCTCTTTGGCAAATCTTTAGAAAGAATGAGTCTGATCCCGTTAAAAATGTCATACTAGGTCTCTAAATTAATCAAAAGTTAAAGGCCTCAGCTTGCCCTAGTGTTTTATGGGTGAAAAGTTGTTGATTGTGGTCGAAGACGTAGAAGTAATTCAAGTGCTTTACCTACAGGGGAAAGAGGTAGTTCTAGGGATTTATAGGTAAACTTTAAGGTGATTCTATATCTCGGCGGCTCATCGCCTGCCATCATGTTTGTTGTAAGTAGTGTTACTTTGTATCATTGTAAAAAGCAAATGTAGCAAAAACAAATGTGAGCATTGAACTATGGTTGTTTTGAGAAGGAACGTGACAAAACATTGATCGTTTTAAGAAGGAATCTGAGCATGTCAGTGTGGTTGATTGCAAATTTTCAGTAAGAGTCGATTTTCCTGAACAATTTCCCTCGTACCAATTAGTGAACTCTTTTGACTTTAGGATGATGCACCCATATCTGTTACGACAAGCCGAGGAACCACAATGATCAGGATGTCTATATCCGTTCCACTGTCACTACCTGACAGTTACGATGACAATAGGCGCCTGGCGGTCTAAGAACATTGTCTTCGCTCGAGCTTAAACACGTAAAAATCCACTTCCTAGTAATATATTTAGGAAAAAGTCACAAAAACTTCAAACGATGCCCACTTGACATATTTACCTTTAACTTTTTCTGTGACATCAATAACCCCAAACTATGCCTACCGTGACACATTAATCCTAATTTTTTTCTTGTGACATAAAAAAAAAACCCCACAAACTTGTATTTATGTGACACATTTACTCTCCTTCAAGATTTCGTTAGATAATTTTGCAGCTACATGTGCGTCATGTCAACACTATCTGCTTTTCGGTGTCTATATAGATACCTTTTAATTGTTGTCATTGATAGAATTTTGACGGAGGATAAATATATAACACACATACAAGTTTAGGATTTTTTGTGTCGTTGACAAAAATTTAGGGTAAATGTATTGTGATGAGAATAACTTAGGGTTTTTTATGGCTTTTGCCTAATATTTTTCGACATTGAATATAAATTAACTCGGAAGCGTCTTAGCAGTAAACTCACGTACCAAGGTTGATGACAAATGGCTATTCTTCATGTACTATTCGTTTCACAGACTCCTCCCACCTTGGAACTTCGATCGGACTTGCCCGCACATCGTCTTTTTTGAGAAGTCATAACAAAACGGGAATTGAGCTCAGCAAATTGGATTTTTCACCCACAGAGATAGAGAACCGAGAAGGCAAATATAAATGAGCCGATGCAGCTTCATGATAGCACTGAAACCTCAAATTACAATCGCACAAGGATTTGTAAACAGCTGTGTGCAGACATAAAATTACATACAACTGCCAGCATGTTCCGACTATTGGTACTTCTTGTCCTATGTCAGTTATATACACTCTATTTTGCAGTTATTGTGACTTGGTCTCTATGTGCAAGTATTATCCATCCAGCTTATCCATCAAATCTGCCAGTGGTCGGCCTCCTTTTGTGTTGCTGCCTTCTATGTGAAACTCATGCTCAAATAAGACCAACCGCTTGCAGTTCTCCTCAAGGGAATCAAACAACTGGACAAGCACGAGTTCCAATCAACTCCAGCATGCAGACGGGTGTTGCTGCAAGGGTTCTAGTTTCCGCAAGAATCCCTTGCCTCCACGAAAGAAGTTGGGAGATAGTTTTTGACAGTAGTAGTAGAGGAGATCCCTAACTTCTCTGTACTAGTAAAAGATGGTTGCGCAGCCATCCTGTAAAACTTGCAAGCTGCTCCGCTTGTCGATTATATTCAAAAAGCATTTACTTCCAAGGAATTGCCACTTCGTTGCAACCCTGGTAATTTTTCTTCTTTGCCATTTGCAACCTGAACGTGTGCAACTCGGTGGTTCCTTTTGAGGCTCCTGCTTTCAGCTGGTAGAAAACAAGATTCTTGCTCCGAGAATGTGATGCTTTTGATCACTTGGAAGAATTTCCTGCTCTAGCCATACGTTAGATCAGTTGAAGAAGTAAGGAGATTTGAGGACTTCCCGTAAGTCAAAGTTGCCTCTATCAGGTAGGGAAGGAAACGTCAGTGCTGGATATGATGTCTGGAAACTTTCAAGCAACTGCATTAACACAGGACGAATTAAGCCTGAATCCCTGCTCTTAGAAAGAGTAGAGATATTACACAACACAGTCTATAAATAATAAGTCTTACACCAAAAGTTGGTTTTTGATTCCCATTTCAATTGACAATTGAATAGAGGATTATTTTGAGAACCATGAGATCTCTAAATTATCTATAGCCTAGCACTTTTAACATAGTGACTGGAAACACACTGAAGCATACAAAACCGTAGTCATCACCTCATCAACCTCTCATCAACCTTTTTCTCAATAGTTGATAGGAGACACATTCAAAATGTTCGTATTAAGGCTTAGCAGCTGTTTATAAGAATCAAGGTACTTACATTTTCGAGGACAGGCATATCATATAGTTCGACAAATTTTTCCCGTAGAATCCAGTTCATCTGGTCCACATCACAAGCATGTGTCCAGAATGAGTCATGCACCCCTGCAGTTTATTCATACGAGGATGTATGTGAGTTTCACACCAAACAGGAGCAAGTTGCCCTTGAGCATACTTCAAAGACTAATTTCCTATGTCCTCTCACTAAACTCGCTTCGGCAATTTAGCTTAGAATTTTCCGAAGTCCAAAAGAACGATATTCGTGTAGACCTATCAGGGAAGACCAAGCCAGACCAATATCGGGACCAATTCATCAAATCTCCTCCTTAGCTAGGATCTGTGGAAGATCCATAAGAGCACGCTTGTCCTTGGGAGACTAGTAGATTTTAGCAAACATAGGAATGTACAAAACCTGAACCAATACGCACAGCATGCAAACCTAACAGAACCTATTCTGATGCTAGGTTAATCTGTATCTAGTTTTTGCCTGTATCAGGCTCAAGATCCAAGTGAGTTCTTGCAAATATAGTGGCTCGAGAAAAACCTGCAAAACGTAGACCAGCCTCGCTGCAGGCAACGGCAGTCATCATCATGTGTGAACCATCAAGTGAGTGAACAAAATTTGGGGGAAATGCTGTTCTTTGTCTTCTAACATCAACCTGAAGTTCATACAACATTTGAGTTTTTTGTCAGTATATTCAGTGTCGCAGGATATAACCTACTGAGTTTTCCAAACATAACCTACCAAGTCACCCTCCCGCTGCAAGGCCAAAATCTGAAGGGTTGTTCTTATCTGCATTACAAAACTTATTCAGGATTTTCACATAGAAGATCCAGCAATAGAGAAATTATGAAGGGTTGTTTCTATCTGCATTACAAAACTCATTCAGGATTTTTAAATACAGTAGCACAAGACACAAATTCACACATCCTTCCTGCAATCCCCTCCCTAATGAGGTCTATGTTAAAAAGCCCAGTCATTCTTGTATCTTCACTATCTTTCTCGAGAACATAATGTATAGCACTTAATGAAACAAGCAGAATACTTTAAAGACATAGTTGTTTACAATTAATAGTCTCGTGAAGGGCAGTGCCATATAATCAAGGAAACAATGCATAGCATTAAAAGCAAACAATTAAGTAGAATCTGTGAAGAAAGTCAATGGTGATTAGTAAGTGAGTATGTACTCCTCTAGTTGCGTCACATGGCACAACCAACTTGAGTGCATTACCACTTGCAAAATTAGCATACATTACCCTTCAAGTAAAGTAACTCAAGAAGATTGGTATTTTATTAAACTTGAATGAGATTCCACATTAGATGTAACAACCAAGAGAAAGACACAATCGAATATGTGATGATTACATGGAAGGAGCTAAAAAGCTCTCTTTGTTTACATGTTTATGCAAGAATAATTGCAAGTTCTATTTGCACCATTTATAGAGTTGTTTATTATCAGATCCAAATATCTTATTGTATGTTCAGATCATCCACATCCTGTAATTGTAGCACTTTTGAGCACCAGAAGGCATGCAATCATTGGTTTGTTGACCAAATGTACGAGTCACATCAGACATAAAGAAAACAGCAATGCACCACAACACATTTTGGGCAGTAAAGTATATAAAGCTCGGGCTGTGACATGTCTAAACCCAGTAAGCACAACTGAAACACTCACAAGATGGCGTTTATTCTTATAGTACGGTTGCACTACTGGAAGACCAAGGGGAGTAGTCCACCGCACTGGTTGATTTTCTGAAGCAATAATCTGAAAAGACGAAATTACAAACATATTGCATAAATCCATCATGATAGAGGATTGACAAATTTCATTGCATTACAGAAATTGTACTTTTGCACAATCACCAAGCCAACCCATTATTCCACGCGCCGCTTCAAATATCTCTTCAAGGGCAGTCAGGGTTACCTGCAGAGAATTATCTAACTTCAATGCTTATTGTAACAGGAAAACGTCATAATTTCTCAAACTGAAGCAGAGTGCGCAAGTCTGTTTTGGTATACTAAGAAATTTGGATTACACAACTGAGAATGATTCCACAGCAGAAAATAAAATGTACAAGTCCAATTGAAAAAAAATACAGAAGAAGAAGAAGAAGAGCAACACTGCTTGATTCGGCATTTCCAATAAAGAAAGATGCCAATAAAGGATATCTTATCAGAGAAAGCCAGTACGATGCCCCGCCCAAGCCAAATTACCATACAGCAGTGTCATACAACCAAAGATACTGGGGAACATGTAAGTCACACAAAGACTTTCAAATGAATTCCTCCTAAGCTCTTGCATTCTCCTCGGTTAAAATGAACTGTGCTTCTGGCTTTGATTCAGCTTCTTCACAGGAATATCACGAGATCACCCACAGTAGCACAACCAACAACTCAAACACGCACTCAACAATATACTCAGATACAAAAACTCTAGAAACAAATGCAGAGAAAACCATCTTCCACATACAACAAAAGCAGACTAAATCACATGCATGACCATGACTGGCATCAGCAATCCACTCATACATAATTTTGTTACACCTAGATCTTACCACTACACACAAAGTTCAATTCTAGCCAACAAAAGGACATGCAAACGATTAAAAACAGAAGAGTACAAAGTCAATTTAGTTTTTCCTTTCTTGTTTCTTTTATCATATAGACAATAATAATCTTAGGCAAAGGAAATGCAGAAAGATGCAGTCAACTGAACAAGCATATTAAGTGAAAATATTATTATCTTTAGGAAGGCAGCAGTAAATAGCAGGGCAAATCACAAGACTCCATATACTGAGTTTGATGATCCACCTGAAAGGTTTCAGAAGATAAAACTCTGACTAAACAGTAAAAGACAAGCGTACAAAAGCAATTTGATAAATGAAAAGTTCTTTCCAAGAAGGAAAATTCAAGAATAAACTTTGAATCCATTTCTTCTGTAGAGTCGGATCCCCAGCTGTGTTAAGAGAACTGCTCTTTTGCTCTAGGAGATATAGGGAAAGGAAGAGTTGTGTGAAGAGAGAAGAGACTATTAGGAGATAGTAAACTTCTTTCTTTCTAACCTACGATTGGAAGAAACGCCCAGATGGTATAAACCGCAAATGTATTTCTTGACTGAAAAGATTTAGTTGCCAAGTTCCGTGTATTATTCTGCCAAACAACAGCTTTTGGGACGTTTCTGTCATGTAAATGAAACATAGCTGCAATCTTTCCAAATGATAAGAGGCCTTTAGTTGGTCTGGCAAAGAATCTTGAATATACTAATGCCGATATATTTGTCTGCCAGAAAAACTAACTGGGTAAGTAAGATTCCATTTGCTTTGGGTGTCACAGTTTCTAAAAGTATGAAGAACCAGTCAGCTAAACCGCTTTTTGCAAGGAGAAAGTACCCACACTGTCTCTTCCCAAGGCAGCATAGTGCTGAAGGCCATTGCAGGAACCATCCTGAAAATAATGCATACTCACTAATTCAAATGGTAAAATCTCAAGTGAGTAGGGGGGTGTGTGTGTGAGAGAGAGAGAGAGAGACAGTATATAATCATCTCGGCAGAGTAATCCACCATCCCAGGAAGGAAAAATAAGAGAATAAAAAAAGTTCACTTATGATCAACAAGGCCATAGCAGTGAAAACCACCTTACATAGTTGACCATTGACATTCAGAGCATATGACTACAATGTAATTCAAGTTTCCTAGAAGGCAACTCATACAGTTCTCAATTATCCTAATTCGTATATGTTGTATAATGATCTAAATTTTCCATATCAACACTAAGCAAAAAAGACTCTTCGCATAACTTACACTGGAAATGGAAGAGGAAAAGCGCTCATTACAGAAAAGATTTTCCCTACTAGTCTTGCAACTTTTCTTCAGGTTTCATGAAAAACAACCCAGTGAACATCTCTATAGCTTATGAAGGAATTTTCTTAGCTCATAATCTCTTTTAGAATAATCACTTAAAACAGCAAGCATCAAGCAAATTATACTATATGCCGTGCCTATATAGAACAAAGTGCTCCAATAACTAAGTATAGACTAGCCATGTAACTAAACCTACTTTTTTCCATGTGTGTTGCATATGTCCATGTGGGTACAGAATATACAAATTGTCCAGGACTAGGAGCAAGATTTCATTCCATTTACACCATCGACAAAAGCCCCACATGTGTTTTGCTGGCCAATTGGTTTTTGGAAAATCAGAGACTTACTGCTAGACGCAAGATAGTTGAACATTGGTTCTAGTAATCCCCACTAGATAGATCTACCAACATTAGATGGGAGTGTAATAGATTAGTTTGAGAACACAAAATCACGGGAATCATCATACATGTCTTATCTATAGTGGGTCCTCCAGCTCCTTCAAACAGCATAACAAGACCATAGATTTAACTTTCTTGAAATCATTTGGCTCGGCAAGGTAAGGCCACATGAAGTAGACTTTGGAGTCACTATCGTCCATCCCAATAACCAAGAAACAATATAGCAAACTAAAAACCAGATTTGAAGTTTTATTACCAAATATTGGAAACGGACACTACATATAAACTACCTTGAATTGATCTATCAAACAAGGTAAGTGGTAACATATTACCAATTAAAGCCAATAAACAGTAATAATTTGCACCCTTGAGACTAGCTGACATATTTACCTGGTGAATTGGAAGATGGGAGATGGCAGTATATGGTGACAAGCTCTTCAACGCTTCCGACAAATTGATACAGGCAGCTAAGCACTGAAAAGGGTCTTCAGCTGTCAACCACCACCTATTCCCCTCAATAGGCTTCTCTGCTGAGTCAAATATATCGTCCATATGGTTTTCTATAAATGCCAGGCGTCCATCATGTGAAAGCTTTTCAACACCACCAGAATAGAGGTTTGCCAGATGTATCTTCAGCCAATGAAACCCAGACTTCCCGAGCGGCCGTCCTTCAGCAAACTCAAGAACTCCTCGACAGAGATCAGAGCTTAAATGATTCAGATGTGAATGCATTGGATATGCTCGGCCACGGAAATCCAGATTGTGAGGATAATAAAAACCTTCCTCTTCCTTCATCTTTCGGGCCACCTGTTTCATGAAGAATTTGCAAGGAAGTAGATCAATAATGCTCTCTTCAAATACATGGAGACAAACTTTATGCAAGTACATAGACTTCTACGCAAGCCAAAGTCTCAGCACTAATTTGCATATCTGTAATAGTTACTGAAACTGGGATAACAAGAGATTGCCATTCTTTTACAAGGAATGGCGCAGCAGGAAAACAGGGGAGAAGTATCCAACAGCGTAAGGAAACTACTATCCTCTGAGTCAAGGGATGGAGGGGGTGGGGGGGGCCGCCAGTGGGGGCGGTGAAGGGGAGGGAGAGGGAGAGAGAGAGAACAAGCTTACAGAGAGTTTAAGCTCAACATCGCATCGCTGAGCATGCCTCTCTCTGTTAACCTTCTTTGCTTTCCGTACATTCCACTTCCACAGTTCAAGCTCTTCACCATCATTGGAAACATCCTTAACTGGCAAAGGAAGCTGCAATAAAAAGAGATTGGAATAAGTTCTGCAAATTGTAGAACGAAAGTAATGACCAGAACAACAGAGTGACCACAACAAACCAAAACCAGCAAGCTTCCACGTGGCAACCAATATTAAAACAAATGAACAGTGATAGGCAAACCATATTATTACAGCACAAGTTGGACGTGATTCTTTCTCATTTCCTGTTTCATATAAGTCACTCTACATAGTATCCGATCATTAAAGAAAACGATTGAGAACACTAGTCAAATCATGTTATACTTAGAAGTCATTGCAGTAGGATATCATCAAGCCAAGTCAACTTTTTCCTGAACAGAAGAACCTAGATATAGAACATCAACAATACACTGGTCATGCGCAACAATAATAATGCCATTACAGATCAGAATCTTCAGCAATCAAGTTGGCTAAACACAATTTGCAAACAAAGAACCGTAGTTTGTCATGAGCATGAGTCTTGCATGCGCTCACATCATGTCTCTCAACCAAACCTCCAACACTTCCACCTTGAGCCCAGAGGCTCTCCACTACAGCAAGTACTCTTCGATTAATCCTCCATTTGGTACTTCCAAGTGTGTCCAGGGCCTGCTTACGGATAAGTAAAAAGGTCAAGCAAAATAAAAGTAAACAAGGCATTAGAGTGCAACAGATAACCTTAGAATTGGCCAGCATACAAGTGTAAAGATTAATGCATAATGAGGAACTACATGACATGTATACACAGTGATGCCTAGTCCATTCCACCACATAACAGAAGAAACAAATGTATCACTGGCTAACATATCGTGAAACAAATACACCACTAGATACTCCCATGTACCTTACCAAATAGTGCATTTGCTTATAGTTTGGTAAAAGAACTTTGTAATTATTCCCATAATGAAATTAACGTTTACCACAAAAACTTAAGGAGCAAAGTGTTAGCCCGATTACCAGACAGAGTCACAGAAATGATGTGATTAAATATGTAGAGAGTATATCCATTACGCTGCTAATCATGTTATTGCACTTAATCAGATAAATTGTGCCCACATTTTTTTGGATTAGATTGGCAGTAGCCAAATGCAACCAGCTTAATGATGTTGAATACAATGCCCCAACTCTGATACCATGTTAAGCATACAGATAAAGCTTGCTTATTTAAAGCTACTCTCGAATGGTTTACCCTTGGCAAATACTGCTAACACAAGCTAAAAACGAAAGAGACTTCACATTCATTGACATCACTACCTTAAATACGTTATGCATTTGTTCCTCGGACACATTCTTCAGAGCATCCTGCTGCTTTCTCGATCCATGAGTACGCATAGCATAAGAAGGGAGGAAGAAGTAACCACCCTTGTCATACCTATAAAGAATGAAGACAGCTATTAGGATTGCAATCCCAGACGGCACCTCTGGAAGAGTACCGCAAACTCTCTCTCTCTCGCTCCCTCCCTCCCTCCCTCGCTCCCTCCCTCCCTCCCTCCTCCCTCCCTCCCTCGCTCCCTCCCTCCCTCGCTCCCTCGCTCCCTCCCTCGCTCCCTCCTCCTCCTCCCCTCCCTCCCTCCCTCCCTCCCTCCCTCCCTCCCTCCCTCCCTCCCTCCCTCCTCCCCCTCCCTCCCTCCCTCCCTCCCTCCTCCCTATATATATATATATATATATACACACACAAACAACAGCTTGCTAGTTTCCATATAGTTTATACCCTTTCCATTTTCTTGGAGGAACCAACATAGGCATATATGGAGCCAACATATGCTTTGCCTGCAGGAAGGAGAATAGATAAAGAGTTATGACTTGGGGGAGTTACATCATAGTAGAGACTGTAAACTTAAAGATTCCACAAAGGAAAATGATTACTCACATTTTAAAAGAAAACGCGTAGCTTAGCATTTGAAAGAAAGGATGTCATTATGCTAGTACACAAATATATTCATATGGCTTAGGCCCCTAACTGTTGATAAAAGGGGACTAAATGAAAATGTGGAAGCTGCCATAGATATCACCTAATACTTGTCTCCTAATTACTTTTCTTTGCATCAGTTGCCATTCCATTCTTTCTTGAGAGTACAATTTGTTCCTCCAATTATGAAGATGGTACTCCTCACCTGTGTTCTACACAAGAAGTATGACCTTTTCCCCCAATTTACAAGTCTGCAAAACTTAGATATGAAAATAATTGTGACATATAACTGCATATTACATTAAGTGCGTATTTATAGACGAAGCCTCCAAACACTAGACAGATATTCTTCAACCCTGTAAGCATCATCTCAGTTTTCTCATATATTAGCTCCCCTATTCTTTTGTTCGCAAGATTGGCTCCTAAAGGAGTACCACGGACTCTCAAAGATTTAACAATTTCAACATGCAAGTCTCAGGCAAAGTTTAGCTGCACAATCTGAAATATCAATGTTTGGAATATACCAAAGTGGCCCATCATCCCAATTGTCCGACTCATTTACATTTTCCGGCGAATGTACATGAAGAGATGAAGATGCTTTCTCTGTATAAAATTTCTTTTATGGCTGATAACATTTCATCTTTATGGATACTAAAATATGGATTTGGTCCATTCACATGAACCAAACCAATCACGAAATAAATGGGCAAAAGGACATCAGATCATAGCATGGCACCAATTATCTTTTTGCGGTATCCAGTAGTGCATTGCATAGCTCATGCTCAAAGAGGATTTTCAGCTTACATTAATATCCAGCTTTTCAAGAATTAAGGGATCGCATTCTATAACACCGTATCTCTTCAAAATCTTCTTCCTACAAGAAATACAGTTTTTAATAGGTTAAGCAAAAATTGCTTATAAGAATAAGCAAGCTACATTATCATCGAGTAACAGGAGCTGTAAAAGATCACGGAGCCAATGCAAAGAACATAATAGACTCGGTATTAGAAAAGTTCAGAAACAAGTGAAAACGTTACATAAAGGTTTCCGAAAAGCCTACAGTCATAATGACTAAACATTAGTCGACTACATAGCCCCTAGTAGTGCATCAACAAAACAAATCTGCATGATTCTGAGAAGCAAAGATTAAATGGAGAAGCCCAAGGAGACAGGATTATGACCTATGAATCTACTGAAACATTTACATCTGTAGGTCATGGCGATGACAACGCACATATCTCAACAGAACGGAAAAAAGAAAATAGAGAGGATTTTGTCGAAACTAGAATTAAGCTATGACCAACCTTCTATTCATTCTTTTTTAAGTATAGCTACCAACTTAATATTCTAGGAAGTCAAACAAAGATAAATTGGTAGAACAGAATTTGATAGCTATCAACTAATAAAATGGATTTTTGAAACCAGCATAAGACAGAATTCCTCCCTTTCTACTAATAAATGGAGCATCAACTCATAACATGAGATCATTTTATGTGAAAGCCACAGAAAGAGGAAAGAGTACTACCCAGGATCCTTCTTAACCATTTTTAGTTTGTGCCTGAATGCTGGTCGAACATCAGGTGGACCTTCCACTAATTGCTTAACTGGAGGTTGGACAAAAGCTGTTTCAGTTAATAATTCTATCAAACGAGTTCCCAGCTGCACATATATAAAGTCAAAAGGTCAAAGACTTGGCTATCTCAGTAACCGAGACGATCCAGCCATATTACAAGGGGGGGAAAAGAAGAGAGAAAAGCCAATCCTCACAAACCTTAGCCTGGGTATCTCGACCCCAAGGTTCAAATTCCTCTTCCTTCACTAGCTTTCTTACTTCGTTAAATCTTTTTCTCTTGATCAAGCCATTGACACGTCTCTGGCGCATCACTTGATCTTTGTCCAGATCCACTTCAGGTTCAACCAAATTCATTTTCTTCCGATTGCTCTTAGATTTCTCCAGTAGACTCTGGACCATTACCTGAGTCATGAATGGATAGAAGAAGATGATTCAAACAATTATTCTGAACAAATACTGGTAATATGAAAACGAAAAGGAAGAACTTTCCTTCATACAAGAACAGAACTCATAAGATTGCAGACAATAAGATGCAGGTTGAAACTTTATATTGCCGCGATAAAGTTTTCTGCACGAAATGCCATCCCAGTTTCATGACAGAGTCTTCAGTTACAAGAGGCCTCATTTGCAGTCAATCTAAAGAAGCAAATAACTATCTTTTATTCAACCAAACAGACAATTTATGAATGGCTAATGCATGGAAATAATTTTTTTGAGGATTAAAGACTTCAACGAAATTGCCCTTCTGCACATTGTGCAGCTGCTAGAACACAAACTTAGATCAAATTGACAGTGAGAAATCTCTAACATTTGAAATAAACGATGTCCTCGAAATGAAAAGGCCGTGTTAGTATTTGAATTCTAACATCAGCCTAACAGAATCAATGAAGATTCATTGCTTTTCAATGTGGTGGACCATACTTGTAACCATTAAACCTATATAGTCCAACAGCAATACTGAGAAAATGCATCAAAAACCAAAACTCACCTCCTGCTCAATCGCCACCCCGACATGAACCGCGGCCTGCACGAGCTCGACGCATCCATCCGTGTTCCCCACCATCACCAACCCCATCATCTTGTGCATGACAATCACCGCCATCTTCTCAGCGGGCAACAAGTCGATGTGCGGCGCGTACGCCGCCTTGTTCTTCTTGGTCCGCTGCATCCTCTGCTCCCTCCTTATCGCCTCCTTCAGCGGGTCGAACCACCCCAAGAACAGCGCCTTAACGCGCGGCAGGTTCGGCGCCAGCTTCCGGTCCCTCATCTCCCTCTCCAGCTCCCTGTACTCCTCCACCATCTTCTCCCACGCCTCCGTCTCCGCCCTAATCTGCCGCCTCCTCAACGAATTATACCTCCTCCTGTCCATCTCCTTCAGCTCCAGCTCCGCCTCCCGCCTCGCCTTCCGGTACACGTTCTTGAAGAATATCGGGTATATCCAGGGCGGGTCCTGGATGAATATCCTCGGGCGGGTATCCTGGTCGGCGACCTGCTCGACCGGGGGGGCCAGGAAGTCGGCGGCGGGGGGCTTGTGGAGGACCTCGAGGTAGCCGTCGTGCACGGTGTCCCTCGGCGGGTGGAGGTGGGTCGGAGACGGTGGGGGCTTGAGGTTGAGCGAGGACGGGAAAGGGAATGGGAAAGGGAAGGAGCGGGAGAGCTTGAAGAGAGAGATGGAGGGCTGGTTGGAGAGGTAATGGAGGGTTCGGCGAGATGGGTTTCTGGGTTTCGAGCTGCGGAGTCGAGCTGCGGCGGACGGCGGAGAGAAGGAGGAAGGAGTGGAGGCGGAAGCCATTGTCGCCGGCCGGCGGCGGTGGAAGATAAGCCTGCGAGGCTTCTTGGACGAAAGCGCCGCGCGCAGAGCAAGAGGAAGAAGGAGGAGGAGGAGCAAACCTCCCTTAAACCTTCAGAAAATGTTGTGGTCCAAAAAACAAATAATAATAATAATAAAAATGAGCTTCGGACAAATAAAAGATATTTTTGAAAAAAAATCTTTAGTCTCGTATGGAAAAATACGGGACCCAAAAATAATTCCTGTCAAATTATTTTGTCCACAATTTATGTCGAATTCAAAAGGTCATTTACGAATAATTTTCATATTTATATATATTTAGAATACAAAAGTAATTTATTTTGCGAGTATAAATTTCATTGTTGCATTTATGATGCAGTATGATATATTACGACGATTATGATCTTTTCCATATTTACTAAAAATAAGTACAAATGCCATGTCAAGAATCAACCCGACACTGGATATACCAATTACAAGGTTTCGAATCCCAATCAATCAACAAATATTAACTAATCTTTTCAAGATGATAGCCATAATTAATTTATTACCTAAAAAAATCGCCAAGGATGCGTTTGTTTCAAGAAAAACTCAATAGTAAAATAAAATAATTTTTTGAAAAGTATTTTCTAAAAATATAATTAGTTTTCCTTTGTTTGGGAAATCATTTTCTGATATTTGAATTTCATTGAAAAATAATTCGAATCTCCTGATTTTATCTCTGGTAAAAAATAATTCAATTTTTTAAATAATTTCCTTGTCATTTTAAAAAAATCAAAGTTTTAATTAGTTTTATTTTTCTTTTCTCTTTTTAAAAAATCGAATTTTTAATTATCATTTCTTTTTCTTTTTTTTCCTTTTCTTTTTCCTCCTTCCTCCGCCACGACCGGCCAGCGACAGCCATAGGCAAGCTCGAGGCTTGCCCGATGACGGCCACAAGTGAGCTCAACGGCCTCAACGAAGTTCAAGCTCGCATCGACCAAGCCTCAAGTAATGTTTTCTTAAAGAAGCACTTCGCTTCAATCATGCTCGAGGGCACAGCCGAAGGGAATCGTTTAGAGTGAGAAGCCTTCGAAATGTTCTATCAATCAAATGAAAATATTTGGTACAAATGAGAGGAACAGCTCCTCTATTTATACAAGAGTCCATCTAATCACAACCATTGATTTCTATGTGATCTAATGATAGATGATCATTGGATCGCATGGAAATCATTCATGTCGAACCATATCCGTTCACGGTTGCGACGGATGGATTTTCAAAGCAGTTTTGCATTGCAAAATTCGGCAAAAGCTAAGATGAATGAATGGCAAAACTGCCGTGACCTGCACACTGAAGTATGCTGGAAAGAACACGGAGAGGGCTTATATCTGAGGAACTGCCAAAAGTCCACATGCTTTCCGGTATCCTTCAGAAGTTCTTTTGAAGCAGAGGAACCGTTATCTGCATTTATCTTGATCTTGAAGCCCGCTGGCTTTTACATTCAATTGTATTATTCAAGTTTCGACAGAGAAACAAAAGGCTCGGGGCTCACCAGACCCGAGCAAGCCCGGCTGAGCACCGTTCCGCCGTATAAATATTGACATTCTTAGGCAATATACATGTTCTTTTCAAGTCAAATAAGACCCCCAATGAAGAATCCTAGCTCACCAACGCTGTCCTCGGAGTTTCCTGTATAGTTTAAAGTCCGACGGATGTATGTACGGGCGAGTGTTGCATCATGCACCCGATTATAATCCGTCTTCTACTTGGCCTAAGTAAAAACTTAGTTATGCGATGTTGATCGGTCTATGAATCCCTCGACATAAAACATCATCCTGCAGCATGCTATTATAAGAGCGTCGCAACAGCAATTTCGGGTTAATAAACAATGAACTGCTTGTACTAGATGAACATAACGTTTTTTTCTACACTTGCTTGGGTAGCTTAATGATTTTAATCCCCCTTGTCTGCAGAACTCTCATTTTAATTGGACAGATATACCTTCAATGTCACTTGAATGATCTAAAGCCTCAGTGGTCTGCTGCTTCTATGAATCATCAATCAGTTCCTTTCAATAGATGTCATAGAACTGGCTGGAGAATCAGATAGAACTTCACAGTTGGGCATTGACATGAGGCTGTTTCACATCCTAATCCTAATAATATCCTGGATGAGCATTTAGCTTGCAGACAAAGAAGATAAAGAGAAAAGGGCGCGAATTTAAAGCGCAATGGGCAATCGAAAGGCTCCTCAACAATGATTTCGAGCTCAAACCTTGCAACTACATCAAAGTCCCACATGAAAACCAATATACACTCTCATCTCAATTGTGAAGACACGGAGCATTTCCGTCATTCACAATGCACAAAACAGGAGCATGAAAAGCACATTATCCTCACAAAAGTGAATCATCTGTCTCCCATGTGTCGACTAACAGATTCCAAAGTGAATATTTCGATTTTGTACATCATCAATCGGAATAAAAGTCAAAGAGACTAATCTTTCCTTCATACCAACCTGGGAAGAGAGGCAAGACAACAGTCCGTCAAAAGCACATTCCAAAGCCAAATTTGAGGAGCTATTGCCATAATTTCTTGCTTGATTAGAGCCAGAAGTGCAACATAGCCTGCCAAAAGAAACATATAGTTTATGATTCTGATTCATGATAAGCAGAAGATCTGTCTGAAAGCTGCTATTAAATCAAAGCTAAAGCAAGGCTAAAACTAACTTTGGATGCAGGTTTACAAATGGAAACATGCATAGAAAAAGAAAAGTAAGAGAGGCCCGTACTTCCGTTAGGCTGAGAAGGGGCAAGTCGTGAAGTTGAGTGTCTTTCCTTTTGTTCTCACGCCTCATCTCACACTGTATTGAATTCAGTTGTTCTCGTATCTCCTTCAGTAAGTTCATTTC
This sequence comes from Syzygium grande, assembly GCA_024733475.1. Lineage (NCBI taxonomy): Eukaryota > Viridiplantae > Streptophyta > Magnoliopsida > Myrtales > Myrtaceae > Syzygium > Syzygium grande. The sequence goes on along the minus strand of JAMXDD010000008.1, from coordinate 13,758,103 downwards.
CTCTTCATTTTCACGGACGATTTCTCGGCTTCTAGCATTCCTCTCTGTCTCAAGCCGTTCGATTCTTTCACTCAGCTGTTGAAACTCAGACCGATGTTTGGGTACCCTGGCTTTGTAGGCTTCCTGGAAACCCATCACAGTCAGCACTCATCTTCCCTCTCAGTGTAGCGTTAGATGGCATCTTGTCATGGTTCAATGAAGGCAGCATTTTCATTATCCAGTCAGTTTGATCAGTGACTAAATCCGGCTTCCCAAGCCTATTTTCGCCTTCAGATTCCTGCTCACTCCATTCTTTTACCTGAACATCATGACTTTTGCAGCTCTCATCACTCTGCGGTACTTCAAAAATATCCTGAATACTTGTCGAACAAGCAGAGTTCTCAACCACTTCCGCTGTGTAGAGATTTTCACGATGGTTCATCTGATCAGACTTCGCATTGTCCCATTCACTCTTTGTATAGCATGGCGGTGCACTCACACAAGAAACAATGGCACAGGACCTAGACACGCCGATAGAGTAGTCATCATTATCTTGACCAATTTCCCTACATTCCGACATTTCATTCACACGATCCCCTAATCTTCTGATCTGCTCCCAAATTGGACTGAAATCCTCATTCAACAAATATTCCGATTTTCTCTCGAAATTCAAGCTCTCGCCTGTACCTTCCAGATCTGGATTCTCATCGACTATTCTCGAAACCACATCTAGATGAGGGAAAACAGGTTTTTGTCTTTTGATGACGCCTTTCTTTGGCATAGGATCCTTCAAGCAACCTGGAGGCAAAGAGCTCAGTCTCCTCACACCGCCATTCAACCCCTTCCCACCACTGGAGACATCTCCTCTTTGCATAAACAGATTATCCAGAAATCTACTTTCACCGGGTCCGAAATCAGCGTAACCCATGCCCAAAAGCTTATACCGATAAGTTTGGACTTGGAACTCGAGCGAAGCGATCTCCATCTCTTTCTGGTAAATAACATCCTCAAACACCTCCAGGGACAGGTCCGCATGACACATCTTCTCCTCGGCCATTCTCTTGTACTGATCGGCCTCCATCTTGACGGCCGCCTTTTCGCCCTGCAAGCGCAGTATCATCGACAAGGCCTCGCTAGCCGCAGTAGCGGATGCTTCCCTCTCTTCATCCAATTCATTGTAGAGCTCCTGCAGGAGTTGCTGCTGAGCAAAGAGTGCTTCTCTGAGAGCAGAACCATCCGTTTCGGAACAAGCGCCAATCTCGGCCATGTCTAATGCGTTTTCAGCCTGGAATCGAGCCAACCCGCCTCTGAATTCGACAGAAAAGAAGAGATTTTCTTACTCGAACTAACAAGAACCCAGCGTCCCGGGCTCAGTGACCAATCCCTCGGCCTGTAAAAAGACTTTCAGCTATGTCTATCTACGCAGAACTACAGACGGACGGAACCCGAAATTTGCAGACCAGTTTTCAACCGAATCACGTGAAGAACAAGACAACCAACCGCAGCGAAGTTCCAAAACTGAGAAGATTCAATGACGAGGGGTGGACCGTATTTCATACCGCTTTCCTTTCGCGGAGAGCTCCCTCCCCTGGCACCGGCTTTCCGCGCAGACACCGCCTTTTCTTTCAAAGGAACGCGGACGAAGACGCAACACCCACGACGCTCATCTCGTCCGAGAATCCGAGGAATCCAAGAAACGCGGCCAGGAACCGCCCGTTAGGCCTCGCGCACGGGAACAAAAAGAGGCGAGGGACACCCAAGAAAGGAAAAAGCGGAGAGCCTGCAGGTGGGGGAAAGATAGGCGGGGGCTCAAAAGGTTGACAAGAAGAGACGGCGAAAAGGGGTGGGATTCGGACGTTGGAAGATTCAAGTCTTGCACGCATTAAAGCAGAGCCCCCCAAAGTGGTTGCTCTTTGTCAAGAACAAGAACAAAGAAGACCAAGAAGAAGAAGAAGAAGAAGGAGATGGAGATGGAGAAGAAGGAGGAGAAGGAGATGGAGATGGAGAAAAAGTTCGGGCCTTTTGCTTTGATTGCAAAGCAGGTTATGTCAATGGAGGGAGGGAGGGGCTCACGACTCTGGCACTCCTCAGCAAACCAACTCACTTTCCTTTTCAAGAAACGGTATTGGCGCTGAGATACGGGGGGGACTAATAACTAAGAAAAAAAGACCCAATAAATAAATAAATAAATAAGAGAGCACGAAAAATGGGTTTCGTGTTAAAAAAAAAATAGTTTAATGCTTTTTATTAACTTGCCATCCTATCTGGGTGATAATCGGATTCGTTACAATTAATTGATACTCTGGCTCAATCGACATTTGAAAAGTGAATTTTGTTAATTATTGTTTGAGGATTCAAGGAAAAAACAAAAAAAACAAGTTTGGTTTTTTGTGAGCTTGCCATGATAATACTCATATTCATTATAGTTAGTGAGGGCCCGTTTGGTTCAGGATTGAGCTAAAGAGGTTTTTCGAATTGCAAGTAATGTTTGGTAGGTATTATTTAAAATCAACTTGTGCTAAAGGATTTTTGCTAATATTTAAAAACAAACGCCATTTATATTTGACCAAGAGACTTTAGAACCCAAATGAGCATTCCAAATGCTAAACCAAACAGGGCCTTAATACCTCGCTCAATCACTACCATCCGAAAAAATTGGATTTTATTTAATTATTGTTTGAAAATTCCGATAAAAGAAATAACTTGATTTTTCATTAGCTTGCTATCCTACCTCAATGACAATCAGATTCATTACGATTAGTTAATACCCTGCTCAATCACCATCCGATTGCTTCAATAAATAACTACCGGAGATTCGAAGATATCATTACTATCAACTCGCAATCCAATTCGAGTAAATTAATGCCCCATGAGATAGCACCGTCGGCGAAATTGGGCCAGCGCTTTGACAGGCAATTTTAACCAAGCGATGTTGACCATCCTGAAATTCTTTTGAGGAACCGAAGATTTTTCCATTTTCGATGATGTTTTTATTAATAATGTCGAAAATAAACTCATTGGGAAATTTGTAATTTATGGAAAAAAGAAGAAGCTAATTTGGTTCATTTCCAGGTGAAATAAACCTGGCTTTGATAAGAGCAAATTCAAGATGCCAATGGGCGATAATCCGAAAGGAACAAACCCTCTTTCCTGGTCTAAATTTGGAACAATTATCCATTTATCTGACTTTTCCATCTGCGTTGGCAATGTCGTAATTAGCATCCCCGAATCCTATGTACAACCAAAATTTTTAATTACAGTTGGCCCATTGCTCCTTCCGTCTTTTCGGATGGCCCCACAAGTTAATCCGATAAAGAAATAGAAGATAACGATAGAAACGGTTCTTGAACTGCGACGTGATGTGCAACATGATCCCTGAATTTTTAATTTGTTCAATACGATCCCCGAACGTTAACTCAATGCGCAATTAATTTGTTCAATATAGTTCCTTGAACTTTTATTACATATTTAATTTAATTCTTAAACCATATTGAAATGTTTAAGATTGTCCTTCCCATTAATTCAAGTTTATAAACAATCAAATACTAAACTGCATGTACCAAAAGTTTGATAATATTTAATAAATTAAAAATTTAAAGATCACATTATATATTCGATCAAAATTGAGGGACCATTTGTATTATTTTCCCTAAGAATAAGCGAAAGTCGTGGCACGGGGCACGTGTGGCCCCACACGTGCCGCTCTGTCGCCCGCGAGGAGCCTTCTAATCCATCATTTTGATTCCTCCTCCTCCACTCTTGTTTTTTTCTTTTTCTTTTTTCCGGCTTTTTTTTTTTTGGGTCATATCTTTTTTTCCGACTTTAAAAAGCAGTTATTATTACAAGCGCTTCCAACGGCTACTGATGGGGTCGCCCCGCGTGCGGAGCGGGGCCCAACTCCCCCCTTTGGGCCGACCCGACCCGACCCTAGGTGGATCCGAAGAAAGTCGGCGTGAGGAACGTGGCGGTCAACGAGCCAAGTTGTCAACTGCGCCATGTTGATAAAATGAATTAACAAATATACTTTTATTTTTTAAAATTTAAAGAAACTTATTGAGGAAATAATCAGACTCGGTAAGAATTGGAAAAAAAAAAAATTTCCGCCGAGGGCAATGATAGAATGAGTCTCAACAAATAAAAAAAAAAAATCTAAACAATTAGTTGTTGGGTTTAATATCGATATTTATTCGTTTTCAATTTTTCAAAAGCGTGATATTTCAATATTCATTCTTTTACCGCGATTTCGATTTAATGAGCTTAACGAAACACACGGACAGTAATGAAAGTTTTGGGTGAAGTTTTAAGGAAAAGCATTCGGGCCAATTTATTTTGTCATTCTTTAAAGCAAAAATGTTACTTATCTTTCCCGCCAAAATCTTAAAATGCCGATTCTTCGGAAAAGTTATGGTACCGTACATTGTCGCATATGTTATTGTTTATTTGTTTCGAATTATCCAAGTTAATCTATAATAATCCGCTAGCTAAGTTCGAGAGCCTGACTATTTGTACCGGCTCGACTCGCCGAGCAAACATCACCGGCCAGAAACTCAACCCGACCACTCGATCCGGACCGAAACGGGTTGACCCGCATACACCATGTTGAAGTCGAACCACCATGTACCGTGGACCAAAAAATAATAAATAAATAAAGAGGAGAAAAACATCTGCTATCTTCAGCTTCTGCCACGTGGCCCCCACATTTTGGGCTTAGAAATTTGGGCCACCGATTGGGCCTTTGGCCTTGGGCCTTTCTCCTTCATCCAGAGCCCATCCGCTGGCTTTCCCTCTGCGACATCGAGAAATCCAGATCCTTCAAGCTGTCCACGGCAATGGCGTGTCCGTATATACACAAGCGGGACGACCGACCGGTCTGCTCCTAATTCCTCGTTCAGTGGGCACCCAGTGTCTCGTACTTTCGCAGCGCTCAATGATATGAAGTCCTTCTAGGTGATGCACGCGGTACCCATTTGTTAGATCACTTCGAGGGCTTCGAATTTCGCTTCTTTTTTCTGTTCTTCGGGATCTTTTGTCGTTCTTGGTTTCTTTCGCCAGGAAGAGAAAGCGAAAACGAGTGGAATTCAATACGGTGAATTCGTTGGTGCAGGGATGCTCGCTTTGGGCATCTGGGTTCTCGCGTAATCGTGCAGAAGTTCGGAGGCTAGAATACGTTGCGTTCGTGGAAAGTGAACGCCCGATCGCCTTTGTGGGGCAGTGCAAAAATGGTACACCTCCGGTTCTGATGTCTCCTAGTCGGGAATTCGTGTGAGTTGTTTGATTGCAGAGTTCCTGGTTTTGTGCCTGTGATGTTTGAGTTGTTTCTGTGCCTGGGTTCATGCGCACTGAATGTGGTTGGTGTCTTCTAGCATGTGACGTGGATCCTGCAATTTCGGTTCTTTTTTAATAATAACAACGAAAATTGAAGTTCAGTAGCATTGCTTTAACTTGACATTTTTTAGAATATTACGAATTCCTATAATATTGTGCTTGGTTCGTTAGTAGTTGGACATGTCCTCCAGCCTCCTCGGTTGCCTTAATAGCTTAAAAACCCTCAGAAGCCATGGTTAGTTCTTCTTGTTTTAAAGTTTGTTTACTTTGTTCCTCGCTATTTATTTTCGCTGGATCTGCTGTTTTTGTTAGGACAGAGTTTGGCGGCTCAAAAGCTGAGAATATGGACTTCATTGTGAATTGCATTTGTGGATGAATCTGAATTTGGTTGAAGTCGCGGAGTTCTGTCCATAAAACTGTTTGGGCCAGATGGGTATACCCAAGTGAATTGATTCTTGTTGTTGTGCTGCATTCTTTTCGACAAAAGATGAAGTTTGTTATTTCATTATGTCAAGAGCTTATCGTGTCAAATTAGATCCTTGAAAGGAAAAACTGTCTCTTATCATGCATAGGAAAACAGAGTCAATGCAAATCGGCTGGACTTTGGCAGTTGTCTGTCAAATTATCTTCTATAGTCTCTTGAGGGAGGTAAAAAGCATTCCTGGAAAGAACAGAGTCAATGCAAAATGGCTGGAATTTAGCAGTTATCTATCAGAGTAGTATATCAGGATTTTTGTTGAGTTTTACAGAACTTTGTTATTCCAAAAACATAGGAAATCTGTTCTTGTGAAAGAACAATTACTGGAGTGTTGATGTCTTGAGGAAAATAGAGAGAAACTCATAAAGGTTGAGCCAGGGAAAATGTTTCAAAGTATCAATATTGTGCTAGGAACATCAACCACAGAGAGAAGCTTTTCAATTTGAGGGTTTTTATTTGAGTTGCTCAAAAGACAAAGTAGGTGAATTGTAAGTTCGGTAGAAGAGTTAAGCAATGTAGTGATAATGATTGGAGATAGGGAAGTATGAAAAAGTGAGCAATAACTGGAGAAACTGATATTGGCTTTCCTTAAGAAGCGAGCAATTTGGATAAAGTGGAAAAACATATTAGTGGAATTTGAAGAAGTGAGTAATAATGGAGAAACTGATATTGGTTTTCCATGTGATACAAGCAATATGAATGAAGTGGAAAAGCATATTACATTTTGCAGTGAAATGGAACATAAATTTAAGGAGAAAAGTTGTAAGAACTCTACTGGCAACGAAGCTTAATGGCCTGTCATGCCGCACGGTGAGCAACAGTATATATGCAAAATGAGTTTTGCAAAAATGAGAATGCCTGCTTGATGTTTGGGCACTGGAAAAAAGACAGATCAGAAATTAGCATATTTGAGGGCAACTTTATGTGAGTGTGACCGAAATGGAAATGAGAGAAGCTCACATATGAGGTGGTATAAACACATTCAATGGTAGCCTCTCGATGTGCCAGGGGTGAAGTGTGTTCTGTGATGAGGATCCTGGTTACCGAAGGAGGACCTGAAAAGTTGTAAAAGGAACCTTCGAAGCAAAATCTTGAATTATTGGATCTTGTGCAATGGAGTAAGAATATTAGCCTTTCCTGCTTTTCACCTTATTGATGAGAAAAGAGGGTTATCCCATACATGAGATCGGTCCAGCTGACTTTGGAAGTAAATTTTTTTTTAATGGTTTTAGATCTGTCAATTTTACGCATAAAATTTACCATACACAGACTACTGTCTAATAAAAGGCATTTGGAGACTTTTTCCTCAAAAATCATAGTAAATTGCAATTGCTCTATACTTATATTCCACTGCCACGTATTTTGCTGTTTATTGCAACTTTTGATACCTTAACTGCCTTTTACTTTGGTTCTGATCTGCTTACACTGTAGTCCATCATGCAGAGTATGTACATTCGTGTTAAGCGGAGTAAGACGACTTACTTTATCCAGTGTGAACCAACTGAGACAATTCTTAACATCAAGGAGAAACTGCAAAACCTCATAGACCAACCTGCTAATGATCAACGTCTGATCTTGGTAGGGACTGGGGAAGTGCTGGAGGATTCAAAGTCACTAGCAGATCAAAAGGTACTAATTCTTCGTGTCAGTTGTTTCACTTGTCATTGCATCATATGAGTTGATTCTTTTTTTTTTTTTGGTAAGGGAATCATATGAGTTGATTTTATGCTTAGATAGTCCAAGTTTTTCATAGCTAGCAGTACTGGTGAAATGTTTCTTTCTTCAGGCATCTCACTTATTCGATGATGTCTATTCAGGTTGAAAACGATGCTGTGGTTGCACTGACCTTGAGGAAAGGTTGTTTCTTGTTCTTGATTTTCTCTTACTATATCAACTTGTATGTTCTCTACCCTGCTATTTTGCAGTTTATGATTTTTGCAGCGCAGCAGCTCCTTTTTTATTTTTGGCTTGGAGAATTAGTTAAGTTTTTGCATCCAAGTTCATTCTTTCTTTCAGTGAGTGTTAAACAAGTATAGTCTCACCAGACATAAAATCAGCACGGAGGTAATGTGAGACGTACTTAAAGCTTTTGGGGATGAGGCAAAGTCAACCCTAAGTTTTACTATGCGATATTGTAGTCTGTAATTTCTTTTAGCTCCTTTTAGATCAGCATTTATTGAGGAGGGTGCTGTACGGTATTTAAAGAAGGGAAACAAGTAATCACACTGGTTGATTTTTCCTTTCTGATGGTTGGTGTTGCACCAATATCATTTGATTTATAATCTTGTTTGTGAATTTATGCAACATGTCTCTAACAAAAGGACACAAATGCAAAGCATGGAGAAATGCTGTGATCTGTATATTTAAGGCTTTAAAAGCAGTTAAACTGGAGAGTCAATCTCTTTAAACTGGAGAGTCAATCTCTCTGCTTCATAAGAAATGACGTGTCATTAACGCTAAATCTTAAGTCTCAGTTTGCTTAAGTCGGCATTTGAGCCTATGCAGTTTAATTCTGTCCTAATTTGCTTAGAGTATAACAGTATAAGTAAATGCCATGGACCCTTCTTGAATTTTTTTATCCCCTCTGCATGTTAAATCTGCAAATTTCTAGCAAACTTTTTCTTAGCTTATTGAAGTTCAACCAGAATTCAAATCTTGACATACTTCTCAGCGTTTTTGCGGACTGCATGACCGCCAAGATCTTGTCACCACTGGGCCTGTTCTTTATGATTATCTGGAAAAAACAACACTGATTAAGGCTAATCTTTTATTTTCCTCTTTTTTTATCGTTTAAATTTATCTATCTGTTTAACACAGCTTATGCTGCTTACACTGGTTTGTCACCATCTTCAGACTATTCAGCTCTATCTAATTACAAATATTTTCTGACCACGTTTGTTTCATTCCTTCCTTTAATTTGAATTCATGATGCCATTGTCTGAGTAATTTGTGTTCCATTTGCTGTTGTTTCATTTGAGTGCTTATATGATAAAGCCCTTCTGGAGCCCAATTGAAAACTTGTGACAATCTTGTGTCAACGAATGGTAATCAATGGACTTCCAAATGAGGTGTCTGCAGGCTTCTTACGGATTTGTTGTCATGAGCACTTCTACTTAGGATGCGAGTTTTTATCGAGCATAGCATGACTTGGTAGTTGTATAAGTATAACTGGTTGATATTTCACTGGAAGCCTGGCTTATTTTAGTTTAATCTCCAGAATTACTTTGTTATTCTGTAATTATTGGCTGTTCAGTGGAGTTTTGCTCCCTTCTTAACCGTGGATGCATTTCGGACAATGATTTTCTTACGTCATCACTTTGGTGACTCATCATTTCATGGGCAGATGACAATGAGTTTGAGGAAGTGAACATTGTTCAGCCGAATGATTTTTGCCAATCTGTCGACGGAGATGGAAGCAAATGGTGAATGCAGTGGACACTCTCTTCTCTAAGCGCTGTATCAAAGTTTCCTCACTCATATGAGGAATTGTGATAACTTATTTTGAAAAGAGGAGCATGCGCTTGAGAGACTAAGGGATTCATAAGATGGTGAAGAATTGTTTGAAAGTTTGACATTTATTTGCTCATCGGCATGTCAGATAATTGCCGGTGGATAATCTTCAGTTCATTGGAGTTTTTTTATTACTCTGCTTTCTGTTGCGGATCGCATGAGTTCTGTTTGGAGAATGCATGTGCCATTGATATCATTTCACCTCAATCTCCTTTTTTTCACTAGATGCCAGGAAAAAAAGCTGATGACTCTGTTAGAAAATGAAATGAGCTCAGTCAATCTTAAAGTGACAGTGGTTTAAGGCTCAATGGCTATGGTGGAGGACTTGGAGGAATGCTCACTACACTAAAGGATCTGAGAATGCTATAGTCATTTGAAGAAAGGGTTTTGGCTCAAAGTATATTAATTAAAAGCATTTCTGCTTTTGGAACTCAATCTCACAAGTCAGATAACTTTTCAAATGCATCGTGCCGTTTTATTATCGATCAAGCTTGGCTAGACTTTTGACTTGTTCGATCATTTTGTTCGAACATCTCGAAAATCCAGTGTCTACTATTCGCTCTATCAGTTTGCTCTTGTATGTTCAAGCGAAACGCCCTTTTGGACATCCAAGTGAGTTAACCATTGTTTTGCACTCTTGTTTATCACCCTGTTCATTTTTGGTTCATGAGAACCAAACTATGACTAGATATTCCCTCTTTCAAGTCGCTTATTCAGTAGAGATTGGACGAATATTAAGGACAATCTGCCTTGACATGGTTGACATTTTGGAGTTGCTGATCAGATACGAAGGGTTGCACATGGCTTTCCTCTTCGAGAAAGATAATGCACACAGCAGCCAAAGATGATGCAGAAGACTTCTTCCACAGAAACCAATTTATGAAAACTGTAAAATTATTTATCAATGGATAAGTGCACTGGCAGTTTTAAAATTTAATTTATTTTAAAGTGTACTTTTCTTCTGATTAAGTCTGTTGGATGATGGAAGGAAGGACTCCAAGTGTAGTGATGTTGCGAGGTCTGGGACTTGATGCATGAAATGAAAATTTTAGAACTTTAAATGCACAAAATTTGACACTTTTTAGGATTTGCCTTTTTGATAAGTGAAAAGGTTGGAGAAGGGCGAGCTAACTCTTATGAGGTTTATTACAAGGATATCACACATGCTAAGAAATATTTAATTTGAGCCATATCTATTCATTTTATCCACAAGTGTATGATCCCTTTCGCTTGGATTGCAGCACTGGATCTTAAACCATCTTAAATCAATGTTCACGAAAAATTTTTAGACATGAGTTGTTATCATTAATGAAAATATTTTTTTATTGACTAATTACTTTAAGCGATATAAGCGATCATTCTTAGGAAAATATTTTCTAAATATTTCATTATTCACGAAACAAACAAGGCCTTAATCTAAACGAAACATATTGTTAATTAACATCACGCTTCCTATGTAATTTCCTACTTATCGCAAACATTAATTATTCTAGTGTTAAAATGTAAGCCAAAATGATTCAATTTTTTTTAGGGCAAATTGTCCCAATTCCCTTGAATTTTTGCTTAAATTTTCTTTGTATAAAATTATAACATCCTCAATTTCAGTCCCTGGGAAATGGCTATGATTTAAGTTTGATGGTTTTCCAATTGAAACTAAATTTTTTACTCTTGTTTTGGAAAACCCAATTTTGGATCCTTTGTACCCCTTCGTTTTGTTATTTTTGGGAAGACTTTTGTGATATGAATTTTCAAATACTTTCTTCTTGAAAGTTTCTCCAAACATCATAAATTTTTACATACTTTAATTTCAGTATTTTTGGACTTGATATGAGTGATACGATGGCCTGATTTTCGAACCGTATAAAACTGCCCAGAATGGGTATTTTGGTGATGTTCACACTTGATTTATTTTCTACAAGCTTTTTGAGCAGATTTTATAAAAGTTTCCTTCACAAAAGTTGTTGAGAACTTCCTTTTTATAACGTGTATAAATTTGGGAATTTTCCGAGATGATTTGGATTCTGGACAGAGCTTACTTTTAGAAATAAGAATTCTGTTCCAGCAAACTATTTTTAATGTCTTTGAGCTACTAAATATGGCATTTACAGAGAGATTCAGATTTCGTGATCTACATGAAAAATGTTTGTTAAGACTTTGTTTATGACATATTCAAATTTGAGAATTTTCGGAGTCCATTTGCTATATTTTCAAGTCCGATTTCGTGAATAGTGTAAAACTGCCCGATTTTGTCAAATTTCAAAGAGTCGGCATTTTCTACGTAACATGTTGGAATTTCAACTTGATGTCTTTTGATGACTTAAAGCATATGTTCTGAGCTTTCAAATGAGATATTTTATGCTTTGATTGGAGGTCATCCCAGGGGGAAAACGAGAGTGAGCTGAGAGAGAGTCGAGAGAGGGAAAGGAAGAGAGAAATCATTAGTGGCTTGGATTCATTTTGATCTCTTCGTCATGATCCTTTGGCTATAGTTCATTAATGAACTTTAATGCTATCCATCATGACCTTAGACTTTGGAGGCCTCTTTATCATGATAAGCATTAATAGTCTTGAGTGAAGAGCAAATTTGGGGTTTGATAAATTGAAAGAAGGCCATTCCGCCAAGAAAAGAGAGAGAGAGAGAGAGAGAGAGAGAGAGAGAGAGAGAGAGAGAGAGGGCCGAAGGAGAGAGAGAGAACCAATGAGATTGAGATAAGTATTGGCCCTTCATCATTTTAACTCATTAAGAACAATTAATGGCATTAAATATAAGCCATCATGACACTTGACTAAGAAGCCTTCTCCTATTTGTTAGTTCTAGGGTTTCTACAAAGTTCTTTGAATTCTTAAAAGAGCAAGATAACCCCCCCCTCCCCGGTTCTCCTTCATCTCATGCTAACATCTGCTTTTTTTTCCTTTGTTCTTATTATTCTCACTTTTAACCGAGAAGCTCATGCCCAAAATAATCCCGAATCGGCCAGTGTCTCTTCTCGTTCCTACCCAAGAGCCCACGGTTTGGCTTTCGTATGCCTAAGTTTGCTTGGCCAAGCAAAAAGGAAAGCAAAGAGAAAGCCTGAAATTTCCCGAGCTCACCGTCTTGAACTCCATTCTCTAGTTTTGTTTGTTGTTGAGTAAGTGAATTCCCTAATATCGGGAAAAGGAAGTTACGATACGTTATAACATGGGTTGGTTGGCTTGTTTCTTGGTTTCATGGTTGTTCGTTTTTCTCATCTAATGATGTTCACGTGTGATACTCACGTTTGATGTTTGTTTTGTTGGTTTCGTAGCATGACTTTGCTATTTGAAATGCCATTGATACCGGTACGGTAAAAATTAACTTATGTGAACAACGATTGTCTTGTCTTCACTTGATATTAGTGTTTTCACTTGTTGGGTTTTCCCAACTCATCCCCGTTGTTTCCCTTTTTCAGGTTCATAGGATGGCATCTCCCCCAGCCCGCGTTGGCAATCCCATGGAGTAAAGAGCCGAAGTGCTCACTGTTGTGATAGATGTTAGAGAAGACCGCATCTACCGCCGAATCACGACGCTTGTGATGTTCGATGAGGGCCTAATGAACCCGGTGCCTCATCCGTATGTGACGTGGAATTGCTATGCGGATGGAGAATGGTTTGGATCCCTATGGGTTCAACGGTGTTTTGGCAGTGCGGGTAGATCGGTTCCGGGATAATGCTATGGGTGGGATGTGAGATGGCCAGGTGGACGGACCGGGGTGGAGGTGAAGAAGCAAGGAGCGAGAAGCCTGTAGTGGGTACAAAACAAACCAAGCCGAGTTTTGCTATTTGTAGTTGGCTATAAAAATATTTGTTATTTGCCATGGTCCGAAGGGTTTGTTAAAATAGGTTTTGTATGCATTATAAACATAAGGTTTACTCATAATGCTGCTTGTCTTATTTTTGTTGTATATTAATTGTGATTATCCCGAGTTATGATTTTACTTGTGTGTAATAAAATATAATAATGAACCGGATATCACATGAATAACTCGAGGTGAGGGCGTTACAAAAATTATCCAACCTCAAAAAAAAAAAAATCGAGAGAAATAAGAACTTATGGATTTCTTTTTTCTTTTTCCATTAAAACATGGAGCAAGAAAAACCTCCCTTATCCCCCTCAGCTCTGCAACTGTAAACACCATCCCTTCTCTCTCTCTCTCTCTCTCTCTCTCTCTAGCCATGGCGCTTGCTCCCTCCAAGCTCCTTCCTTTCGCCCTCGCCCACCGCTCGCTACCCCCAAGCTTCCCTTATCCCCGCCGCCCCCGGCTCCCCTATCCCTGTCGCCAGACGCTCCGAATCTCCTGCGCCAAGAGGACCGGCAAGCAGCGGTACCCTTCCGAGAAGAAGAAGCTCAAGCTCCGGCTCCGGCGGGAGCGAGCTCCCGGCGGCGGCGGCGCCAAGGACAAGTTCGAAGGCATCTGGAGGCTGTCGAAGCTCGCCGTCTCCGTCCGCGACGACCCCGGCAAGGATTTCCTCGGCGTCTCTGATGGGTTGCTCCAGGAAATCGCCAAAGTCCTCGAGTTTCCGGTGAAACTTATTGTGTTCCTTTCTCTTCTTGTTTTGCAATGTTTTTCTGGGGTTTCTTTAGTTCGGTTCTGTTCGATTGTTGGGCGTGATGATCGAGTGGGGATGGGTCGATTTTAGGATTGGTGTTCATCCAAAGTTCGGAATTTTGAAAATGCTTCGTTTCGATATTCATTGTAGAGCCGAATTTGTGCTGGTTGGGAGGCCATTTTACTTCAGTGACTGAGACTTTTTTTTAATGTTAAAAGGTCGCTTCGATGTTGCCCGCGGAAGCTTTTTGCGTGGTGAGGAAATCATTTGATGCGAGAAAGGTACGTGTGTGACAGTGAAGTTGTTGGTCTTGAATTTTTCCATAACATATGTCATGTACAATATGGTAATATGGCATTGGAGAGTCTTTTATAACATATATGTATGTGTATGTGTGGCATCTGGTTTGTGTTGGAATCTCCCTGCCGCTTTCCTCGTTTGAGGATCATTTTCCGCTTTTAACTCGTTCTCGATGCATTTCATAAGTTGCTGTCTGGAAAGACGCATTCTTTTGAGGATCACAAGAAGATTGTTTGCTTATTTGAAAAGACATTGTTTGCTTATTGGAAAAGACATTACAGTTATAGAATGCTAATGAATATACCATTATGTTAAGATACCAAGAAAGTGCACCAACAGACCAGGAAATAATTCTTAAAGATGGATGAGTCAGCTGTTCAATCATTCTGCAGAATCAGAAGATGCCAACTTGAAAAGGAAAAAGAAAACATTATTGTGAATCGAACTGACAGTCCTATCTCTGTGGTCAGTCCTGTTCTGTTACTCTAGCTTTAGGTGTTGTTTGAATGATAGTAGCCTGGGACTACTGAATTGAAGAATAAGCTTTTCAAGTTGCATTGTTTGCTGTTTAGAGTAAGAGTTACCAATCAATGACTGCATTGAGCCGTGCACTATGCAATGCTGTAAAGCCGAACTTTATAATTGCTTAATATTTATTGACCGCTTCTCCTTTTTTTTGTTCCAGATGCTAAAGGAGCCCAAATTTGTATATACAGTGGATATGGATGCAAATAAGCTTCTGCACCTAGAGCCTCGTACATGGGACTTTATTTCTCGGTTGGAGCCCAAAGTTGGGATAGTAGAACGCATGCTAAGTAAAAAGGATTCGGGAAATTTGATCAGCATGATACATGATTGTAAGAAGACTCATGAAGCTACATTGTCAAGAGAGAGCGATAATGACCTTAACGCTGGATCTAGGAGAAAATGCACATACAATTCTGTAAAAGTACCTAAAATTGCTGTGGTGGGTAGTGGGCCATCTGGTCTCTTTGCTTCTCTCGTGCTTGCTGAACTTGGTGCAGATGTTACTTTAATTGAAAGAGGCCAGCCTGTTGAGCAAAGGGGGCGTGACATTGGTGCTCTCGTAGTGCGTCGGATTTTACAGCTAGATAGCAACTTTTGCTTTGGAGAGGTTAAACTTTTGTCCATCGCATTGTTCTATAGTATGATTTATGAGGCTATATTTTTATGAGCAAAGCAGTTATTTGTTGCAGCCTTGCTTTTTCTTGTCTAGAAGTTCATTATTATTTTTTCTCCGTTTTGACAGTTAGCCTAATTTACTAGATCTAAACATTGTAAAAAGAAGTAAAAATACTTGGCTTAAAGAATTGTCATTTTGTGTAAAAATTAAATTTTATCAAGGACTCTTTTTTGTTTATTTCTCTTGATGGGATTCTTATGTTTTTAACACTTATCAATTTGTACAGCCTAAATAGGGTGTAGTCTTGCAGAGAACATGACCTTTTTGTCCTATCTACCATTTTAAAATTGTTTTTGGCTGCCGAGATTCTTATTTTAGTTTTTATGGTTCATATGTACTGTCTGCTTTTAGAGTCATTTATGCGAGGACTTATGCATGGCAGGGTGGTGCAGGTACCTGGAGTGATGGAAAATTGGTAACTAGAATTGGAAAGAACAGTGAGAGTGTATTGGCGGTAATGATCCATGACCTTATTTCCTCTGTGAAACAAGTGCATTCATACACAATATTTTCATAAATCGTTGTGTTATATAGCTCATCACTCCTTCCTCGTAATTCACCAATGGCCTTCTTTTGTCAGAAAACCCCTAATTTGGATGTTAAATGGTGCATCTTCACCCTCTTATTGACTCTTTAACCTTTCCCTTCCAATTACCTTATCACTAGGGGAATAGGATGGCTGCAATGACCGGAATGTAGTACCTACTTATCTAGATCATAGTTCTTCTCTGGAAGCACAATGGCAGGCTCTCATTCTATTTTGATGTTGCCTTTTCCTTATGTGAGTTTAGGCAACAGATGCATAGTCAAGTCCTAGTGCAGTGCTTTTTAGTCTTTATCTTTCAATTAGGTCTCCCTATGTCACTGAACTGAACTAATGTATTTTGATGAAAGCTGCTCCTTCACTAAGAGAAACTTGAGGATCTCATGATTGACAGTATGATGCTGAGGCTGCCTAAAAAGAAAACCTTAAATCAAGTGCTAGAGTTGGTGTGACTGTTTTCATTGCAAGGTAATAGTAAGGTCAACTCAGAGAGAGTCCTTGGCAAATTTCATTCTTCTAAAATGGTGGAGTGGAAGAGCAGCTCGGCAGAATTTTCTCTGTTTATCTAAAGTTAAATACGCATCTCTCACATTTCTTTTAGCCTGTGGGAGAAATATTGGTCGATATAAAAGGTTGTTGACTGTGTAATAGTTTATTAGAAGGCGGTGAAAATTTAAATCTTTCCTTCTTTTTTTTTTTTTTTTTTCGTCCAGTTAAAGGATATTTGTTTGCCCAGATGCAGAGTTTACAACAGTTTTGTATATTTTTTACTTACAAAATGGCATAATAAATATTAAAATCTATTTTCTCAAAATAAGAGTGATGTAATTATAACACCACACTTGGGTTTCTTTGTTTTTGTTTGCAAGCTTTATTGGGGTGGGACTTAAAACTTCAATCTTCATATCACTTCTTTTGAGCTAATTGCTCTAGTGTGCTCTATTATGCTGAGTATTGCATTATTAATGTGGGAGAAATAACTTTAGAGAATTTTGGCTAGTATTTTTCAATTATTTTGTGTCTCCCTCAACATCCTTTAGGCCACCCTGCCCTTGTATGATATTTCACTTGCTTTACAGCACTTTGATAACTATTCCATCTCAGGTTATGAAAACATTGGTGCATTTTGGAGCTCCCAAAAGCATTTTGGTCAATGGAAAGCCTCATTTGGGAACTGATAGGTTGGTTCCTTTGCTTCGGAACTTTCGGCAGCATCTCCAGCAACTTGGTGTGAGTCAGTTTTTTTTTCTTGTTATCCTTTGCGCATGCATTAATGAAATCGATTGCACTAGGTCATTACTTATTAGCTCATCACTACTTTCGGGGTGTTGTTGATCTTTTAAAATATTTTGGCGCAGGTTAACATCATGTTTGGGTCGAGAATGGATGATTTGCTAGTAGCGAATGGGCAGGTTGTGGGGGTCAAAGTCTCTCAGTCAAGTGACAAATCATTGTTTGACAGTGAAAAGCTTACAAGTGATGCAGTTGTCCTTGCTGTCGGCCATTCTGCTCGAGATGTGTACCAGATACTTCTTTCTCATAATGTGGAGTTGGTTCCTAAAGATTTTGCTGTGAGTAAATGAGCCTGAGCAAATACATCACTTTTGAATTGCTTTTTTCCTGAATATTATGTCCATTTTGGTTGCTCATTTGGATATGTTCTGCCTTTGATGTCCTGAGTAGATGGATGACTTTTTCAATTTGCTATTGTAGGTGGTGAGCAATCACCTTCTAGGTCAATATTGTGCATGGGTTCATTCCTGATAGGATATAGAAACATTAGATATTTGTTTAACAAACATGTAGCCTCTCTTGTTTTGTTTAAAGCTGTACTGTACCATGTTAACCACTTAAGTTGAATAAACCAGGAGATGGCTGAAGTCCGGTTCTGTACCTTAAGAACTAAACACTTACTGAAAAGATAGCATTTGAAGTTTGAATGATCAAAACTAGTGCTAGATTAAATGGATATTTTCAATCTGATCCTTAAAAATTGTGATTTTCAATATGCAAATGCACACTGGAATGTAAAGGTTTGAGAATTCAATTAATTGTGTCAAACTCTTCCATCAACATTGTGATTTTCGATATGCAAATGCTATGTGAATGCAAAGGTTTGAAAATTTGATTGATTGCGTCAAAGTGCAAGAAGAAGCAATTTGGTTAATGAATTTTTCAGCTGTTGTGCTAATATTACGCTCTCATCGTCTTTATAGCCATAATTATGAATTGTTATATGGTTGCATTGCGATCTTGATCGCTACCTCAACCTTGTTTTAACTTGTGACACTTGATCCTCTCAAATATATAGTCCGGTTACTAGAATGTTGGGCATCTTTGAAATCACCTTGTTTGGCAACTTGATCTGTATGCATAGTAAGATCATTCCAAATGTTTGGATACTAGTGATATAAATGAAACTATTAATTGTTGTTTTTCCTTCTATTGTGTCTTGCAGGTAGGTTTGAGGGTTGAACATCCTCAAGAACTAATAAACAGCATACAGGTTGGTGATGCACTTCCCTTTGCTAGTGTATCAATTGATTAGTAAGATGGATGGAGTAACCACCCATGGTTGTTCTTGATGTCTTTAAGTCTTTAATTTTCTTTCCTTTTCCCCCGAAATCTATGGAAAATTTTGGGACTAACATATCCCTAATGCCATTGAAAATGGGAATAAATTTTCCGTTGCCTTCCATATTTGTTGGATGGGATAACTGGATCAGAAATACGATCTTTTTTTATACAGTGTTGAGTTAGCTCTTTACTTTTGATAGTTCAATTAGGTTCTCAACGAAGTAAAAAATTTGCAATTGAGGTTCTCTAGGTGAATCTGCGAGAGACTCCTAAAAATATCCTATGTGTTTTTTTGATCAGGAAAAAATATACTGCCGTGCCTGGAACAGAATGGTATCCAGATATTCTCTTCTCTTATTCTTTCTTCCCTTTCTTTGTTCTCCAAGCACTGTTGTGGAATCAGTCACCTCTTGGAATTTTTTAGGCCAGCCATCCATCCTGTTGGGGACGCGAGGTCCCCACACCTGCTTCCCTGAAATTGGTCCATTTGGCACTGCCTTTCCCCAGCCCATGGTGCAGTGCTGCTAAACCTTTGCCTTTAGCAGGGGCTGGTTAGGGTTGGGCTGGACTTAGTGGGAAGAATGAGGAGTGGAGTTTGAATCATTAGAAGATCGTGAGATTGGAGTTTTTTCTACTTAAGGAAGAGTTGTTTGTAGGAAGGAGATTTTGACCGTATTAAGTGATAGGGAGATGAAGCAAGATGATCATAACACAAATAGATGGGTGTACAGAAAGTGACAGTGGAGAGATAGGAGAGTAAATATATGTTCAGGAATCGTTTTATCTTTGATTTATGTCTTAGAGACTGCTCAGACCAGAAACCAACTAGAGAAAAATATGCAAAGAGAAGAAATGAGGGAGATGGTGTGTGCTTCTTGAAGGATGCTCCTTGTGGATTTGGGTTGTTGAAAGTGGATCAGATGTGGGATGAATGGAACAAATCAGGGAAGATGGTGCTGTCAATGAGACTTATATGTGGTGGCAACAGTTCTGAAAATAATAAAGGTTTCAGTATTGAGTGTGGTTAACTGTGTGGATTTACTAGTGTACCACGTTGGTACTTTTGTCGCACCAAACAATGTTAGTATGATTTTTCCATCATATCTAACCTTATGCTAGTGGTAGTAGATTTCATTCCATTTTCACAATATTTGTTGAGTAAATTGTATTTATTGCATAATTCAGTATTTCTAGTGAAATAATTCTTTTTCTCAAGGTTATCATGGAGTTGGTTTTATACTTTGCAGTACTCAAAACTGGCATCGGAAGTCCGTGGTGGACGTGGAAAAGTACCGGGTGGCAGATTACAAGGTTGCCAAGCATGTTAGGGGTGAGGATGTTGATTCTTCCACAAGTTTAGGGACAAACCTTGCTTGCTACTCCTTTTGCATGTGTCCGGGTGGACAGGTATACCTGATACACCTCTTACTTTTGTTGAAAGGATGGTTTGACATGCTCTATAGTGGTCTATTAGACTTTCTTCACGTTTCCTGATTATAGTATAGGGGACATCGGACTTCCGCAAATGTAAGATTATTCAGTGTGATCATATGGCTAACTTAATGAGGAGTTATCCTGACAGGTCGATAAATCTTTCCAGCGGATTTGCATCACAAATTGAAGAGTGCAAAAGTTGTTGGACTGATTATGAACTTTGATGGTTTGTCTACATTTTTAGATCAATCTGTCTGGAAGATCATGTTGAAAGTATAGAAGAAAGTTTGTTGGTTTTATGTGTTGGTGTAACTGAAGAACACTTTACAGGTGGTCCTCACAAGTACTGATCCATCAGAACTTTGTATCAATGGGATGTCTTTTTCTCGGCGTTCATCCAAATGGGCAAATGCTGCTTTAGTTGTCACAGTGTCTGGAACAGAACTTAATTCATTGAATTGCTCTGGACCCATGGCCGGGATTTATTTTCAGGTGTTTTTTCATTGGTGTTCTGCTTCCATTGTTATGTTATTTCTTTTCCTGTGCTCATTTAAGTCCAAGTTCAGTCAAGGCATTGGCGTTTATACTCTCCGCTTACTGATCCTTCAATCTTACGTCCATAGATGAATGAAACAGGTCAAAAGGAATAGTTTAGTTAAAAAATTAAGCCTTGATTGAGAGGGCTTAATTTCTAATCCTTGTCAGTCTTTCAGAACTGTTCCCACATTCTGATTCTAATATACTAATATATCAGAGGGATCTTGAAAAGAAAGCAGCTATTATGGGAGGTGGAAATTTTGTTGTGCCTGCGCAAACAGTGACTGATTTTCTTGAAAATAAGTTATCAGGTAGTGTTTCTCGTATCATTATCCCACTTGTCTAAATATAAATTACAATTGAGTTAAATCACGGAAAGAAAACAGTCAATTTATCATTTAACTTGGGAATATGTAACTTTTTAAGGAACATCTGTGCCACCCTCGAGCTATCGGTTAGGAGTAAAAGCAGCATATCTTCACAATCTCTTCCCCATCCATATAACAGAGGCTTTGAAGTGTTCGATTGCCACATTTGATCAGGAGGTCGAGTACTTTCTTAGTCATTTGTTGACAGTTTTCTTTTTAGACTATGATGAATAAATGTGCTGTCACAAATTAACATTTTTTGCCAAATTGTTGACTTCCAGTTACCAGGCTTTATCACCAAGGATGCACTTCTTCATGGGGTGGAGGTAATACACATCTACTACTCTGTTGATCATTTCACATTCCAGTTTAATAGTATTCAAGTATCACTCTCATCTTTGTTGCCGTTACCTCAGGAAATTTATTTCTTGCAGGGGATCTGTTTCTGTTTTTGTCCTAGCAATGTTTCTTCAGAACTTCTTATAAATCATTTCCTTCTTTTCTTTTCTTTTCTATGATTTTTCCAGACTAGAACGAGCTCTCCTGTTCAGATTCCACGTAGCTCTGATACTTATGAGAGTGTGTCGCTCAGAGGACTTTATCCAATAGGTGAAGGAGCAGGTTATGCAGGTGGAATTGTTAGTGCTGCCGTTGATGGAATGTATGCAGGTTTAGCTGTCGCTAAAAATTTCGATTTACTCCCCGACGGCATAGAAGCAATTCTGGGCAGGGCTTATCGCACTGGATTTGTTAATTACTAAGATCCCCTTTCGGTGTATGAACTAGAAAGTGCAGGCTGTATATACTTTGGCCAATCTCTTGCTCATTTTAGCTGAGGAAGGAAGGTATGAGTTGGTCTTTGGCTTCAGTGCTTTACCACGCCTTTCTCCAACCATATGCTTTGTAATTTTCTTGCTTAGAACCACATCTAATAATCAGTTGTTTCTTGTGCTTTACATCCTTATATCTATATAATGCACTTACTGCAGATTTATGGGACTTCTCTATGCGATTTACTTAGTTGTGGGTTGTCGACAAGATTCGGAGGATGCAATTGGAAAAGAAGTCCACGAGACCTTTTGGGCTGTCGATTTTCGGTGACAGTTGGATCTAACTTGCCTAATATAGACCAAGCATCATCAGTACATTTTGTTCTGTGGAGCACAGGATGCAAGTAAGCTTATTCTGGTGGGAGAGGAATTGTCTGAGCTATAATTGGCAAACTTGAAGAATCAGATGCCAGAAACGTTTGCAAGTTCGTAGTGAACACCGTGATATTTTAGTACAGATTGACTGATGGGAGCTAAAGTTCAATCAAAATTGACTGAGGTCCTGCTTTCTGTTATATCAAGGTATTCTGTAAAATTTTGTTACATAGGTTTAAGTTTAATGAGGATGAGGATCATCTTAGCTCTCTTGCTTTGTTCTGTGTCAGTTTATATTAGACCGTGTGATGAATAATGTCAATCTGATGATGTCAGAGCATAAATGTTAGAAGTTCATTCAAATATCTATGAAAAAGATCGATATGTCTACAATGGATGTGGATCTTGACATAAAGACTCGTACATGGTGCTGGGGTTGGATTCAATTAGTCAAGCCTCATATCCATCCCATCGTTGACAGTAGTGAGCATCTCCGTTTTATGATTAATTGGCTCGTCACAATGAGTGGACTGAACTTTACCCTTTTTATTTGGATGTATAGATCCTTCTTTACCACAAATGCCCTGTACACTGATTGAGTCTTACGTATGGAAATGTCTATGTCGACCAGATCTTAATTCCGTTATTGCCCTGTACCATGTTGAACTCTTCTTCTGATCATGATGAAGAATCATTGTACTTTTGACCTTTGCATTAGAGATAAACTGGGATTCCATGTATGATGTGCTTGGAGTGGTAATAACAGTTGAAGCTACATTGGAAGCATGATGAATCTTTCCAGAGATACAGTTAAAGCCCTATTCTTACAAAGTTGTAAAATTGGTTTTGCTCTTGAGACTGTCACATCCAAATTTAAGTTCTTTGTGATCCCCATTAGAATTTGAAGTTCAATGTACTCGAGACTCTCATATCCAATTCGAAGCGCACCGTGACCAACCATTGTTCTTGATCACCTGAGTTCAGGAATTTGAAGTCATCATGTTGTCGAATGTCTGGTTCGAGGGTGGAATAATGACACTAACGGTTCTTGAGTCTTCGTGCAAAGTGTAATGTTTTTGAAGATTGAACTTCCAATCGGTTAAGTTACCTCGTTGAACTATTTTACACTGTTCGAATCTGCTCATTTAGTGCTAATGGAATGTTGGGTTGGATTGTGTCGGGTAAATCCAAATGGCTTTTCTCTAGCTCTCCAATTTAGTCTGTCTTTGTCCAAAAAAAATAATAATAAATTTCGTCGGTCTGGGCTTTTTGACTAGGGGCGTTTTGATTCAAGCCCAAGAACACAGCTCAAGGTCGTTAAGAACTGCATAGGGAAAAGTCCTTGGATTATTACCAAAAGAAGGATAAAAAGATGAGCAGTCACCGTAGACTAAAGCTCATTCAGGCTGAACTTCAGCCTAAACGGCGGGCGGTGCCGGGGTTGCGGTCGGGCATAATGTTGGTGCCCTAGTCGGCCTACTCGTTTCTAGGAAGTCCTAGTTGACCCAAGGATTTTGTGCATCAGAGCGAAAGAAACACTATCCACAGGCGATGTTTGATATGTAACGAGCATGCCGACGAACTATCCTAAATTCTGTAAACAAACACTTGTTGTCGATCCGACATTGCCAGTGAAAATGATTTTTCCCCCCTCACTATGTGATTTTACCAAATATTCCCGGTTATGTGCGACTTCATCATAGATATGGAGAAACTCTTCCAAAGACCTAAGTATATGGACCAGGCGCAGCCGCACCCGTCAAATATAACTTTGATACGGACCTACATAATCCGACAGTCGTCATTAATCTGATCCACCGGGACCTCAGCTTGAAGCAAGATTTTCTCGAAAAAGAGGGAACGCTTGCGGAAATTTGGTGCACGAGCTCGTGACATAGACAAGACCATGCCATGCCATCATAAGGCCGAAGATCAAATGTATAGAGAGGCCAAAAACTCGGAAATCCTCAGTTCCTGCAGATCTCCTCACCGTCTCCTGCCATGAGTCCTTTTGGTCCCTCTCTATGTACCATATCTTTAGAGGTATCCAATGTGCCCTGAACCTCCATACCCCAGACAAAAAACAAACATGAATCGGCGCGGGAACAGTGCAGAACAAAATCATCTCTGATCCAATTTCCTTGTCCCCCGTAATTAATGCCCTTGGAGAAAAACAACACACCTCAGGCAGAGACTGTGTACTAACAATAGGTGACAAATTTCAATAAAGAACCAATACATGTACATGTACATGTACATATGTGTATATATATATTATTATATAAAATCTGAAGATCTCTTCCAAACTTTATAGAAGAGACACTGAATTGTTTGGGGAATGAAGAGCACAGGCAGGTGCAAGGCCCTTGATTCACCATAATTGGGGTTGGATTTTCTTGCATATGACTGCCCATCCTCGGGTCCACTTTTAATTGCAAGATAGAGAAACAACATTTGAAAAGAAAATAAAAAAAATAAAAAAAGGAAAAAATTGGTTGTGAGGAACCTCAATTTGAATATTGGGTATTTGATCCTCATGCACGCCAAAATGCACATCTCAAATCAGTGTCTAACGTGTACTGTGTAGTGGCATTACTATTCCATAGGAGCCAAATTGGCCAGGGAACATAACCAGATGATTGCTTTGCTCAATCATTGCATTTGCATGTGCACATGCCCACAGAAATTGGAAAAAGATAAAACGTTTGGTTGATTGGATCATGTTTGGAGTTTGGAGATTCAATGCTCCTTGAACACCTTCATAGTGCCCAATCATTTGGCTAACACAATAAGATAAAAGGCGATAAGGGTGATCGTAACCCGTGATTGGGCGTTTTTGTTCGAGTGAAATTTCTTTTTGTGAATTAGCTTTATGAACTTTCACATGTTTGGTTTGTTAAAAAATGATCAGTCGACGGAAAATCATTTACAATCAAAGAACATAAACATGCTTAAAGTTAGGAAAATGAATAACCCAACCTAAAAAGAGGAAAACATTTTCTTGGAAAATAATTTCTCAGAAAGCACTTTTCTTTATCACGAAGTTTTTCCCAAAACAAACACATTTTCCTAATTTAGGGTGTATTTGTTTCAATGAAATTCATCATAAACAAAAATATTTTTAAAGAAAATTTATAGGATAATGGTTAGTTTTTATTTGTTTTGTGCTATAGGAAAATTAATTTCCTTTTTACCAGAAGAAGAAGTCATTTTCCCTCAATCTAAGCTTGTTATTTTTAGTCAATGGAAGATGTTTTCCATAGATTGATTAGTTTTCCATTATCCAAATACCCAAAAGTCAGAAAACAATTTTTCGAAAATAGTTTTGCTTCAAACAAATGGACCTTAGTTAATTGTAATGCAAGACTTTTGTTGTTACTTTTCGTGAAATTATGGAAACCTAATAGCTGATGATGAGGAGTGGGTGGGTTTGGCAATGCAGGCTTTAAGACTTTGCATCTACCAAATTTCCTTAATTTAACTAAGGGTTTTCAGCTCAAGCAACAGTGTATTGATAATTAGTATACACATAACATCTATTTAGATTAACTTTAAAATAAGCAAAAATATCGAAGAAAGCAGAGAGAGAGAGAGAAAGGAAGAAAAGGTATATAAGATTGTTGCAGCAGCCACCAAACCACAGCCACAACGTCACCGGGGCCACAACCGTGAGCAAGGTGCTGCCAAGGCCGGACCACCCCTGGCGATACGAGATCTCACCTAGGTCGCGTGACCTCGACAGATATCTAATCCCGCCTAGGTGGGGGCGAGGCCTAGGGGAGGTCCATTTAACCTAGCGCCGCGCGACCGAGGCGAGTGGTCGGCTGGAGGTCGCATGACTCCGACTCCGGCAGCCAGGTGCCGCCACGCATCTATCTCTAGTTCCTTCCCAAATGCAAATAAAGGGCATAAGAGGAAACGTGTTTAGTCGATAGGAGGGGACTTGGTTTGAGCTTTGAGCCTTGTCGAGACAGCTCCGAACCCGAAGTCTTCTGAAAAGGTATTCACCGAACACTTTTAACTTATGTTCAACGAGCTTTAGGTGCTCGAAGCTGCTTTGAAAAGTATTCACGATCACGAACGCATGCATGGTGATCCAAAAAATGAAAAAAAAGAAGTTGGGGGAACCATGTTTGTAGTTGTGAATGATACAAAACACTATGGTTCTATAGTTATTGGTCACCTCATCACACGTGAACCAAACAAGTTTGCAAACAATTGTCATTTTCAATCGAGCTAATGAGAGGTGGGAGGGGGCCATCTCTCCTTTTTGCCGGAATCAGCTAAAACTTGAATTCAACTCAACGCTTTCTGAGACAACAAACTACAAAATTCGTTTCATCTCTGGATTAAAAGCGAAAATGACAAAGAAAATTTTCTCTTCATGTTGTTACTCTCTCCGCACGATAACTACATCGCGAGGAAAAATTACTAAAAAGGTTCAAAAATCTATTGCAATTGTGCTAATTCAATCTCAAACCTTTTGCATTCGTCCCATTTAAGTCCATCTAGCTAATTTTGGCCGGCCGGTACTGACTTGAACTTTTTTTTAGTAATATTTTTATGTTTATGTTTTTGAATTTTTTTAATAAAAAATTCACTGGACTTAAGTGGAGGGAAAAAAAACTTAAGAAAAGAAAAGAAAAAAGAAAAAAATCATAAAACATTCAAAAAAAATATTTAAAAAAGTCCACGTCCGTGCCGATAGGCCAAAATTGATCGAATGGACTGAATTGGAATAAATGCAAAAGGTTTAGGACTGAATTAACAAAGAAAAAATGGTTTGTAATTGAATTGGCACAATTGTAATGTATTTAGGGCTTTTTTGGTAATTCTCCCACATTGCGTGGGTGCAAGAAAGATCCACAAATAAAGCTGAATAAAGAAAAATTCGATCGTGATGTCTTTTGTCATGAAAATGGAAATTTGATTTTATTGTGTATTTTGAATGTGAAACAATTAATTAAATAAATAATTGAATAAGTAAGGAAAGCAAGTGTTGGGGGACGAAAGGAGCGAGACAAAAGCTAATGTTGCCCTCAAGCGAGAGTCACGTATCATGCGGCTGTCCAAATCCAATTTCAAGGTGACATATTTCACAAGAATAATTCACATTCTCTTTGCACTTGTCTTGGACCATGATTAGAATGATAATGATGGTTTATCAATTGGTTTAAGCCAAGGCTTTTCAAAATGAATCCCAATAATTAAAACTATTTAGGGAAATTGTCCAAATAGTCCTAGACTTATTGCATTTTTGCCAATTTAATGATAAATCTTTTAATTTTAACAAGTGAGTCATAAACCTTTTCGCGTTTTGCCAATTGAGTCTATCCAGCCAATTTTAACCGGAAATATATGACGTGAACCCCGGGCGTTCTACATGGCACGACCATTATTGATGTGGATAAATTTTAATAACATTTTAATAAATTATTTATTTATTTTTCCTTCTTTTCTTTTTTTACACCTCTAGACGCAAGGATGCTGACCTCAAGCTTGGTCTTGTCGAGAGCCATCACGCCTAGATCTAGGTGAGGGGGCCGTGGCCCTCGCTGTGGCCAGTGAGTAGGGCTATCAAAATAACCCGATCAAATATGACTCGATCCGAACCGATCCAACTCGATCCAAAAATTTTTGTTTTGGGTCGGGTTAAGCCTCAATTTATTTGGCTAACAATAAAGATAATTGGGTATTATTTTGTATTTACTGGGCTCGGGTACCCAAGCCTAACCCAAACAAGGAAACCTAAACAAAGAAACCATTTAGATTTCTCTTGCACATCTCTCTCACTTTCTCGCTTCTTCTGCGATCTTTTTGCGATTTCTGAGTCCTCCATCTAGGGCTTCCACAGCCTTGGCGAAGGCAAGACCATCGAGTTCCCGATCGAGTCTGATGGCAACCGCACCGGCAACATGACCAATCCCAGCGAGCGCCACGGTGCGGGATTTATTCTCGGTTCTCGCCAATCTCGACCCGCACCGCTCGTTCTCTCTTCCCCTTTTCCTATGGAAGCCATGGAGGGTTCGAATTGAAGCCCTGAAATGGCGGCCTCCAGACTATCCTCAGCGATTGTGGCAGCGGCGGTGGCGGCGTCCATGCTCTCAACCCACGCATACGCCAACGCTCCCTTCCCCTCCGTTGCGGCATGCCGGAGGTGCCCCTTCCGGTGCGGCCTCACCGGCAAAACCTAAGCTTCCTGAGGAGCCATGAGGTGTAGGGTTCGACCCGGAGGCGTTGGAGAGGGGAGTGAAGGCCCTCCGCGAAATCAATAGCTCTCCTCATGCGAAGTAGGTCTCTAGTGTTTCTTTTTTTTGTTGTTTGATTGTTGTCTTCGGCTCGGTTGTGGAGGAACCTGAGACGGGTTGATGGCAAGCGAATATGAAATGGGAGGTTCTGACGGTGGTCATTTCAATTTCAAATCAGAGATATTCATTTTTGGTCGTGGAATGAATTTGGCAAGTTTTTGAGGTGATGAGGAAGCAAGAACATAATCGTTTAGCTGAGTTTGAAACACGAAACCCGACCCAGATCGACCCGACCCGATCACTTGGCTATATATTGTTCGGGTCTTGTCTCGGCTCGGGCCGAGCACACCTGTCTAGTAGTTTGGGTCGCGTCAGGTATCATGTAAACACAACTCGACCTAACCTATTGACAACCCTACTAGTGAGGCATCGTGGCTCTCACCGAGATCTAGCGAGGGACAGCTCTCTCTCTCTCTCTCTCTCCCCGCTTGTGAATATGATGAGTTTGTCTTCAAATTACGTCAAACACAGAGTCAAGGGTTGTGAACCCTTCAGCCAGATCAAGCGAGGGTCATTGGCCCTTGCCCGTGACTGGCGAGGTGTAAAAAGAAAATAAAAGAAAAGAAAATTTCAAAAAAGAAATATTAAAATACAATAAAAAAATTATCTATGTTAGCTCTGGCCGTGTCACGTGGAAAGGCTGGCGTCTACGTCAGCAATTTCAAGCCAAAATTGGCTTGATAGACTCAATTAGCAAATAATGAAAATACTTAAAACTTAATTAACAAAATTAAAATGTTTATGACCGAATTTGTAAAAGTACAATAAATTTAGGACTTTTTAAATAGTTTTCCCGAGGTGGGAGGTGGCCATCTCCTTTTGCCGGAATCAGCTAAACTTCGATTCGACTCAACGTCTTCCGAGACAACAAATCACAAAATTCGTTTATCTCTCGATCAAATGCGAAAATGGAAATTCAAATTTCTCTTTAATAATTTACGATTTGTTTTTATGCTGCTCTCTTGGCATGGTAACTACGTTGCGACGGGTGCAAGAAAGATCAACAAATAAAGCTGAATAAAGGAAAATTCGAGTGTAATGTCTTTTTCCATGAAAATGGAAATTTGGTTTTATTGGGTATTTTGCATGTGAAACAATTAATTAAATAAATAAATGAATAAGTAAGGAAACCAAGTGTTCGGGGACCAAAGGAATGGGACAAAAGCTAATGTTGCCCCCAAAGTTGAGAGTCACGTATCATGCAGCCGTCCAAATCCAATCACATGGCGACATAGTATCACCAGAATAATTCACATTCTCTCTGCACTTGAATCCAATAATTAAAATTATATATATGAAAATTATTCAAAAAGTTCTAAATTTATTGCACTTTTGCCAGTTTAGTCATAAACCTTTAATTTTGCCAATTTGATCCTAAAACTTTATGCGAAATTTCAAAGTGTAGTCTTTCCGATCAACTTTTACTGAAAATTGCCGATGGACGGTTGGCAAAAATTTGATCTGAAGGACTACATTGAAATTCGCGCCAAATTCAAGATTGAATTGGCAAAATCGAAAAGTTCAAGACCGAAGGATTGGCATCCATACCAATATGTTCAGGACTGATTGGATAACTTTCTCGAAATTATTTTACTGGATCGTGAAGTGAATACTCCAGACGATGAAACTGTATTTTGAAGAATGGAATTATTAGTATGTAATCAATCTTGAACCTAAAAAAACAGTTATTTAAGAAATTACAAGTTATTAAAAAAAATAGCAGTAAGAAGAATGAAGTATCAAAATTTCACGCATTTTGACATGTCAAGTCATAGCATATTGAAAGCAAAAGCACCATAGAATATTGCTAGGCATGTGCTCATGGCACACCGTACTTGAGTTTAGGTGATGGTGGGTGACCAACTACAAAAGCAATTAGTGTAAACTTCTACCATTTTGACTTTTTGTCCAATTAAAAAAATAAAGAAATTTACATGAAAATTCAAAATAGTAAATTAAGTAGGAGCCTTGTGACAATTTTGTGCGAGCCCATGATTCAGAAAAATTATCATATTGGAATTTACATCTAATTAACACGCATATTATGTTGAAAAAGCAAGCATCGAGGAGCTCACTTTTCATGATAAAATTACATAATCTCCTCGTCGCGGAGCTTCCAATTGCATGATATGATGGGAATAGATTTTAAATTAAGGACCACCCGTCTCTTCGAATTCGTCCAAACCAAGGCGATATTCTAGTACCTAATTCTAGTACCAATTCACTATAGAAAGAAAGAATATCACACCACGAAATTTGCTGCCTTTCTTTAAGGCATCGCTTTCTGGATCTGAGAAGGAGGAAGTGGATCGGATGCGTGCGAAAGCCAGCTTGAAAGGACAGGGACACACATGCAACGTAGATGGGAATACGTCGCCTTTTTTTAACTTGCTTTTGTGGCTAATTTAATGCCATAAATGTCCGTGCTTCGTGGCCAAATTAATCATTGTACTATGTAACACCATATTGTGTACGTCGTTATACATTAAAATTCATTTGACCTAAGCACGATTCTTCGCATTGCTCTAGAAATTCCATGGAGAACTCGGTGAAAAGTGAGGTTAAATTAGAGGTTAACACCGCTAAAAAAACCTCAAATCGGCACCTCATAACACATTTGATTCAAAATAATTTTCGTCTCACAAAAAAATAAAACCTCAAATTGGTATCCCCGATCTAAATCTACCTTCGTTAGCATTTCGTCCACTTGTTAAGATGCGTACATGTCGGCACACGTGGCAAACGCTTGTAGGACGGATCTGATACAAAGAATGATAGATCCAACGTGGAAAAATCCATGTGACATGCACGTGCTTTAATGGAGGGTGAATTTGGGTCGGGAGTACCGCTTTCGGATTTCTTATGAGACGAGATTTCTTGTGAGATGAAAATTAGTTTGAGGTATATGTGTTATGAGGTATAGGTTTGCGTCTTTCCGTGAGACAAACTTTAATATAAATGAAAGTGCCATAAGATTACTAACTTTAGTTTTTTAATGATATCAATTTGAGATTTTTAATGATATTAATTTTATATTAAAATTATATTTTCGGAAGTGCCTTTCTTGTTCTTTCTCTTGTTTTTTTAGGTGGGGCTTTCTAAGCTGGCACTGCTCCCTTTGCCCTGTGGAAAGTATCCTCGGTGGTGCTTTTCAAGTAATTAACTAATTATTGATTAATTAATTAGCTCGAAGGACATTTATTATTGGGCTCACATGTTTTTTTCTGCTCTTTTCACTATCATATCAATTCCATTCAATAAATCTCGGACGAAGAATATGAATTTTGAGAGATGACCATATAAAGCCATGGAAATATTGCTTGAGCAAAATAAAGCAAGATACGTATTTATTTAGATTAAAAAATGATTTTTAATCCTGTGAAAATTGCGGTAAGTGATGGATAGGTGTTCTTTCGGTTCGGAAATTTGCGAGAAAGGGTATCGAGAAAAAAAACGGGGGACCTTTTCTAGGGCACATTTATCTGTAAGAACTGAATAATAGATTTACGATTAAATTGACAAATCTTCAAAAGGTTTTGGACTAAATTAACGCAATTGAAATTTTTAGGATTAAATCGGCGAATCGTCAAGAGATTTGGGACCAAATTGGCACGATTGCAAAAATTTATGACTGAATTGACCGTCGTATAATAGATTTAAGACTTTTTTGACAATTATCCCAGCAAATATGGATGTCCAAACGAAAAAAAAAATAGAAAAATAGAAATTGAAAGACTTTGCTCAAAACAGCACCGGCCTCCATTAAGAGCAATCCGTTAAAATACCCGTGTCACTGTGTTTCGATTTGAACCGACTCATTTAGATAGAAAATCTTCCAAATTAATTAAAAATCGAATCGAAGTTACCGCACAAATGCGCATGGAGTCGATTCGAGCTTTCTTCGATTTTTAGATATATATATATTTTTTCGACTTATGGACTCGAACGAATCTAGAGCTATTCATCGTCGGATCGACCGAGATCCCTCAAAATGCTTAACCCCCCCACACAAAACAGGCCGTGAACCGAGGCGTCTCCAAAGCTGCAGGAGATGTCTCCCCGCTTTTCGGTCTTTTTCCACAAAGCCCATTTCACGTAAACCTCGGATCTCTCTCTCTCCCTCTCGCCGACCCCCAACAACCTTAGAAATGTCGAAAGAAAAGGAAAAGAGGAGACCGTTTTGCGATTTCTCTCGCGGCGGCCGAGGTCGTTTCCGGGCGGGAAACGTGGGGCCAATCGGCGGCGGCGGCGGCGGCGGGGGGCGGCGGCGGCGGGGTCAACGGTCCGGTCAACCGAACGAGGATTGCGTAAAGGTAGAGGGGAAGGGGCTCTTCGAAGTCGTACCGAAACGAGCCGCTTTCGTTGACCGCATATTCCTCGATCCGCGAGCTCAAGAGATACCGTCCCCCCAGTCAGTCGCCCCCCCTCTCAATCTTCATTCTCTTCCGAGATCACGACACGTGTCCCTCTAGGTTCGAACCCCATCCCTACATTTGTTTAGAGAAAAATAAGTGATTCAGGAACTATTTTCTTAGAGACGGGATCGTTTCGCAAGAAATGAGCGATTCGAAAAATGCTTTTCGAAAAAATAATTATTTATATCGCTTGAAAAAATAAATGAACAAAAAAAAAATTTCATCACCTACGAAAATAATTAGGTATAGATTGTCATCGATGATGGATATATTTTCCATCGACTAATTTTTCTAAATAATATAAGTAATCATTTTTGGGAAAGCATTTCCAAATCGGTCATTTTCCGTGAAACGAGCGCGCCGTGAAAATGAGAAATTCTTTTATTATCGATAATAATTTGTGTCCAAATACTTTCGACGTTTGTTCGTGTTTGTGAGCGGTATAAGAGATCATTTTTAGGAAAAATGTATTTCGAATCGTTTGATTTCGTTGAAGCGAACAGTGTGTGTCCAAGTTCATAACCCCGATGCTTAAAACATCCATTAACCTTTCCTCCTCCTCCCACCTCGGTATAGCCGGTGGCCAGCCTCATCCTGTCGTCGCGCCTCCAGGTACCATTGTCCGCGGTGACCTGCATCGCTCCATCACATGCCATCGGGGACGGTCGTGATCATTTCCACCACTTCTCGTTCAGAACTTGAAAGGCTCCGTTTATTTGGCGAAAAATCATGATTTGAAAAATATTTTCCTAAAAATGATCTCATGTATGCTTGAGATAATTATTTAGCGTAAAAATGGTTTCGTTATCACGAAACTAATTTTTTAGACCAAAATAATATTTTTCGTTCGTTCATTTTTACAAGAGATAGAAACAAATATCCTCAGGAAAAATATTTTCAAGATCATTTCATTTCCGTGAAACAAACGGAGCTTAATTGCATCGTGTGCAAGTTCAAAACTCTCGTGCCCAGACATCCATCCTCTTTACTCCTCCTCCTCCTCCTCCCACCTTGGTATAGCCTGTGGCTAACGCCATGCCACCGTCACTCCTCCGGCTACCACCATTGGTACTCACGCAACGTCCCGGACGAAAAACGGTACGAAATTAGGGACGAGTCCGGCACCCGACAATTCGTATTCCGGACCAACAACGATAAATCACTCCATTCAATAGACTCCACACCAGCTCCCGTCACCATGTCGGTTCCTCCCGTCTGGCCCTTGCCGGCTTGCAGATAAATCGATTTCATGGGGGAGGCCGCATCAATGAATGTCGCGTGACGCTCACGTGATCGAGTGGTCACCACTGTTTTCGAGCGCTCGTCCCGTGCCTCATCCAGAAACGTGGCGAAGGACATCATTGGTCGCCGTCAGTGTAAGATCGAAAATCGTAGAAAATTGGCGTGAAAATAACAGATGGAGGAACCGAAAAATTAGCAAATAAAACTGATTTTTCATTTTTTTACGTCGGAATTTAAAATTTTAGATGAGTATTGAGAAAATTGTG
This sequence comes from Syzygium grande, assembly GCA_024733475.1. Taxonomy (NCBI): domain Eukaryota; kingdom Viridiplantae; phylum Streptophyta; class Magnoliopsida; order Myrtales; family Myrtaceae; genus Syzygium; species Syzygium grande. The sequence goes on along the minus strand of JAMXDD010000008.1, from coordinate 13,723,905 downwards.
AAAAGAGTTTATGTAATAGTCGAAGGTTTCGAGAGTATAGGATTTAAAAAGAGTTAAAAGTGTGCGAGCCGTGAGATGCGAGAGAGACTCGGTCTCTCTATCTTGGAGGGTCGAATATGCCCGCTCGATCTGTCTTTCTTGTTAGGTACAAATGACACCCACGTAATAAGGTGATTTCATCAAAGACCGTACGTATTTTAGAGACGCGACACCAGCCAATGGCACCGGAGGCGGCGGGGTCGGCGACGGCCGCTCGGGAGGCTGAGGGGGGGGAGAAAGATCCAAAGCTAGGGTTTGGGTTTGCCGTGGTGGGCGTTCTTGAATATGTTGACGACTACCTACTGTTATGTGACCCGCCGATGAGAGCTCAGCTGCAACGTTAACGCCGCCGCTTCGACAGCACCCGAATTCTTGAAGATGTTCGTTGGCTTGTCTCCTTGTTCTGCTACCAAGTCTCGCGATCACGTTCGGCATCGCGATCAGCATCTTTTCCGTGCCATACCATGCGCCGATGGGAATCTCCATCATTCGCATCGATAAGAACCAGGAGAAAGCGATGAAACAGATGCATCTGCACGAAACCGTGAGCTTTTTGTCTGCATTCGCTCAGCCGGCCGGCGGCCGGCGTGTGTATGGAACTGTAAGGTCTAACATCTATCGACAAAGCGTTTCGGCACGAGCCGATACCGGCAGCCATCGTTCAGAGTCTGAGGAAAGCATGCAATGCAGCGCATGGCTTGCTCCATTCATCACAAGAACTGCTCGAGACTTCTTCAGCTCGTGCCCCCATTGTACTGGACCACCGTGTGAAGGAGACGAGACAGAGATCGGATTCATTGGTGGGTTTCCATGCTTTTGAATGCTGCATGTGATGAGATTTAATGCTGCACTTTCGATGATATCTTCTCGCTTTTGCTACTGGTTTGATGCGACGTGATAACCACACGGAAAAATTAATCCGCGATTTGAAAAATATTTTCAAAATTTTAATCATCCTTTGTTGATTAGAAAGAATGAGTCGACGTAACGTGATTTCATCAAACCCCCTCTAAGCTCGGAGTTCTCGCTTGGACAATGGATTAGCTATAGTATTTTTCGAGTCGTGCATGATTACATTTATCTATGCAACTGATAGCTAAAGTATCACGGGGTAAATATTCATATTTAACTATCATTATAGCATTTATTTAGAGTGCCTTTTTAATGCATTATCGGATTTTTTTGGTATTATGGTGCGTGAGAATAATTTCATGGCCGAATTTAGATAAAACAAGAGAGCTCATAATTTTTTTAATCTATATATGTAATCTATCTATCTATCAATTATCATATAATGAAATAGAAATTCCCACATTCTTAGGATATTTATCCTTCTCTATTCTCTCTCTATCTCTCCTAGTTTTTTTTTAATGAACTCTGTCAATAAAAAATCTACTAATATATCTATAAACATAATTATTGTTCGGTTTTAGAAAACTAATTATCTTTTGCACTTAAACTAGATTAAAAAATAAAAAAAACAAAAAATAACCAGATTAACAAAAAACAATTTGTTGGTAGAGTTAAAAACGTCAAAAGCAATCGCGTGCGTGGGGACTAATCTATATTTTAATAAAGAAGGGGTTTCTACATTTTAATGATATCATTCGTTCGTTCTTCCTAGATGACCCATTAAAGTTTTTGAATCTATCCGTATTATTAAGTCAAAAGTGAGATTTGTTCACTTATAAAGTCTCCTCTAATTACCTTTACATAAAATAATAGGGAGTCAAAAGGTAAGGGTCTAATCATAATTGGACACTTTATTAAAGCCGCTCAATCTTTCACTTTTGAAAGAGAATTGCCAGTTCGATTTATAGGAAAACCCATTTTGTTAAGACTAAACTTACAATAAATGCAAATTGAAAAATTTATCCAAAAGGTTCTAAACCTATTCATGGAGGCCAATTTAATCCAAAACCTTTTAACTATGCAAATTTAGTTATAAACCTTTTAGATGATTCGTCAATTTAGTCCTTAACCTTGCAATTGTGCCATTTTAATCTTAAATTTTTTGATAATTTATCAATTTAGTCATAAACCTTTTGGTGATTCTTCCAATGTAGACCTTCCGCCAAATCTCTAAATAATAAGTTTAGAACTAAATTGACAAATTTTCAAAAGGTTTATGACTAAATTGACACAAAGAGAGGTCTACGATTAAATTGGCAAATCATCAAAAGGTTTAGTATTGAATTGACCACTGTATAATATATTTAGGACTTTTTGGATAAATTATCCCAATGCAAATTACAAACATTAAAAGTAATTGTGCAAGCGTGTAGAATTATATGACTAAATATTCTTCATAAATTGTATAACTTTCTCAAGAATCTTAAGGAGAACTTTTCCATTTGCCAACAAAAGAAGATACTTTTCAATTTCCCTGAAGAAATTAGATACCTATGCAATTTTTTTTGAAAAGGTAATTATGTAGAATATAAAATTAGACACATCTTCATGAACAATGTTTTTGGTACATACTAAAAAAACTTAACTCACCTTTCACCCAATGACTACTTATGTATATCTACTTTTGGAGATCGCTTTGTACCTTCGCATTAATTATCCCCGTGTCCTTATTTACAAAAATGTCATTTTCAATTCAAAATTATCTATCCCCGGATCCTAAATTATCACACTCACCCAAAGCACTGAAAACAAATTTAAAACCAAAGCAATCCAAAACGCTAAGCAAGATGCTAAAACGAGTTTGCAAGGAGACGCAATTCGGTCTTTTCAATGTGGGGTTTCGCTCGGAGGCGCATTAATAGTATCCGTAGAAATAGAAGTACATAAGTGATCATTGGGTGTTGGGTGAAGGTCGAGGCATAACTTTTGGCATTTTCCCCGACTTCCATTAAGCAAACGCTAATTTCCATGCACACGCCACGCACGTGCACAATTGCTTCCCAGATAATATTGTAGATCCCTAAATGTTTCCCGGAGAATCTCGAACGGACTTTTAACTCTGCTAAAAGTCCGAAATGTAGCCCCAAAACAGTCAAAACTTCCCGTGCTCTAACTCCGCCTGAATGCTCAGCGCTCGTTTCTTGAATCAAATCAGAGCATGGCTAGCTTCCGTCTTCTGCTCGAGAGGTCGATCGCCGGCTAAAAGAAAAGTAGGCACCGAATCATCACCGCGCCCTCCTATAAAATTCCCGTTTAACCTAATATCTCAGATGACATCGTAGATTTTTCTTAGTCAAAACGTATTTTAGCGTTATTATTATAGAATAATATTGGTGACCATAATAAAGTCTGAAGAGTGGTTTACCGAAAAGAAAGCAGACAATCGAAAATGCAAAGGTAAGCTCTCCGCTGGTTTCACTTTTGGCGGCCCGTGAGTCCTCAATCGTTGGAAAGGACGGCGTGGGGCCCACACGCCTAGCTGGCACTCGCGAGAGGTGGGACCCACTCGGGTTTTTCTTCCCCATTTTCCCTCGGTGGGGCCCAGTCAATATCAACGAGAGACCCCCAAACAGACAGAAACGAACGCCAACCAGGAGAATAATCACCGCTCTTGTTAATTTCGTTTCTTTCATTTTTTTTTTTTTCTTGAGGGGGGTGTCGGAGAACATTCATCATCATTCACCTCTCCGGCCAAAAAAGAAAAAGAGAAGAAAAAAAGAAGACGAATTAATTTTGCATTTAAATAAATAAGCGAAAGCCACGTCGATATTAAAGTAAGCGGCGCGAAACCAACGCCCTCCTTTTCTTCTCAATTGGAACCGTTCTCTCTCTCTCTCTCTCTCTCTCTCTCTCTCTATCTATCTCTATCTCGCTGCGCGAAGAACAAGAACGAGCCCCCCGCGCCGACGACTCGGTTTTGGGTCTCATCTTCGCCGACGGAATCGGAGCGATCGGATTCGCCGGGACCTCGAGCGACGCCGCCCGTCCCGCCGCTCCTCCGCAGATTGTTCGGTGGATTCCCGGAGTTCCGAGGCCTTTTTCCTTGTCGCCTCACGGTGACCGCACCGGAGATCGGGATCCCGCGCTCCGTCGATCGAGGTCGGTGTTTTCTCTTTCCGCGTGCGGATTTCCGGTTCCTTTTTCCGACGGCCGCTTTCGCGGGGATTGGCAAAAATCGAGGAGCGCCGTCGGTTTTGGTCGTTCGATCACGCGGAAGGACCCCCGCGACGCTTGTCCGATCAGGATTTTGCCTTGATCAATCGGGGAGGTTGGCTTCCGGATTCGTTTCTGGTGATATCCGACTAGGGATTCGACATCGAAAGTTGCTCGATTTCGATCGAATCGATGATAGGAATACGTCGGATTTCACTTCGGTTGCTAATTTTAGGAGCTCGGACTTCCAACGATCTCTCTCTCTCTCTCTCTCTCTCTTCTCTGTCTGCGCGATGCCCGGGAGTTTCCTGTCGAGACGCGCGGGGGCGATTCCGGCTGCGTTTGATCGCAGCCCGATGTCGTCGATGCCGTCAGAAGCGGGAATCTGTCTTTTCACTTTGGATTCTTCACCGAGCCAAATTTGACCCAGCTAAAGCGACACTCGGGTTTTGGTCTCTGATCTTCTCACCGACAGCCATAATCTCCTCTCCTCACAGGTCCGTCGGTTCCCGTACATCAATTTTGGAACCACTCGCCCGTTTTTTTTAATGGCGTCGAAGCAGGAACCGCTCTTTTTATATCGGGCCTCTGCACATTATTGTGCTGTTCCCCCGGTCTTGTTTTTTTTTTTCTAGCGAATTGTTTTGGCTTGAGGTTTCCAACTTGGTTTTTCCTCTGGTTTTTTTCTCCGGCGCGAGATGAAGGCGCTGAATTTCATGGGGGATGGGACAATGATCTCTCCGGCACGTGGGCGGCCATGTCTCTTCCGATAACCCTCGAGAGAACATTAGCACCCGCAACAACTCCAATCTCCATTTCTTAATCAAGAGGGTCAATAGAATAATTCGCGGATACGGACAAAACTCAAGCTCATTCTAACATACGGTGGTTATGGAAGGGAAAGACTTGTTACCGAGAGACTTCTAATCTTGTTCCTTTGTTTCTTTTTCTTTCTTCCTTTTGTTTTTGGGAAGAGGGTGGGCGTGGGGGGTTGGGGTGGGGGTGCAGACCTGGCTGAATTCACTTTCCGCGTTGTTTCCATTGATAGGGAGTTTAAAGAGAAAGGAGACGAGAAATTGAGAATAAGCCAGGCTTTTCGTGCGTCGTCGTTGTTGTTGTTGTTGTTGAGAGAAACCCCATTTACAGCCCAGCAGACCATGGGAGTCCCGTGAGAGGGACAGCAGAGTACGGCGTTCCCCTCATCCTGCGCACCCCCGTTTCCTTATCCTGCGCACCCACCCACCCTCCTCCCGACATCTTCACCTTGCTCTCTCTCTTCCCCCCCCACCCGTCGGCATCTTGGGAATTGCTCCCGGCGGAGGTTGTTGATGCGCGTTCAAGAATTGTCCCCCACTCCATAATTGCGACTTTGGTGACTTGTCCCCGTTTGCTGGAGTCTCTTCCCGTCGGTGATCTGCTTAAACTGGGGGTACTGGTGACCAAGGATCCAGTACCCAATTCCGCTAATCTCAACCAATTGATAGTGAATCGGAAGACGGTCTCTGTTTTCAGATTTTGTTCCTGGTTTTATTCTTTCCTTAGCCGTTTCCCCGCTGTGGTATCTTACTTTTTCGTGGTGCTTTTCTGCCTGACTGGTTGCAGAGGAAAAGGATCTTCTTCTTTGAGCGATTGATGGTATGATTCTGGTGCATGTGGGATGCAAGACTGCTTGGCCTGTCAAATATGGATTAGTATATGGGTGAATTCATCAATGTGGGTTTGTTCAGACGGAGCGAATGGATCTATGTGAATCCCGCCCAGCAATACTGAAGCACACAACCGTGGAGACCCCAAGACCCCCCCTGGTTCCTGCAGAAAGGAACAATGCGGCTGCCGCCGCCACCGTACGCCGCCTCCGAGCAAGGGAAGTTAGCTCAAGGTTCAAGTCGCCCACTACGTCGACCCCTTCGGTTAGGCGATGCCCATCTCCAAGCCTCACGAGGACAGCAAGGACGCCCTCTCAATTGGCGCCAAAGAGAGCCCAGTCAGCCGAGAGGAACCGCCCATCGACGCCAGCCTCGCCCTCACGACCATCCACGCCCTCGCGTCCATCCGCACCTTCACGTCCGTCCACACCTGTACATGATTCATCTGTAGATACGCAATTGGCACCTAGAAAAGTTAGCTCTGGTAGATTACCAGAAGGTCTGTGGCCTTCCACAATGCGAAGTTTGAGTGTTTCTTTCCAGTCCGATTCTATTTCCATTCCTGTTGCCAAGAAGGAGAAATCTGTAAGTAGCACCCCATCGGACCGCACCTTGAGACCCACTTCAAATGGAGTACACAAGCAATCCGAAACGCCAACTATGGTCCGAAAGCCTACGCCAGAGAGAAAAAGAAGCCCGCTCAAAGGAAAGCATTTACCTGATCAGTCGGAGAATTCTAAGCCGGTTGACTGTATAAATGCTCGTCTGATTGATCAACATAGATGGCCTAGTAGAACAGGTGGGAAAGTGTCTTTGAATGCCTCAAATAGTAGCTCGGATCTTCCTGAAAAGATCACTAGAGGTTCTGCATCAATATCAGGAATTGGGTTATCAACAATTAGGAGAATGCCTTCTTCTGATGGGTCGATGAAACCCCTGCAAAGATCTACCAGCGATGCTGAAAGACGACTGGCAACTGATGAATCCGACAGAGGAGAGGCTGATGGAAATTCATTTGAGGATGATTTGCTCGTTGGCCGAAGAGGCTTCTTTTAACGAGTTTAGCTGACAGAATGACTTTATCAACTCCTGCAGTTAGATCTCAGTCTTTGCCTATTCCTGGATCTCGTCTACCATCACCGAGTAGGACATCTATCACATCATCCTCTGTTTCTAGAGGTGCCAGTCCATCAAGGACAAGGCCATCAACGCCCCCTTCTAGAGGGATAAGTCCCTCTCGGATAAGACCGTCGAATGTTTCTACTCAATCCAGCAGCTCAACATCTGTTCTTAGTTTTATTGTCGATTTTCGTAAAGGGAAGAAAAGTGCTGGTTTTATAGAAGATGCTCATCAGCTCAGGCTGATGCACAACAGAAATCTGCAGTGGCGATTTGCTAATGCACGGGCAGAGGCAGTACTTCATGATCAGAAAGCATTAGCAGAGGTAGAACACTTTATATTTTCAGATAGCTACCTTTCAAGAATTTAGCCTCTTGATCAGCTCTAGACGAATTTTTGCCTTCACATTAAGGGAAAGCCTGTTAATGTCCCTGTCAAGCGTGCATTAGCTTTCATCCCTGGCATGAGAGCGTTATCTGTAGAAATTACTGCAGCGCAGAATTATTACTCAAGACCGGCTTAGATCTGTTTACTCTCCAATAGTCGTCATGACAGCCCAAGTGAGATGGTCACTCAGTTTTTGTTACTAACGATTAACTGTGTTGAACTTCGATACATATGTTCCTTATGGGATTTATACTATTTCAATGTCTCTGTTAATTCAAAGAGTATGAAAAAAAATTGATGAAAAAGCTCTGGGAGTTTATTCACTCTAAAAGCTCAAAGTTTCACCATTCTATGAAATGCTTAGAATTGACTCTGGAAACTAAAGCTGCATTTGTATCGGCAGTTATGATGCTCTCAGGGGATGAAAAATTACTTTTAATAAAAAGATATCTGTATTAGTAGATGATCTACTACTGCATTGAAGATGCTTCTGAGCATTAGTTTGTGTTCATGTAAGTGATTTTGGCTCATGCAAGCAATGGAAGTGAGAATTTGCAATGGAGGAGCTTCTCTTTTTATAGAAAGCTAATATTTACTTTTATCATATGAAAACATTAACAGTGATATGACATAGTAGACTCAACTACTAATGCTGAATTTTAGAGTTGGCTTTTAGAGGAAGAGGGTTTGTTTGATGACTTTTTCTGCCTGATTTCCTTTGCAACTTTAAAGTGACTTTGTTTCTTTTCATATACCTGTCTAGCCTACTTCCTTTTGTATATATACTCAAGATTTTTTCTTGAGATTAGAAAAGAAAAATCTATGCGAGCTTTCTGTTCTGAGATGCATGGAACTGAGTGTTAAAATCAGATGAACAGGGAAATGTTTGAATCGGATATGCATATGTAATTGGTGTTCGCATGCTTGCATGCACTTGTGTGTGTGTATTTAGTGGCGACTTGTACCTGTTCTATATCGTCTGTGAGTGGTATACTTTACGGTCATGTGAGTGCTTACTCCCTACTGTCTCTTGATTACTTTCACTAATTTCATAGAACTTGACTAAATTCTGCAGAAGACTTTATTCAACGTTTGGGTCGCTATGATTGAGCTCTGGGATTCAGTTATCATGAAGAGTACTGTTCTTCAGCAGATGCAGCTAGAGCTCAAGCTGAACTCTATTGTGAATAAACAAGTAAGAACTCTCTGTTAAAGAAGCTTTCATGCTATGAACAGCATCGACTGAGTCCGTTGTTTCACCCTTTACTAGCATTTAGATTTCATTTCTTATCTATTTCACGCATGTATGTTTTTTTCTTGTTTATGGCTGAAATATGAAAAGAGCACTTCTGATGTTTTCATGAAAAGATGCTCGTGGACTTTTTTTTTAAGAGAAGCTGCTATGGATTTTTTTTTTCTTTTTAGTTTATACTAAAAATAGTTCAGACTTTACCAAAAAAAAAAAAAAGTTCAGACTTAATGGTCTTAAAAAGGATACCACAAAAGAAGTATTTGGTATGATTGTATCCTGATTTTGACGAGGTTTATGTCTGAGTTTTTCACTGTATTGAGAAATGTGGAAACACTGACAGAAGCCAGTGCTACTTGATCGATTTTCAAAATTCTGTTTGGTTTTAGATACCTAGCATCAAATTATAAGGAGGAGAAAACTTCTGATGCATATACTTAGTTATCTGATAAATCTTGCTGTACTTTTTGTCTGATGAATTTTTATTTTAAATTTTATGCTTGGCAAAAGAAGCGTAAACACGGATCTATTTGAACTCCTCTTAAAACATACATTAAGCTTTTTGGTTCTAGCTTGTAAACTTCTGCACTTATAGAGGAAATTCTTATTTATGAACTCTTATAGATCAATGTCCACGATGATACTCTTAAATGCTTGGCTTTTAATGGCTCTCCTGTGTCTATAATGACCAATTCAGATGACCTACCTCGATGAATGGGCTTCGCTTGAGGAAGATCACATTAGGTCATTAGCTGGAGCTGTAGAAGATTTAGAGGCTAGCACTGTACGTCTTCCTGTTACCGGAGGAGCAAGAGTATGTTGGCCTGCAAAAGATTATTTTGTTGGTTGGAAAGAATAATTGCTGATCTCCATAATATCTGATGATGGCAAATTATATTCACAGGTAGATATAGAATCTTTGAAAGGTGCTCTTTGCTCTGCTGTTGATGTGATGCACGCTACAGGATCCTCTATGTATCCTCTTCTCTCAAAAGTAAGACCCAGTTATTATTATTATTTTTTATTTCTCATTTGTTGAGTGTCCTACAGTCCTCGAGATTTGGATTTGTTGGAAAGGTCTCTTTCCTCGAGAAATTCCATTCTGTGATAGCTTAAAGAAAGCAAAGAAGTTTTTTATGTGTTTGCTTCAACGTAATTGGTTTAACTTATGGCACAATCAGATTGTACTACAGAGGAAGCATGACTTGAGGGAGGAAAATGGTTATTAGTTCAACACAAACCATTGGTCATTATGCAAAGTTTGGTAGTTCTTGTCCTGTAGAAAAATCATATCTTTAGGGAGGGAAATTGCATTTTGTGGATACTTGCCCGTTGTGCTGTCTTCCATAGCCATATACCTTTGGTTTACAAAATTTATATGATGTATATGTTTATTATAGCCCCTTTTTCAATATGATTGGTACTCAGATTGTTGTCTGAGGCTCATAGCTTCTTCATAAGTACTTGCAAACATGATTAAATAGTTTTGCAAGGCCTGACATCATTTCCCTCTTCTTGTCCCCGAATTTACAGGTTGAAGAAATGAATGAGTTGGTATCCGAACTAGCTCTTGCAGCAGCTCGTGAAAGGGCAATGCTTGATCAATGTGAAACTTTATTGGCTTCAACAGCTGCTATGCAGGTGCGGGACATAAATATTATGCTGAATCTTCCTCTATGTTTGCGTCAAGTCTGATATTGTCTGCTGCATAATGCTTACAGACTGAAAGTATATTTTCATACACATTTTACTGGTTTGAATGTGTTGTTGCGAGGTTTAGGACTAGCATACCACCTTTAATGCAGCCTCGGTTCATAGCTATGGTACAACGAGTATATTTTGGTTTAGGCATTTGTCCAGCCACTAAACTTTAATATCTTCGGCTGGTCAATTTTCTAGTGAGATGCTGACGTGGCAGATACGTACGTGACTTTTTTTTTGTGGAATGCACCACGTCATTGCCATGCGGTTGCCACCTTGCTGTTTTGTTGGAAAGCCTACTAGATTTCGGTCAAAGTGCATCAATTGTAAAAAAGAGAAATTTGAAAGTTTGGCACCTCGGGGTATTGAAATCATGGGTAGAGTGGGTAGATCCGAAAGTTACTGAAGTTCACTGAAGCTAATGAAGTTTACCCCATGTCTCTGCTTAGAGCAAGTCTTAGCTCAACATAAGATGCAACCCATTTAGTTCGTGAAAGATGTCTTTGTAGCGGATAGGAGTTTGTATCGCCTTTGTGTAACATCAATCCGTAGCATGAGCTCTCTTACTCAGATGTTTCGGTTTCATCTTTTTTCGTCAATTGACGAAGGTGGAGGAATGCAGCATCAGGACACATCTCTTGCAATTGAAGCAGACGCTGGAGAGAAGGAGCACCCTATTCCGGCCGTTGAGATTGCCTTCTTCACTGTCCTTCATATAACACGTTCCGCAGATCGACTGGGGTCTGTTCGGGAGTCAGAAGCTTGTATATTCATATCACGTCTTTTTCTTTTTTCTTCCTTCGATTCTATTTCTTTTTTCTTTTTTTTTTGTTCCATTCATTTTTTCCGCTTTCCTCTTCTGCCGTGGCGGCACCATCAGGCCCCACCTTCACAATGTAATTTTGATCAAAACGGTTTGAGTATAATTAGGAAAAGCAATGCAGAGAGAGAGCAAAGGGATTGGAAATGAATGATGTCCAGAGCAAAATGTAGGAATGAGCGAGTGAAGATTTTGTGTAGATGTTTTGCTTGTAGTCTAGGAAGCACGGACACTCTCCGGAGGCTTCTGTGTCATGTTCCCCGTGTCGTGTTGGACACGTGTTGGACACAGACACTCTTTCGACAATCTTTTTTTATTATTTATTTATTCATGGATTTGAATCAAATTAATTTGATTGAAATAATTATAAAAATGATAATTTATTATGTATATATATAAATATATATTAAATATATAACGTGACCAACATGTCGGATTTCTCTATATTTTGAGAAATGACGTGTCGGTTCTACTTAGCATGTAGTTTGACAAGGCACAAGCAAGTCAGCGATTTGATGACAATAACAATCTATGATGTTTTGCTTAAGCCGCTCGGCGGCTGATTGTAATCGCGAGGCCCCAATTGCAAGAGCTCTCTAGCAAGCTATGTCCCAGGCTGGACACAATTGCTTCGGATCTCCACAAGTCGGCAGATGGTGCGAAGTCATGACATGAAAGAGTCACCATTTAGGGTTTTTCCTCCAGTAAGCGATCGTGATCTATGGGTTCAAGGTTCGATTTGCCTTTTGATTTAGAGGTACGTTGGACCAAAATTTGAACCTAGTGATTTGGGAAAATCTCAGTCCGGACCCAAAATCAGACCACTGAAGGAGTTTACAAACCGAGCCGAATCACTTACTTCTTAGTTGGTCAATTGGTTCGGTTGGATTCAGCCCTTCAACATCGAGCGGAATCACAAACTGAAAAAATGCAACAAATTGTGCTGTACACCTCCAATTGTAGAATGGAGATGGGTAGAGAGAGAAAACAACAATTTTAAGTAAGGATTCCAGAAAGATGAATCCAATCGCAGTTTAATTAGACATGGGAACACCTTAGAATATGACAAATTTTCTCAAGATTCAAAAAATAGCCGACTCGATGATGGGAAGTAGCCAACTTGATAAGTAGATCGCCTAGGGAAATCAAACTTAAAAATTACCACGTTTGATGACACATCGGAATTCGAATGAATCTTATTATGATTTGAATTTAATTGTTATAGCAATTTGATCACATCTACATGCTTTTTTTTATACTCATTCTAATTGGTTCTTATTCCTTCACCGCTCCCCTTATGTTAAAGGAAATGCAGCAATGTATCAAGTTCATTTCCAATCAATTCATATTTCTGCCAAAGAAACATGTCAAAGTGCATAGTAGAACTTCTGGGAGATAAAAATGAATTGAAAGTGCCATTGACTACCATTTTCTTCTTGCTTTGACATACAAGAGCCTCCATTGGCAAGAGATTGCTTCATTACTGTGCTTTCAAATTGATACACTACATTGACAAATTTTTCTTGAAAGTACATTTGTATTTAACTTAGCACCAGTCAAAACAGGCAAAGTGCTGCTATTCACTAACTTGTTTTTAATCCTGGTTAGCCGGCTCTCGAAATAGGCCGTTGTACACATTACTGTACACAAGTTACAAAAATTCCCCAATCTAAAGAAAGATCGACATTATGTAAAACAAAATGGCTCATGAGTCTTCTACCTCAGCGCTTGGCTCCTAGATGCTGGCTGAGACTTCATTGGCGGATGATTTATCTTGTTTCTTTGGTGGGTCTTGAACTTTCTGCAGAACAGCTTTATTTGGGACCAAAACAATGGACATGTTCCTCTCTCTAAAGTTCTTGCTCTCCTCGGTTGCAAGCTGTAGGTTCATGTCCAGGATTAGACAAAATGGAAACTCATAGCAAGGTAGAATATGCTAAATAAATGTTACGCTTGTGACCAAGATAAATATCAATCTGCAGCAACAGAAAAATCACTTTTTAAGAGATATTTTGCACATGTCCACCACTCAAAAGCCATGACATATTTAAAAAGGGTAAACTGCAAAAAACCCCAAATTTGGATACCTGTGATAAATTTACCCCGAATTATTTTTTTGACAACAAAAAACCCCAAATTAGTACACCTGTGACAATTTTACCTCAAACTAACCACAAAAAACCTTAAACTAGTACACCCGTGGCAATTTTGCCCCGAACTAATTTTTTTGACCATCAAAAACCTTGAACTAGTACATCTGTGATAAATTTACTTTCCGTTAAATTTTACCATCAAATTGCTAAGTTTGATAACACGTGATGATTGACGGGTATACCAGTTTTGAGTATTACCCCTTTGTTTGTCATAATTTTATCAATTTGTAATTTTTCATGATATTAATCCAATTTAATAGATGATAATAGTAAATTTGTCACCCACCACCAGTTTTGGGCTTTTGGTAATCAAAAAATTAATTCGGAGTAAAATTATAACGGATATACCAATTTAGGATTTTTGATAGTCAAAAAAAATAATTCGAATAAATTTATCATAGATATACCAATTTAAGGTTTTTTGTAATAAAAAAAATTAGTTCGAGATAAAATTATCATAGGTGTATCTGTGATAAATTTTACCTCAAACTAATTTTTTTATTACAAAAAACCTTAAATTGGTATATGTGAGATCCTCAAACACTTACGCGAAAAGAGGAAAGAAATTGAGGATTAACCAAAAAAAAAAAAAGAACAGATAGGGCACGAAGAAATTGCAGTTTCCCAACTATTTACCATATAAGACAAGAAATAATGAGTTGTTTACATCCGCTTATCCAACCCAATAGCTACCAGAGCTAGCTCAACAAAAATAAGTAATTCGTGGCACCTCCAGATGGTCCGAAAAATAAACTCACTCTTTTCTTTACATGCTTCAGTTAAGAGGACATATTCATCTTTCACTAGATCGTGGTGTCAGGATGTAACAATCCTCAAATTCACCCATAGCGACATATTATAGACATGTCAGATTTATTTAGGATATTATTGAGGGCCACTAAGAGATTTATGAAATTTATGTGATTGTCAGCAACGGAGATTAAGTTGGGTATAGTCAACATCAAATTACTATCATATGGACACACCAAAATACCCATTGTTAATGTCAACTCACCCAGTTGTATAAATTAGTGAAAATTGCACAACGATGTTGTTTAGTAAAATGGTTGGCTCTCTAAGCACCTTTTGAAAAATGACATCGCCATCCAAGTGTTCTGAATGCCGTGTTTAAATTTGATTTTGCCTTAGTTCAGTATTTCTGATTTTACAAGTTAATTGATATATCGAAAACATACAGAGGAGACTCTGTCCATTTATTATTATTAATAACAAAAGTAATAAAACGTATATGTTTTCGTTTCCGCGTGCTTATAGGAAGCCCCCTCAGGATTCACACATGTTGTTGTCCCGGGATTTGGGGCATTACACAGGAACTTTTCTTTGTGGGTAAGTGCAAGGAGTTTTTTTTTTTTTAACTTCCAAAATTACTGAACATAGACACTCATGAAGTGCAGGAAATAGGAATACCTCTCCAACATCATTCTGGAAACGTCTAATTAGCTCAATGGCAATATTTCTGAAGTCATTTTCACGACCTTTTAAATTCACTATAACTTTAACCTGCAAGAAGTAAGGGTTTCACACATAAAGGTCCCATTATATTAGTATCCGAATAAGCAACATGTGTCAACATCATAAAGAATGATCCAACCAACCTTATCACCATCTTTCAAAAACTTCCGTGCTGCTTTTAAACGCACAGAATAATCATGTTGATCAATGTTGTAACTGTCCACGAAATTGCCACACAATTAAAAGACAGATGAGCGTACTGAGGAGACAGACATGGCAGAATCTAAAAGAACACACACTGACTCTCAGTATACACACAAGTACCACCCGCACTCTAGTTCATAATTCTTTAAACATTTTGAGCTGAAAAGAGTAAAACTAAATTCTTATGTATGTGGAGAGGATTAACTGAATCAGTTAATACCTCAGTTTGATTTGCATAGACCGGAGATTGTGAGTATGACCCATTTCTAACACTCGAAAGTAACATAAAATCATCAGTAGACTTCCTCTTAACGCACTTTTTAAACCGTACCATATAACCTGTAACATATACAGGAAGAGCAAGTCTGGCGACTAATAATAACTGGAGATCAAAGGCCGAGATAATGCAAAAAAAGAAAAGAGTATATAGTTGGGTTAAGTATCTTGAAATTTCAGAGTAAATCCTTACCCCATTTTCAGCTCCTTCAGATCCATGCGACTAGCTGTAAACGCAAGGGTAATTTGATAAGTACACATTATCATTAATGAGATTCTGCACATGGATCATTCTAGAACTCCAAAAGTTAGGCTGAGAAGAGATTCACCAGCACTTTTCTTCTGTTGCTCCCGTTTCTTCTTTTGTTGTTCATATTTGAATTTCCTGGGGCGAATAAACAAAATCGACAAAGAAAAACAGAAGCTTTAGATTTTCCTTAGAAGACAAATAACGTTGGCTAAACCCTTAAACCAAAAGGTGAGGTCAGTACAATTATTCACAGTCCTTTTCATAAAGACAGGGCTTTTCCTGGAATTTTGATAACATAATTTGCCACATGTGACAGCTTTAATCAATCTTCAAATATTAAATTTTCACGTATAACATTAAATCGGCTTAGCAACATCACTATATCATCAGATTATACCAGAAACTTAGCAAGCTTAGGTTCTGAAAACTTGATTATCATGACAAGACGAAAAAGTATTCCAAACTCAGTAACAAAGAAATATACAGACAAAAAAGAAGAAAGAGGAGTAGGAAAACTAGTGCTGCTTAGATAGGATGATCAAATTATAAGTAAGATATGCATAATTGCAAGTTATCACTGATGAGTGCATAGATAGAGGAGGTTCAGTCAGCATACCAAAACCATACCAGCAGAATGAAGGGAAAAACACAAATAAATGTCTTCAATTTCCTTTTATGGAAACAGTATGGCTCTTTCACCTACTACTACAAAGATAAGAGTGATGATAGCAAAAACTTTTATCCGGAATTAGCACATAGCAGTATCAGTATAACAGCAAAAAAAGGAAGTTTATCAAACGAGACGAGGTACTGTAAACATTAAATATAATAAGATAAAATCAACATTTAACATTGTTTCAATAAACAAGTGTGTTGATTATAGTTCACATTGCATGTGTATTGCATTTCCAGAATATGAAGAGGGAAATCTGAGGTCTATACCTGTAATCCATGATTCTGACCACTGGGGGATCCGCATCAGGGGACAATATGACCTGCATTTAAGCAGCCAAAAGAAAGACACTGCTAATCTTTTCCATAAGAAAACTTGGATTTAAAACTACAATAATCTAACTGGATCTTTGAAGAACACGTCAATTTGTTCATGAGCAAAGATGCAAAATTGCAAAGTTAAAAACTTCAATCCCCAATTAATTAGTAAAAAATTACAACCATGATATTCCAAAGGTATAGAGTGAATTATTAAAATAATCATGTCTATGCAGATTAATGCATCCTGTGATAGACCAAAGTTGATCTCATGTCCAATGCTCAGTGCCAACCCTGAGGTGCTGACCATAAAGGAAGAACTGGTGGACGTTATATTGAAATTAGTACTTTTGGTAACAAGATTCCACAAGATATGAGTGTTTCATCGGTGGAAAATTCTCACAACCTAATTCGAGTCTGGACTCAAAAATTCCAACTTTCCAAATGGATCTTCTTTCATCATGTGTCAATACTGTCATTGAGTACACATTAAAATTCGACTAACTTGTCATACATCATTCACGACCATATAAAATAAAATAATGGATTCTTTTGAAAGCTAATTCCTAAACACTAAATATGCAAACTCATGATCATTATACGATATACTGCTCGTAGTTAGGCATATTTCTCATATGTGATCCCAAGATTTTACATCTTTTGCCAAACCCTGACACAAAAAGGCATAGGAAGACATATATTCTCCAAGAACAAGTTTCAAACTGGGAGTGTTCCGCCCATTTTGTTGCAAGAATAAATCTAAAATATAGTACTTCATAGTAAATTCTATCAGCGCGATAAGATAGAGAAGCAACACAAGCAGAAGCTACGTTTGTACTCAATTCTATCATATCTTCCTATTGGATTTCAGATTAAGAAAAGAAAAAAAGTTGAAGAATTCGACAACTATAATTCATACCAGATCAAGCTCCGCATCCTCAGCCATCCGAATCGCCTCACTTTTAGACACCACCCCAACCTACAGCAAGATAGAACTCAATAAGCCACAGCTTTAACAAGAACATGCATGCAAAAAGGACCTGAAACAGTCCTGAAAAGCATCCCTAACTAAGTTCAAGCCAACTGCAGGCATTCAATTCCAAATACAAACCCTCCCAAAGGCTCTTCATCATAACTACGCTGATGAGAACAATGATTCTTACCTCGATTTCAATGCAAAATGCAGAAACAAAGGAGAAAAGAGGACGAAGGAAAACAACTCACCATGTTTTGTTGCTGGTCAATCAAGCGTACAGTAGCCGACCTGCACCAATCCACCACACGGACGTTGAACACCATCATTTCGAACTTCAATCCGATTCACTCCAAATTTCGCAACATGCTCAAGCAAATCATCCAAAGAAGAGAAGCTCGAAGCACGTCACCTGATGGTGGATACATCGAGCGCCTGATCGTCGTCGGAATCGCTCTGCCGGGACCGCCTCCAATCTCCGAACCCCGAGTACCGCGATCCTCCTCCGCCGCCGCCGCCGCCGCCGTAGCGGCAGGCGACGAAGCGGCCGCAGGGGGCGAGGACGAGAGAACATCTGGTGGTGAGGCTCCCTGCCTCGGAGAGGCGGACTCCGAAGAGCTTCGACGACTCGAGCGAGGAGAGGGAGAAAGGCGGAGACACCGAGGCCGCCGCCATCGCCGCCGACGCCGCCGCCGCCGCCGTCGACGTCGCCTTGGAGCTTGCGAGGATGGGCTTGAAGGCGAAGCCGCCGGTGACAGCAGCCATGGCGTCGTCGCGAGAGAGCTACGATGCGACTGCGAGCAAAAGTTCTCGCTTCTGCACTCATCGTCTTCCTTATCCACAACGAACTCCTCCTGGGTCGAATCGGAGCTCCGACCGGACCGGAAAAGGATCCGAGCCCGTTTCTTTATGGGCCTCGATGGGCCCGGCCCGGCCCGCCCAGTTGAAATACGGGCCGAGAGAGGCCCGACGGTCGGACCGGGGAGCGGCGAACCGGTCCGGAAACAAACCGAAAGCTTTCAAAAAAAGCGCAGAAGGGAAGAGATGTTCTCAAGATCGTCTTCTCCCGCTCTCGCGCTCCATTTTTCGGGAGCGAACATGTCCGGTTCGAGCGAACGGCGACATCAACCGCCGCCGCCAACGGCGTTGATGGCGCAGGACTCCGACGACCGACTGAAGCTCGCCGTCGCCATCTCTCTCCTGCGTTCCAAGTTCCTGAAGAACCGCACATCTCCTCCTCCTCCTCCTGAATCCGACGTTCTGCGATGGAAGCGAAAGGTCTCTCTCTCTCTCTCTCTCTTCCTCCTACTTCGCTCGAATCGCCGTCGTAGCATGTTCCTCTCTGACCGGAAGTGATGTCGCCGGCGTCGCTGTTGTTGCCTGTGGCTTTTTAAGGCGAAGGAGCGAAAGCAGGAGCTGCTGAGGCTCAGGGAGGATCTCAAGGAAGCAGAAGGTTCGCGTTCTTCCGAATCTCTCTCTCTCTCTCTCTCTCTCTCTCTGCTCCCGATTTCGTCTTTGATTTTGCATCGGTCGATTTTCGTGATCCGAGACTCTGTCCGATTGGTCGTTTCGCGCCAGAAGCGTCGCGCTCCGCTGCGTTCCCACAGGTCGCGTCCTGCAAGTGCTACTTCTTCAACGACTTGGGGAAGCTGAGCCCCGACCGGCGGCCTGGAGACGGCTCCGATCACCGATTCTGCGATGCTCTTCGCCGGAGATTTCTCAGGCAAGGTTCGCCTTCGGTGTTATCCTAATCGTCGTCGTCACGTGACTCCGGTTCGAGTTTCGATGATCCCAAGGACTTGTTCGCTTCTCTTACTCTGCAGTGCGATACCGGGAAAGTAAGAGGAGAAGAGATGAACCGCACCAGCGCCGGCATCTATCAGGTGCTTTATTTGGTTGATCATCGCAACTCCGGCATGCTCAGAGTCGAAATGAACTGAATTAGTCTAGTCTATTGGCGTCGCATATCCTACATCCATGTCTATCCATGTACATTTGCGCCGATATCTTAATTTTGTCACTGCTTAGGAGGAAATAGTGAATTTCGAATCTGACGGGTCATATTGTTCCGTGATTTGGAATATAATGTCCTTTCCGAGTTACATTACTTGTCAAACTTCCGGTGTTGCTAGCCTCGCTTGTTTCTATAACATTAAGAACCGAAACTGGACTTCTCGAGGTATTACATCCTCAACTGTTTATTTTTAACTAAAGTTGAATGACTTGCACTATACAGCTTTACATGGTAGCTTTCTGCTAATGGCTTCTGGAACCGGTAGTGAATGGGGGAGAGCAACGGTGGATGATTTTATGCACCTGATGCTTTTATGTACTCATCAGCTATGTCTCGGTCTTGCTTAATTTAGGATCCTAATGACTGAGAAAGACCCTTAGAATGAGTTGCGGGATTTGGACGTGAGAGACCGGTGGAATGATTTGACTTTGAAAAGCTCAAGATGTTCTCCTCTTCCTTCCTCTAGCAGAAATGATCTCAATATCTCTTTCACAAAGCCAGTACCCTCCCCTCGAAGGACTGCCAGAAATTCCTTCGAAGTTGGCTTTTCGCTGTATTAACATATAATTCTTGTTAACCCGTGAATTCAGCAGTATGAATATGCTATCTGTGGCTACATGTGATTTTCTGGAGTTCTCGTACACTTCGATTTCAGATGTAACAGCCATAGATGAAGTGGAGCATCTTTGTGCTGCTGCTGATTTTCTTGTGGAGCTATGCGATGCCGTTTCATCTGTGAGATTGAGCTCTCTTCTGCTTTCTGTGATTTCATACTATATATCATAAATTAATTGAGTAAGAAATTTTTTCTCATAGGTTGAGGAAGATAATTTTGCTAACTGGTCACATCAAGCTGTAGACTTCATACTAGGTATTGAGCACTTGCATGTTTTTTTCTGAATTTCTCTAAGTTGCTTCACTTCATAATTTTATTATCCACAATTGCCAATTCAATTTTGGGTATTTTTTTCCCTTATACTGTGTTGCTGATTCATTGATATGTTGAGGAGTCCAGAGGAGAACCTAAACACTGAGTCGTGAAGTCAAATAATGTATCAAAAGTAAAAGAGAGATCGGTTATCTTCCGTGAACCTATATTTATTAGAGTCTGCACATGGTGGTCTATGTATTGGGAAGTCTGCTGCAAGGCTGAACGTTATTTACTGCACCTGCGTCATTACTGCAAGTTGCGAGATGTGCACATTGCACAAGTAATTTTCCAGTGGCCCTAATTTGGAGGTGTAAATCTTTTTTCACATATAAAATTTTTTAGAGTGAACTATTCATGGTTTTGAGCAAGCTGGTTAAGTATGTGGTTAAATCTATATGGCCAAGAATTGCAGCAAGGACTTTCAGGAAGTTTTGAGGTCAAATTCAATGATTCGATGTTAATTGGTCCAGGTTTCTTGCGAATAGAAATTTATGAAGATGATTGTCTATGCAATTTGGCATTCCTAATAAATGCCTTTTTTGGCCCTCTGGTTAATTTTCTAACAATGCTCTCTCCTGAAGCTTCATTGAAGAATCTATTGTCAGTGAAAGAGAATATGGAAAGCATTGAAGGTATTGTCAACAGTTTGATATTGCGTTTGGTTAGAAGGATGACCTCTCTTTCAGGAAGAGATGGTGGTAAGTCTTTCTGATTCCAATCCTTCTCCTCTTGATTTTATGACGCCCTAAACTGTCTGACAATATATAATGATGGATGAGTGACTTATATGTACTGCAATAGTTCCCTTTCCTCAGTTACAGTTACAGTCCATCATTGGTGTTTCCATTTTGTCGTCAGTGACTCATAATACTTATTTCTTTGCTGCATCATTTTATATTAGGGCGGGATGACATTGGCAATGATGTGCAGTTCTATGTTCAGCATTTGATCCGGAAACTAGGAAAGGCGGTCTACCTAGGACAAAGAGCATCAGTCGCAGTTTCTCAAAAGATTCCCATCGTAGCAGAAAGTATACTTTTTTCAGATCCTTTTGATGATAAATTTCCAGACATGCATCAGTATATGTTCATCTTGTAAGTAAATCAACCATGACTTCTCCCGTAGCAAACCATATGTCAGTACCTGGATTTCTGAACTTTTTTTTTAACCATGTGGACTCACGTAACACAAGTTCACATCAGAAGATCAGTCAAATGGGATCTGTTGCCTGCATCCTACTTGGCATAATATAGTGGATAATTGCGTCTGGGCATGTGGTCTTTCCTGAATTTCATAGGCTAACATGATGCTATCTAGAGCTAAGATCATGCTTTATTTTTGGTGGCCTCATAAAGAGAATGCTTCAACTGACGAGTCCTAGATATTGTTGGTTTCAGCAAGTTTATAAATCAATTGCTGACTCTTGTGCATGCAGAATTCAACTTCTCGAATTCTTTGTATCCGATTACTTGCTGACATGGTCAAGTGATGAAAATTTTGACCAATGTGAGTGTACTTTATTTCTTGCATGCATCTTGTACTGCTGTTTACTTCACTTTAGCTATGCAAGACTAAAGCCATAATCTTTGATTATTCTGCACAACAAATATCATAAGCATAATAAGCTCTATGATATAGTAAGCGTTAAGCGTCATTCACGCAGTGTTGTTTGAAGAGTGGTTGACATCAATTATCCACGCCCGGAAAGCGCTGGGAGTTTTGGAAAGCAGCAACGGTCTCTACATGCTCTACATGGATCGGGTGGTCGGAGAATTGGCTAGACAATTGGGTCAGATTTCGTCAAACCACAAGCTGAATCCAGATTTTCTCAGCAACCTATTCCTCTGACTGCATCTTGCATCATACTGTTGTCACCATCAACGCGTGTGCTTTGCTCATATTATACTTCTCTGTTGTCGACGACACTGATGTGGACCTTCCATCGATCAAGGTAAGCATCGAGCCGCCGGTCCCTCGACTACTGTTAACGTGCACAGTTAATTAGCCTCTACTTAACCAACCACGATTTGTGACGGCACTGCTCTTCCCCCAGCCCAGAAGCTGTCTGTTATTTTCTTTTTAATATATGTACACGCGCGCGCATAAAAGTCCAAAGTGTTCTATCATTAGATTTCTCACATATGTGTGCATTCGAATATGGAATATGCCAAACACTCTTATCAGAAAGCAAAAATGTTGTTCGGTTTCAAATCGATGAGAATATCTCTTTTGTTAGAATGCTCTATCAAGTGGAGATTTGCATGGTACCGCATATCTAAAGAAGTTTTGGCATTTGCACGCATATTTAGAAAATCAAGAAAATTATCAATATTATGTCAGTATATCACATGGAAATTCCACGTATCTCAGGCCGAACATTGGGATGTACCCTATAAACAATTTTCTTTGGGCTGCCGAATGGATTGAACAGTCCTAATTATAAAATTAATTAACTACTCAAATGGTGCAACTTTTAGTTACGCATCGCATGTACTTTATTACTTTTCGAAAGTAAAGAAAATACTAATAAAAACCTTAAATTATGTTCATTGCAACGTCGATACCTCCAACTTTTATTTTGTGTTACTAAAACTCCAAACTTGCCGTTTACTATCAAAAACCCTAAACTTAACCTACCGTAACACGTATATTCTGGCAGAAAAATTCGGGCATTGGCATCGCAGTGCGCATAGCGTATCGTCGCTAATAGCCTAGAGCCGAGTATGAACCTAGACCCTAGTATAAACTAGAGGTCTCACTTTCTTACATGCGTCTCTATTAAACTCGGCCATCCCAATTCAGTTCAGTACGCGCATTTAGGTAAAACTTTCTCGAGAGGAAGCGAGGACGTTTTCCGCATGGACACAATATCACCTCTCTATCACAGAGAGATATCCTTGTGTTTCCTAGAATAGTCACGCGGTCCAAACTGAAAATCAAATCGTATCCCCCACTTTCTTCTTCTTGATGGACCCTTCGCCTTTATACATGTACGTGCAAACATCACCATCGCCCGTACCTGACCCCACCCTTTCACACGATCCGATCCACCAAGCACCGTCTTTCTTTCGCTACTTCGATGGCGGGGATCATCAAGTCGGCGGTCGCCCTTTCGTTCGTGATCCTTCTGTTGCTGTCCCGATCTCCCGAGGGCTCGGCCGGCGCTCGCGGGAGCGCCGAGTCCGCGGATAAAACCGTTGGCCCGTGGAAACAGCGACCGTCGAGCAAAGACGTCTTGTCAGCCTTCCGAACGAGGAAGATTGGCATCCACGTGAAGAAGGGCGGCGGCGGAGGCGGCGGTCATGCGGGCGGCGGGGGTCGTGCGGGTGGCGGGGGTCGCGCGGGCGGCAGTGGCTATGGAGGTCGTGTCTGGCCAGGGGGTGGCGCTAAGCCCAACAGCGGGACTCACAGGTCCTCGGCCGTCGGATCTCGCTTGTCACCGTCGCGCGCCTCCGCCGTTTGTTCCTCTCTTCTCCTCGGTCTACTGTTTGCTTCAGCTCTACTTTGAATGTCATGACAATAGGAGTCGGGCAGTTAGTTGTTGGACTTCTGCTGTGGTTTCAGTAGGGTTTTTTCCTGATTTTGTCCCCCGCGATCCGTCGTTAATGTCGCGCGTAATCTGTCCCAAGAGGACAAAGCATTGGCTTGGCCAACTCTGTTGTAATGCTTCGAATACTGCTGCTGAGAATAGAAGAAGCCTCGTTTGGCAGGAGTTGATTTCAATCTCTCAAAGCAAATTTCTGATCCATCATGGATTGTTCTTGGGAGAGAGACTTAGTGGCGTCTAGGGTTTTGCTGAGAAGCTTGAATGAACAAATCCCTTTTTCCAGTGTACTCTTATATAGAATATACTCCTTCAGTCTACTGAGAAATACTTCAAGAAGTCGATCTTTAGCATCCAAAAGCCTTGCATAATTAATTATTCAACATATGATCCTACACTTTCAATTATAACCGGATACCCGACGTATAAAGGCGGAATGCTTTCGAGTTGCTTTGAGTCTATTCCTATATCGGGGTTATATCGAATGCTAAATCACACCATATGTTGATATAGTATTACATGCCCAAGCAAATTTCTTCATTTTAGATGTATGTCACGCGACTGCCATAATCAAAGAAACGTGAACGACTCTTGTACTTTGATTTACATTGCCATGGTGCCATGATGAGCCTATCGGTTCTCCTCTTCAACTATTATAGATTTTTGTACATTACATATGAGTAAATTTATGAAAGGAGAGAGACAAGACCTTGCATACTTACGTAATTAATTCTGTTTATCTCGCACACACGCTCAGATGAAGTTGTCTGCAGGGAAATCTTGCCTTACCGGGCATTTAATGATGGCAAAAATGTTACACGATGTTCGTATGAGAGATATGTTCTTCATATATTGGCCGGATGGATATAGATATGAATAACCGATAGAGAAATCAATACTTGAATTCATTAAAGTAATCGTGTGGACTCTGAAAGATTCCTCGCTTATTGATGAGTTCATAAATCAAGGTCGATATCAGGATCTCCATCAGAGCAAAAATCTAGTTACCACATGTCTTCAAGATAAGATTCTCCATATCTCATTGATCTTGGATTTTCTCGACGATTGCACGACAGATTTAAGATGAAGATTAATGAGTATACTTTTTTCGACGCCCGGATCCTTTCCTATTAGGTGGCAACAGGTGTCTTGTCATCTTTTGGAGGAAGATTATGGTAAAAGCCTAGTTTGAGCAGCTGTGACGAAGGCTATAATCCTTCATGAGAACTCACATAAGTAGTAATTCTTGTAGAAGAAGTTCCTCTCAGCACAGCTCTCTCCTGCAGCTACTTTGCCCAAAAATCAAACAGAATTTGGACCACCGAATCCGATGGTCCCGCGTGAATTAAGACCGTCGCTTTCGACGATCCAGATTCAATTTAGTACGTACATTATGTTCGTTTTAATAAGGAGAAATGAGCAGAGGCTTTCCGATTTCAAAAATTGGCCGCATGATCCAACTTAGGGATGGCCCCCATCTCGGCCCCGGGGGAATTCGCCCCGTCCCCACCTTCGTTTACATGAAACATTTATTCACGTAGTCGAATTATTATATGATTTAATTACGGAAAAAACTACAATTTCAAATAGGTAATTGTGATGTCATTATTACTGTGGATATCCCGTGTTCTAATATTCAATCATTAATTGTCATCGATATATTTGACGACGATATATATATAATACTCTACGTATGAACATATCGTATGTAATCATCATCCACAAAAATTAACTTCACACAAAAAATAAATATATAAATGGGGCAGGCCCGGGCTAATTCTCGTCCCGCTCGTCGCGAATTCTCCCCTTTTAAAATCTTTCTAGCGGCTGGAAAGACCACCCCGTTCGGGTCGGCGACCCGCTTCCGGTGCCCCGAACCCGGGTCCAACCGAATTTGATCGTATCCGATTCTCACCAACCTTTTCCTTTTCCATCGTCACCCCCTACTTGGCCTTCATATGTACGTGGCATTCATCATTCTCGACCAGAAGAAGAAGAAGAAGAAGAAGAAGAAGAAGAATCACACGGCCTTTCACTGCGTGAAACTCCACGGCGATCCGATCAACACCAAAAAAAAAAAAAAACTCGGGCGATCTCGATGGCCGCGATCCGATTTGCGCTCGCCCTTTCCTTTGTGATCCTCACGTTGCTGTCTCGATCTGCCGGGAGCCTGGCGGATCAAGCCATTGGCAACCGACAGCAGCCGCCGAGCCACAACGTCTCCTCCTCCTCCTTCCGAGAGAGAAGGATCGGCACCCATGTGGTGAAGAAGCCAAGTGGCGGCGGGGGTGGCGGTGGGGGTGGCCGTTCAGGTGGCGGCGGCGGTGGCAGCGGCGGCGGCGGGGGGGGGGGGGGGGGGGGGGTGTTCGTGGGGGTGGCGGCAGCGGCGGCGGCGGTCGCGGGGGTGGCGGCGGCGGGCGCAGTGGAGGTCCCATCGGGCGGACGCCAGGGAGTGTAGTGAGGCCTATTCCCAACGGGACTGATGGGTCATCAACCGTCGGGTCTGGCCGGTCGACGCTTGGCTCTGCCGTGAGTTGCTCTCTTTCCCTCGCTCTACTGTTGGCTTCAACCCTAATTTGAATGTAGCCACCGGAAAATCAGGTATTTTTGGGCCGTCGTTGGTGTTTCCGGTGATAGCATAGTCATATGGTAGCCGTTCGACCATGAATGTACGTCCAGAGAAAAGAAAATTTGCTCCATAATTATAGAAATGCTTATGATGAAAATTTTTATCTTATTGTTCGTTCGGGATGAAATTTAGTGCTTGCATTTACAACAGTGGAAAGACTTAGAAAAATTGATGGTCGGGCATCTTACTCCAATCCTAAATTACTCATATTTAAGTGATAGGTCGTGACGGTGGATTGCTGTATCAGTTCCCCTCTAGTAAGCTCGCTAATTGTGGCCATGCTCATGAATTTTTGATAAAGTAAAAAAAGCATATGGAGCTACGCGCTTCCATGGATGCACATTCTTGTCACAAGAAAGAAAAGACAAAACAAGCACGAGATTTGGATAATCAAGGAATAACTTATCGTGCCACACCCATATATCGAGTGAATTCGCGCGCTTTTCTTCTCTTAACGGTTTAAACAATATGGCGATTACCAATAATTATTGGGCTAGGGATGTAGATACACCGTCAAAGCATTATCTAATGATCATTGATTTGATTAGCTAGATAGACACGGTAATGCTTCAAAGGCAATCTAAAACTCCCACGGCAAGTTCTTCTCCCAAGCCCTCCGCCTCTATGTACGGACCATGAAGAATCACACTCCATGTTTATTTGAAAAAAGAAAAAAAATATTGTATGGCCGGTTGACAGGTAGTTTTTAATCGCGTACCGCATGATTAACGGTTCAGAGGATCTCGATCCAATCTAATGTTACCTAAAGTAATTCGCGCACTTTTCGTGGCGGACCTCGAGTTGCCATTGTCTTATGGCGCTACCGCTATGTCAATCTCTCGAGACCTTGGGGTCGCGAAAGTGCTATTAGGTTAGCCAACAATGCCAGCGAACGAGAGAGAGGAGGAGGAGGAGAAGTAGCGGGCAGCGTTAGCGTTTCGTGCTCCTTCCACATGACACAAGTTATGCGGCAACAATGTCGGCCCAGTGGCTGATCGAGTCGCCGCGACTAAACCAATACCTTTTACCTACGAAGCCAAACCTTGCGGTCAAAACGTCACGTCATGTAACCGCCAACATGAAATATCTTCTCGACACGTTGTGGTGAAACATCAATTGACTTCGCTAATAAAAGGAGAACCGGGATATCGCAAGTTTTAGGACATCCGCAAGAATTACATTGGCAAATTATTAAAAAAAAAAATTCACGGCTGAATTGATAAAATTAAAAAGTATATGACTGAATTAACCATTGTATAATAGGTTTATGGCATTTTCGGATAATTTTTAAAAATTTTGATATATCTAAAATTTCTATAACTATGAAGAGGAGGGGAAATTTAAAATCGCGAGAATCTTGGCAGGGATATCGTTGGAAATTGATGAGTTTTCGGGTAGGCAGACAGGAAAATCAACGTTTGGCCCGAAAGGACTTGATTCGAATGGATATTGATAAAATAAAAAAAAATTAATGCCACGAAAAACTTTAAATTGATATATTTGTGATAAGTTTACTTCATATTATTTTTTTGACCACTAAAAACTTTAAACTCGTATATTTACGACAAATTTATCATTTGTTAGCTTTTGTCAAAATTTTTCCGTCAAATTGCTAAATTGGATGACACGTGATAGTTGACAGGTGTACCAATTTGGGGTTTTACTTTTCGTTTGTCACAGATGTACCAATTTGTAATTTTTTTTGTGGTATTCTTACAATTTAATGGAACTAATGAATGGTAAATTTGTCATAAATATATAAATTTGGGGTTTTTGCTTGTCAAAAAATATATAAATTTTTCCCGCTCACTGACCCGAACCCGGCACACTACTAGTACACCACGTGCTCGCTCTCGAACTGGTTGAAGCTATTGTGTCGGGCCACGTGGGCGCCCAAGATCGGGTCGTAGGCCTCGGATCCGTACCTGGAGAGGGTCGAGGTGCTTGGGGAACACGGTGAATAGGAGGGTGGCGGGCAATGCCAATGAGGACGAACACGGGCGCCACTTCCCGGAGGCATCGATCGCTGGCCACCGATCGCCACGGCTTGTCGGGCTTCGGGCGAGTACGGGTCCGGCACCGACCACGCCGTGACCCTTGCAAATCAGCTCCGACCCATTCCGTTCCGCCGCCCCTCCCTCCCCTCCCTCTCGCACGCGCGCCCGCCTGGTCCGACTTCGCTTTTGAGCCTTTTCCTTTCCAACATCTCGGACACCGTCGCCTGATCGAGGCCCGGATTCGAGATCGGAATCGAGAAGCAAAGGCTTCTCTGTAGAGAGAGAGAGAGAGAGAGAGAGAGAGAGAGAGAGAGAGAGAGAGAGAGAGAGAGAGAGGCCGGTCACCGGAAAATTGTTTCTCTGGCGAGAAGAAGTGCGAGGGTGGCGGGGTATGAGGCGGAGTGTGAAACGGGGTGGCTCTCCGTCGTATTTAAGCTGTTCGGGCCATGGAAAGAAGGGCCGGAGTTGAGGTTTACGGAAAAATCCGAAAAAATAATATTAAAAAATTAGTTCGGGGTAAAATTATCATAGGTGTACCAATTTGAAATTTTTGGTAGTCAAAAAAATAGTTTGAGGTAAAATTATCAGAGATGTATCAATTTGGGGTTTTTTATGGTCAAAAAAATAATTTAGGATAAATCTGTCACAAGTGTATTAGTTTAGGGTTTTTCGTAACATTAACCCTAACTTTTATTTACGCGTCACATTAATTTTATTAGCTAGTGACTTTTCAAAAGAAATACAACCCATATTGGACGGTCATAGCTGATGGGAATTTTGAGAGAAACCGTCCAATCAATCCTAAATTTATAGTACTCTTACCAATTCAATCCTAAACTTTTTAATTTCATCAATTCAGTCCTAAACCTTCACGCGAAATTTCAATATTACCCTCTCGACCAATTTTCGTCGGGATCCGTTGACATGGCGCACGACACGTAAGCCTATTGAGATGATCAGATCATCACGTCAGCGGTTTCCGGTAAAAATTAACCGGAAGGATAACATCGGAATTCCGCTTGAAAATTTACGACTAAATTGATAAAATTAAAAAGCTTAGAACCGAGTCGATATCTACACGGTATATTGAGAACCGATTGGGCAACTTTTCCGGCATTTCTTCAACATTGCGTGTGGTGTAGCCAATGTTGAATAAACGACTATTACGACAGAGACGTGTAATTAACTTCTCCATCTTTTTCCATTTTGATCTCTCCGTTGTGTTGCCATGATGCTATAACGAGCCTATCTCACTCCTTTCCGACGCGGTCCGTCCCGTGCCGAATCGAATCCGGACCGTCGGAAACGATACCGGAATCGAGCCTCGTACATCCGTTAGGTCTGCGTAGCTCTTTTGTCACGCCCCGCACCCAACGTGAGGCATGAACATCCGCCCAGGGTCTAAACGAAGTGCGACGCTCCCAGGATTGCGTCACGGAGACCCGATTATCCAAAACAGAGAAAACAAGCCTGCAGCGGAAACGACGTATATACTAACATAATATATGTATATACACCCAGACATTTTGAAATGCAACCATGGATAGCAAGAGAGATAAAATTTAAACGATAGATTAAACTTTAATAAACATATACCTTACTACTTACATAGTCTACCCCTTTACAAAATACACAGAAGGAATACATCAAAAGGGCCACGAATTTACAAAAAGGAATCGGTGGCCTGGGGGTGACAATCCGTCTACCGGGAGGGGCTACCGTCAAAAGAAGGGGCTAGCCTCTACTGAGGCTACTGAGACTTAATCTACGGCTCTCGGTCTGGGTCGGATGGCACTGAAGACTCCTCTTGGAAATCCTCCTCAGTCCCTATCTCCTCCTCTGATCCACCCTCGGCATTTTCTTCGGCTACACCGATGTTCGAGCCCATCGCTTCATGGTCAATTTCTTCGTCATCCACCGGGTTCATGCCTGCGGCCGTGGCTCGCTGCTCTTTCTCCTCCTCTTCCACGGCTGCCGGTCCATCTACAGTCTCATCCTCAAAACTCACACTAAGGGGATGTGGAGGGTCCGACACTTCACCGCCCACCACCTGAGGGATTATAACGCCGTTCCTACCAACTGGGATGTCGGAGTTCCTGATCGGAGGTCCTATCACGCCATCTGCTCCCCTATAACACCATGCTACATACTCCTGAGTATGGCTGTAGTCCTCTCCCTCTTCTACAAATACAACTGAATAATATCTAACGTACGCCGTCCCATCCCCGCAAGGGTGTACACTAGAAGATCGCTGGATACGGTGCGGAAATCCAAAAAGAGGGCCACCCCTCGGCATCCTACTGACGGGGGTCTGAAAAAGTCGGTTTTAGCCACAACCGTGAGAAACTCAGCAAGTAATAAATCCCTAATCCTAAACTAGGCTAATGTGCACCTCGGAGGGTAAATAAAATCGAATTAAATGAACGGTACAACAATAAATCTCAATTCACCCGGGCCCAAGGCCCAATTCACTATAAAGTATTCAATCTCAATCATACTAAAACATAATATGCAAATTCACATGCCATGGAATTCAAAACAATATCCGATATACCCCGATGTGCCCAGATCAATGAGTCACACTCTCCACTCAATCGGCACTTTATCGGCACGTCTAATTCATTTCACTTTAGTCTATATATACCCGGTAATTTTTAATGCCCAACTCAGTATTACCAAAGGTCCAATCCATTTAGGACCCGCCATAACCAATCAGACTCAGCCCTAACCAATCAGACTCAGCCAATATAAGTCCCGATTAATCTCCTAATCGGCCTATCCATAATTGCGACCATTTAGGACGTAAATCAACTTAATTAAACCCTGAAATTTACCCCTAAAATTTGCACAATCAAACTAGTTCGGGGTTTAGGGAATTTTACTCGCCTAAATCGACCCGAGGCGACGGGAGCGGGCGGCCGACCGGCTCGCGGTAAAATCGGCGGCGGCGCTCCGGGAGCAAGCCGGCGGTCACGACGGCGCCGACGGGACTCGCGTTCTCCCCGGCCCACCACGGGGGAGTGGCTGATCGGAGGTGAGCGGCGGGTCGGGCAAGACGGGCGACGGCGGCGGCTGGGCACGGCGGCGGACGGCGGCACGACACCGGCTTGGCCGACCGATTATCGGGCCGCCGGCCGACTTGGTCGGGTCGGCCGGGCTTGTTGGTCGGCCGGGCGGGAGCTTGCTGGCCGGTCGCCTGAGGCGGCGACTGGGCAGCAGCGATGCGGCGGCGACGGCGGCACGGCGGCGACGGCGGCGGCGAGGCTGGAAACGAGAGAGAGAGAGAGAAAAGGTCGGGGTGAGAGAGAGGGAGAGAGAGAGAAAGTGACGGGGAGGCTGAGGGGGAGTGGCGACTGCGGCGGCAGCACGGCTGCTGTGGCGACGGCGGGCGCGCGCGCTGGCGGCGGGCGACGCGGGCGCGTGGCGCAGGCGACGCGGCCGGGCACTGCTGGCCGCGCGCTTTCAAGGGAAGGCTGCTGGCGACGGCCGGGCAACACGGGCGGAGGCGCGACGGTGGTCGAAGCCACGGGCGACGGGCGCTGGGCGGCACGGGGCGAACGGGCGGCCCGAGCGGGCGCTTGGGCGGGCCGGATGAAGCGGGCAGGACGCCGGGCCGTGGGGAGGAAGGAAGAGGGAAAGGAAGGGGCGGCCGGGGCGGAGGTGCGACGGGCGGCGGGTTTCGCCGGGCGACGGGCGCCGAGGCGGCGCGGGCGAGGCGGCAAAATGCGGGCGGTCGGGCGGAGAGTAAAGCGCGGGAGGTGGTCGGGCCAGAGAAGAAGGGAGGAAGAGGGGGAAGAGAGAGAGAAGAAGAGAAGAAGGAAGAGAGAGAAGAGAAGAGAGAGAAGAGAGGGGACGTGAGCTGCATGGGGAAATGGCAGAGTGGACGTGCGCAGGGGTAGGGGGGGGCACGGCTGGGGGAAAGGGGGAGAGAGAAAAGAGAGAGAGAGAGAGAGAGAGAGAGAGAAGAGAAGAGAGAGAAAAGGAAGAGGGAGAACGGGCGTGCGCGCGGGAGGGGGTTGACCGAGAGAGAGGAGAGAGAAAGAGAGAAGGAGTTTAAAATTTTTTAAACTTCAAGCGCGAACCATTGGACACGGTCCAAATAAAAATCGACTTATCGGTGCCGATTTAATTTCGGAAAAAGGCCTAACAATTCCCGAAAAATCCCGAATAATATTCTAAGGCTATTGACTGAAATTAATTAATTCCAGTCACACTACGAGGGTGGTCTACCAGTCCAAATTCGTACCCGGTCAAAAATTCAATTTCTGACTATCCCTGATATTCTCGATGTTGGCCACAATAATATCGACACCGTCCAATTTATTTTGTTCCGAAACTCCCAAAAATCGACTGCCAAGTTCGGGGTCTAAATAATGACCAAATTCGATCGAGTGCAATTCTAGCGAAATCTCAGGTTTAAAATAATAACCGAGAGTGATCAGTTCTCGGGTGAGATTTTACTATAAGTACACTGACAAATTACGCGTTCTATAAATCCCGAAAATTAGTCGAAATTCGGGCTGTTACATCTTTCTCGAGAGGAAAGGACTTTATTTTCTCATCTGCGCGCTTACTGAGTTCTAATTGAATTTGTCCATTTTCGACGTGTGCGCACGAATCTGCCCGCGACGAGGAAACCAACCGCAATGTTCTAGAGGATGTTGTACATGAGGTGAGGTCTGCTCTTGATAATGTTCTTGATAATGTACTTACATAGGATCAGTTCTTGTTTCCAAAAGTAGTAATGCGGTCCAACTGAAATCAATTGCACCGGTGAATCGCCAACTGCTTCTTCTTCTTCTTCTTCTTCTTCATCATCATCGTCATCTAACATTGGCCTTTAAATACACGTTCAACATCACCATCGAAAGACAAAGAATCCCCAAACCTTTTCCCTACGCGAAAATCGCCTTCCGCGCGATCCGATCGAGGAGTCGATCTCCGTGATCTCGATGGCCAGGATCAAGCTCGCGCTCGCCCTCTCCTTCGTCATCCTCCTGTTGCTGTCTCCATCTCCCGAGAGCTCAGCTACCGCTCGCGGAAGCACCGAGCCTGCGGATAAGACCATCAGCAGGGAAGCGAGAGAGATTAACGTCCACGTGAAGAAGGGCGGGGGCGGAGGTGGCGGCGGCCGCGGCGGTGGCGGGGGCGGGGGGGGCCGCGGCGGCGGTTACGTGGGCGGCGGTATGATCTATCCGGTACACGTGGGTGGACATAAGACCAGCAACGGGACCCGAAGGTCCTCGGCCGTCGGACCTCGCCCGTCGCTGCTCGCCACCGCCGCTGCCTGTTCCTCTCTTTGCCTCGGCCTGCTGTCTGCTTCAACTCTGGTTTGAATGCCGGGAAACACAGCTCTGGAAAACAGAAAAAGAGAAGACAGCAACCTGCAAATAGGAATTAGGCAGTTGCTGGACATTCTTCTGTGCACTTATGTTTAAAGTTTTGTTGCTGTAAAATTTCGTCCTGAGAAAGATTGTGGGTTTCGTATATTAGTTTTAATTTATTTGGTGACGAGCAATGTATATCGACAAAAGAAAAATGAACGAAGGATCAGTTTGTTTCGAAAATTATTTGGAAAGATAGCTTTGGGACTTTCCAGAGTTTGGATGACGAAAAATCACTCGATTGACGGAAACCGTCTTTC
Organism: Syzygium grande; assembly: GCA_024733475.1. Classification (NCBI taxonomy): domain Eukaryota; kingdom Viridiplantae; phylum Streptophyta; class Magnoliopsida; order Myrtales; family Myrtaceae; genus Syzygium; species Syzygium grande. The sequence continues at coordinate 13,689,800 of JAMXDD010000008.1, read as the reverse complement.
ACGGACCGGGAAACAAACGACCTAATCATTTTCTTGGTTGATAATGTCGACAAAAGAAAAAAAATGAGCAAAGGATCAGCTTGTTTCAAAAGTCGTTTGGGAAATATAGTTGTCGGACTTTCCAGAGTTTGGATGATGGAAAACTGCTTGATCGACGAAAAGGAAAAGCGTTTTTTCACGGATGGAAAATAATAAGTTTAGACTAGGTAAACGACCTAATCATTTTCCTTGATTTATTTCCCCATCTTTTCATCTCTCTATTTCTCATCAATGTCGTTTCTTCTTCTTCTTCTTTTTTATGATCTGTTTTCTCCATAAATGTCGTCGGAATAGTTATTGGAAAAGTCATAAATCTATTGTACGAATGTCAATTCAGTCCTAAACTTTTCAATTTGATAAATTTATTTATAAATCTTTTGACGGTTTGCAAATATAATCCTTCTGGCTAAGTTTGATCGGAAATTGCCGACATGGCGTTCCAGTCAATGCCAGCCATCCTACGTGCCACGGTTAACGCCAATCAGTGCTAACGTGGACAAGTTTTATAATTTTTTTTTAAAATTATGAATTGTTTCTTTTTTTCCTTTTTCCCTATTGCCCTTCGCCGGCCATTGCTGAGGCTCTTGTGATCGGCAAAGGGAAATAGGAAAAAAATACAAAAAGGAAAGAACATAAAAGGAAAAAAAATAAAAAATTCAAAATAATTAAAAATAATTGCAAAAATTATCCATATAAGCGCCAGCTATAGCATAAAGGATGGTTAGCGTTCATGTTAGTAATTACCAACCAAAATTGATCGGAGAAACTGCATTATCAAATCGCCAAAAGGTTTAAGACTAATTTGTCAAACTAAAATTTTAGACTGAATTGACATTTATAAGATAGGTTTATGATTTTTAATTTGTGTCTACCATCTTTCGAACACACTGCTCATTTTCTTTTGCAGTCCTGAAAACATGATCATGCATAATATTTTACGTATACAATTTCATAATGGAAAAATTACCAAAACAGTCCTAAATCTATTGTAATTGTGCCAATTCAATTCTAAACTTTTTTTTTGGCCAATTCAGCCCTAAACCTTTTACAATTGTGCCGTTTTAGTCCATCTAGCTAATTTTGGTTGGCCGGTGCTGATGTGAATAATTTTTAATAATATTTTATTTTATTTTCGAATTATTTATTTATATATTTATTTATTTTCCTTTTCTTTTTCTTCTTTATTTTTTTTTTTGCCTTCCTTTCTTCTTCTTCCTCTAGCCAGTTGCTGCGACCTCTAGCAGGAGTGAGGAAGAAAGGGTTTCACAACCTATGCACAACATATCATATCGATAGAATGCTTTTTGTATATTTCAATTAGTTTTTTTTTCCTAAACCTTGGTTACGCGGTTCTTACGCTCGAACGGTAGACAAATATCTTCATCTTGCACAAGTACCAATTATAACGGAGACTACATACACTACAAAAAAAAACCAATTTTTTCCGACAAAATTTCCAACAAAAAAATCTGGAAAATTCGTTGGAAAGGAATTTTCAATCTAATTTTCCAACGAAAAAAAAATTGTTGGTAATAATTAAATTCAAAATTTTTCCAACGAAAAATTTAAATTTTCGTTGGAAATTTGCGGCGAAATTTTTTTTCATGGAAAATTAGTTGGAAAACTTCGTGGCTAAATTAAATTTGGAAACGAATTTTTTTTTCCGACAATTTTTTTTCGTTGGAAACTATAAATTTTTTTTTCCTCGAAAAATTGTGGAAAATTTTTTTCCATAGAAAATTTTTTTGGTAGAATTTTTTTTTTGTCAAAATTTGTTTTGGTCGATAATTTTTTTTTTGTCGAAAAAATCGCCCTTTTGTCACGACGAGGGCCAGCCTCGTCGCCGGCGAGGGCACCCTCGTCGCCGGCGAGGGGCGAGCTCGCCTAGATCTGGGCGAGCTCGCCCTCGCCGCCATGGTGAGCTCGGCCCTCGCCATGGCCGGCGAGGGCCAGCCTCGTCGCCGGCAAGGCGCGAGCTCGCCCTCACCGGATATGGCGAGCTCGCCCTGATCTGGGTTCAATCAATGCGGTATCATCGATGACTTGAATCTTCAATGAACGTCTAAGAGAACCATTGATTCCGTTGTCGCCTTCCATCTCGTCACAGGTATACACCAGCTCCCCGGAAATTATGTTTCCATCAGCAGCACCCGCTGTCATCACATCAATATCGGGGATTCATCAGCGACATGCTCTGGCTGGGCCACCTCCCTGAAGATCGACCCACCTTCAAGATCATTCAACAACTGCTGCTTCTTCATTTCCAACAGAATCGCAGACACCTTGCCTTTACCAAGAAACTCCCCATCTCCATTCGTTTCCAAAGAAGACGAAAAACCCGTACCTTCGCAGACGGAGCCCCTCTTGGCTTCCTCCGCAGAGTCCTCCTCAAGGACTCCCTGGACGCAGACAAGTTCCCGCGCCTCGGGAGAACTCGACGGTCCCATCCCGTTCGCAACGCTCGCAGGAACTCCCACGGACGGCGAACCCAAAGCGGAGCCGCCCGATTCCCGCGCTTGGCACGAGCTCGCGGCGGCGCCCTCAACGCCGGACGCAGCGGCCGGGCTCTCCACCGCACCCTCGGTCGTCGGGGAAGCGGAACCCACCAGAGTGCCGCGGCGGTCTTGACGGAAGAAGGGAAGCGTCCGGCGAGTTCAGGCGGTGGAGGAAGCGAAGCCATGGGAGGTGAATCGATGGAGCCGGCCATGTCGAGTATAGAGAGAGAGAAAAAATTCGAGGGAAATATGGGAATAATGAGGGCGAAAATTTGAATAAGGTAGAAGTTAAGTTTTCGTTCTGAAAATTAGTAGAAATTTCCCACGAATTTTGCAAACGAAAAATCAGACGTACTAAAATAATTGCCCGGAAAATTAAATTTGTTGAAAAATTAGTTGGAAATTCCAAATAAATTTTCTAACGAAAATTGTACACAATAACATAATTAGCCGAAAAATTGAAATTGTTGGAAATTTCGTTGAAATTTCCAACGAATTTTCCAACGAATATAAAAAAATGTTGAATAATACCAGATTTTTTTAATTGCTTTGGAAAATTGGTTGAACTTTCCAACGAATTTTTTTTCGTTAGAAATTTCCAACGAATTTTCCAACGAAAATTGTACACACCAAAAAAATAGTTGCCCGAAAATATAAATTGTTTGGAAAATTCGTTGGAAATTTCCAACGAATTTTTTTTCGTTGAAATTTCAACGAATTTTCCAACGAAAATTGTACACACTAAAAATAGTTGCCCGAAAATATAATTCGTTGGAAAATTCGTTGGAAATTTCCAACGAATTTTTTCGTTGAAATTTCCAACGAATTTTCCAACGAAAAATTGCAAACACTAAAAATAATTACCCGAAAATTGAAATTTGTTGGAAAATTCGTTGGAAATTTCCAACGAATTTTTTTCGTTGAAATTTCCAAATCGAATTTTCCAAACGAAAATTGCAAACACTAAAAAATAATTACCCAAAAATTGAAATTCGTTGGAAATTTCGTTGAAAATTTCAACGAATTTTCCAATGAAAATCGTACACAATAAATAATTGCTCGAAAATAGAAATTCGTTGGAAAATTCGTTGGAAATTTCCAACGAATATAAAAATTGCCGAACAATACCGGGTTTTTTTTAATTAAGTCACAAAATTCGTTGGAAAAAAAAAATTAGTAAAAAAATTCGTTGAAAATTTCCAACGAAAAATTTTTGTTAGAAATTTTCAAATCGAATTTTGCGACTAAATTTTTTCGTTGGAAATTTCCAACGAATTTTGCAACGAATTTGTTTCGTTGGAAATTTCCAACTAATTTTGCAATGAAAAAAATTAGGTTGGAAATTTCCAACGAATTTTATTTTTCGTTAGAAAATTTGTCACAAATTTGTGACGAAAATTTTTCGTTGGAAAATTTTAAAAAAAATGCGTTTTTTTAGTGATAAGCTGTGAAAAGCACTCAAATAAAAAGATAAACCAATTTTCATCATGATTTCAAAATCCATTAATGCTAACAACTTGTGTACATTGTCAATTATGGCAATGTGAAGTTTGTCTTTTAAGGGGAAAATAACCCAATCGGTCCTAAACATAGTGTGCGGATGTCAATTTCAGTCACAATTTTTATTTTAATTTTATCAATTTAGTTCTAAATCTTTGCGTGAAATTTCGAAATAATTCTTCTGGTCAATTTTCGCCGAAAACCGCTAATTTGACAGTTCACTCATCACCAAACATCCTACATGGCAAGTCGCCATATCAGTGAAATTATCACTGTTTCCTTTAATTAAAGTGGAAATAATGTGAAATTTTCCTTTTTATGTTTTAAGTTTCTTATCCTATTTTTATTTTTGCTTAAATTTAATGCTTGCTTCAAAGTAGTTAAAAGTTGAAACTATGGACCTCCTATCAGATATTGCTGTCCAAAAATGAGAAGAAAGATTTGGATCATCTGGATTTAGGGTTAACTTATAATCAATTTTCACCTCATCACTTTCAATAGGTGAATATTGAATGAATTAGTGCTTTCTCCCTCCATGATTTAAAACCACATTGTTTTTTAGTGATAATTATTTTTTTCTACTGATTAGCAAATGCGTACGCGCTTTTTGCATGCATGCGAGAAATTGATATTTGGGAAGATTAAACCAAATCATATGTTACGCAGCATTTAAACGATTAAATATCACGCATGAAACTACACATTATAAGGGGATTGTATAAACGTTAACGAAAAGAGAAAATTATTTCGAGATTTGAAATATTTTTAGGGAAGTGGTGGTAGCATGAAAGATATTCAAATTACAAGCATTTCTATTGGAAAAAAAAAAAGAGAGATAAATTAAAATGTCATAAAAAATTAGGAGGGCCTTTATACAATGGGCTCCCAAAAGATAGAGAAATTGAATATGTCAACGAAAAGAGAGATTTTCAGGCTCTCCTAGGCGCTGACGTGTCGGTCGATTGACCAATCATCGAGTGCCAAGTGTTATCGATTTCCTCGGTTTTTCTCCCGGAAAGAATATATTCTCATGAAACTTATCTCGAAGAGATTGTTTAGCTGGATAGACACTGGAGTGAAACTAGAGATCACCAGCTTCTCCACTTTGCGTTGGGAAAAATCTCAGAGCAGGTTCTCCCTTCAAAGCCTTCGCCGTTAAATGCAACTGCGTTTTTCTTCCCCAGATTATAGTTCTCATCTAACTTTTGTCTTCGCAGCAGCTCGCAAACTTTCTTGCGGTTCCCATGGCGGTCGTCATCAAGTTCGCGCTCGTCCTCTCCCTCGCGATCCTCGTGGTGCTGCCGCCGCCGCAGTGCCGAGCCCTGGAGGTCCCCATCTGGCCGATGCCAGGGTGTGTAGCAAGACCTATTCCCGAGACTCAGGGGTCCTCAGCCATCAGGTCTCGCCGGTTGATGCACGGGTCCGTCGATAGTTCCTCTCTTTCCCTTGGTCTATTGTTTGCTTCCCCCTAGTTTGAATGTCACGAAACACAACTCACACCTGAAAATTAGGAGTTTTCTTTTTTGGGGGGCTAGATATTATGTTTTGTGTGTTGGAATTGGCGAATACTTTGGGGACCCTTGTTTCTCATATCGAGCATGCCCACATGAGTTTAGGGAAATCGAAATATGATCCGACAATATATGACCCATGCGAACGGAATGCGGGGTTTCGGGGCAGCGCCCCCGACACGGGGATCCCGCTGGCTGGACAGCGGGCGGGGGTTCCACTCCCCACTGATCCGTTTGTTGTGGGATTAAAGGAATTCGGATAGGCTTAGGCTTTGAGCCCATTTTAAGTTCTATATATATTATACTCGTATGAGAGATCATTATAACGAGTGGCTGTGGTTGTAAACCTAAATCATAGTGGAATCCCTTTGCAAAACGTAGCCCTATTTGAGGGGTGAACCTGGGTAAACTCGTACATCATTTAATTTTCTTCTATTCTCTGCGTGATCGTTCTGATTCGATTTGCGATACACCCCTATTTGTGGACAGTTTTTGGCGATTTAATTTGCTGTTAGCACGCATTTGTAGGTAGCATATGACGTTGCTAAGTCATATGGTTGTTGGACCACAAATGTTGCCCATGAAAAATAAAATAAAATTGCTTGATAAATACAGAAATGTTTTGTATGCCACAAAGAGAAGGGAGAGACCTATCGTGCCCACTTTATATTCGGTCCATTATTGCCCGATTTCAAAATAATTTACACATTCATCGCTCGACATGGAAATTCGATTGCATAATTATCTTCGAGTGAAAATGTAAATGGCTGAAAATTTTCTCACACGCTAGCAACGATCCGAGTACAGGAATTTAGCCATGCGTGTCGCCTTACAAAAGTAGTTAAAAGTTGAAACTATGGACCTCCTTTTCATATATTGCTGTCAAAAAAATAAGAAGAAAGATTTGGGTCTGGATTTAGGGTTAACTTATGATCAACTTTTACCTCATCACATTCAATAGATGAATATCGAATGAATTGGTGCTTTCTCCCTCCATGACTTAAAACAGGGAAAATTATCAAAACAGTCCTAAATCTATTGCAATTGTGCTAATTCAGTCTTAAACTTTTTGCATTTGTACTAATTCAATCCATCCGGCCAATTTTGGCGGCCGGTGCTAATGTGGATATCGACCGGCCGACCAACGCTGATGTAGCAATTTCTTAATATTAATTTTATTTTTTCAAATTTTGTATTTTATTTTTTTATTTTTTATTTTCTTTTCTTTTCCCTTTCTTTTTTTTTTCCTTCATCTTCATCTTTAACCTTTGGTCGGTCATCGACCAGAGACCGGCCAAAGGCGAGGGCTAGTGAGGTCAGCCCCATCAAGCACCCGGGCAAGGCTCGACCTCACCGGCATTGGGCGAGGCCGACCTCGCCAATTGCCGGCGAGGACGAGCCTTCACAGAGGTCGCCTCGCCCACCCCTGGCGAGGGCTCGTCCTCGTCATCACTAACAAGGGCTTGTCCTCGCCGTCGCTGGCGAGGTCAACCTCACCAATTGCCGGTGAGTTTGAACTCCCTAGATTTTACGAGGGCTTGTCCTCGTCGAGAACTAGCAAGGTCGGCCTCGCCCAGCAATAGCAAGGTCAAACCTCGCCAGGGGCAGGCGAAGCCGACCTCGCCAACGATGGGCGAGGATGAGCCCTCGCAAGATCTGGCAAGGTTGAGCCTGCTAGTGGTCGGCGAGGCCGACCTCACTAGCGATCGGCCAGAGGTTAAAGATGAAAATGAAGGGAAAAAAAAAAGGGAAAAAGAAAAGGAAAGGGAAAAGAAAAGAAAAGAAAATTATTTAAAAAATTCAAAAAAATAATATTAAAAAATTACTACGTCGGCCTTGGCTGGCATCCACATCATCGCCGAGCAGCCAAAATTAATTGAATGGACTGAATTGGCACAATTGAAATAAATTTAGAATTGTTTTGATAATTTTCCCATTTAAAACCACATGGTATTTTAGTGATAATTATTCTTTTTAGGGATTAGCAAATGTGCACTCGCTTCGCGTGCGAGAAATTGACATTTGGAAGATTGAGTATAATTACATGTTACGAAGCATTTAAACCATTAAATAATGAAAAGAAATCACGCACAACACTACACATTAGAAATAGATTGTGAAAACGTTAATGAAAAGATAAAAATATTTCGAGATTTTAAATATTTCTAGGGAAGTTATAGTAGTATGAAAAATATTCAAAATTACAAGCATTCGTATTAAAAAAAATAAAAAAAGAGAGAATAAAATCCCATAAAAATAGGAAGGGATTTTTACAGTATGTAATAGTACAGAAAGTGATACACATCCACAAGACGTTATACAATGGCTCGCAAAGAGAGAAATTGAATACGTCAATGAAAAGATAGATTTTTAGGTTCTTCTAGGTGATAACGTGTCCTTGCATTGACCAATCATCAAGTGCCGAGTGTCATTAATTTCATCGGTTTTTCTATAATAAAAAAGGATAAGTACATTGCAAGTCCTAAAACTTATCATGAAAGTTTAATTAAGTTCTGAAACTTTTAAAAAGTGTAATTAAATCCTAAAATTTGTCATAAAGTACAATTAAGTCCTACAACTTTTAAAAAGTGCAATCAAGTCTTAAACTTGTTCAATCAAGTCTTTACATTGATTGCACTTTTGAAATTTTTACAACTCAATTACACTTTCGCAACAAGTTTTAGGACTTGATTGTACTTTTTAAAAATTTCAAGACTCAATTGTACTTATCCCCTAAAAAAAATACAAAACTTATTTTGTGAAGATTGTTTGGCCGAATAGACCCTGAAATTCAATCTCTCCGATTTGCTTTCGGAAAAATCTCAAAACAGATTCTCCTTCAAAGCCATCGTCTTTAAATGCAAATCGTTCGCCATCAAAGACGCCGCAACTCTTCCTTCTCCAGATCATAGTTCTCACCTAACTTTGTCTTCGCAGCTCGTAAGCTTTTGAAAGTTCTCATGGCGGTCATCAAGTTCGTGCTCGTCCTCTCCCTCGCGATCCTCGTGCTGCTGCTACCGCTGTGCCGACCCCTGGAGGTCCCCAACTACCAAGGCGCGGAGGATTGGCCTGAATTGACTGCTGGCCGGCGACACCAGAGAATCAGAGAAGAAGATAGGACTGGCTTCAACATGAGGAGGTTGGGTGGAGCCATCCCTGAGCACGAACCCGAACCTGTCGATGAGCCCGAATTTCTGGCGTGAAGAACGGCGACCTTTGCCGTCAGGTCTCGCCCGTCGCCCGGTTCCTTTGTTTCTTCCTCTCTTTACCTTGGTTAGGTGTGCTAGGATTCTAGATTGAATAGAACCCACAAGAAAAAACAAGTTAGGGTTGGTTGTAGTGTCGTATTTATTTTTCTTGTAACTCCTGAATTAATTTGGACTCTTTGATTATCTGGTTCCCTTTATCTTCATGCAGTCCTGTTTTTGTGTTTCATTGCGTGTAGACTTCTGTAATACATGTTCATGATGTCAGCAGTTGTAATGAGTCTTGCATGGGTCGGGCAAAAGAGTGCCATAACTTTCGAATGGCCCTTCAGCGTTCTAACTTTTTTTTTCAACCACATGAGTTCCATAACTTCTAAAAAAAGGGTACCGATGCTGAACATTTTGAATTATTTATGGCACTATTAATTGAAAAGTTATATAACACTCAAGTGATCGAGCACTGAGCACCGTACATAAATTATGGAATTCTAAAGTTATAATACTTGTGAATCATTTTCCCTATATATATATTTAAAGAAAATATTAGAAGTTCTTGTTTAGGCCTATCACAAAAGAAAATTGAAGATGATCAATTGATGTATCGGAAAGCAAACAGGAAGGTGAAGAAGAAGTTATTCGGTTCTCGGATTTGTATTATTTCGTCCTTTAATTACTAGTTTGTTCTACTGTGGTGGTTGTTTTCATGAGGCTCGTGAAGGCCGATTTTAGGTGTATGATTCTACCATTCTTGATTTTGTTTTTTCCCTGTAGTGGCAGGTTTCTGATAGAAAGTTTTTGAAAGCCACAAAAAAAGCCCGATTTGTAGATAATTACCGATACTTTTACGAAATTATCAACTTCTCTCCTATCAACTACCTTAAACTTACTGACTCTTAATATGGATTCACTGATCTTTATTTGAGCAAATTACCAATTCGATTAGATCATACGGTTCATCAACTTTGAGTCACTATTTGTTTTTTAAAAGTTAATTGAGTTTTGTTATCATTTATCAACTTTGATAATTTCTAAATAGTGTTGGTAAATTTAAGGCGTTAATAAGAAATGCAAATAAGTCTTGTAAACTATTTAAAAAATGGCAAATTAAAAGAAAACGGACAAATATCGGTAAGTAAATTAAATGACTTTTGTTAACCGAATACTAAGTGAAATATAATGGGAAAAAACTTAGTGAGTTATACTAATTTAGGTTGGTAATAAAGATAGTAAATGTTTAAGGCTAATAAAAGATGTAACTCAATAGAAAGTCGGTAAATTAAAAAAATTTAGCGTTGCTAAGTAATTCAATTGGGAATTGGTAACTCAAAAGTAGTTGGTAATTTAATATGACAAAAGTTGGTAATTCACTCTAATTTACGTTGGTACTTTCATATATAGGAGTTTGATTAATTTGAATTGTTGGTAAGTTATGCAAGTAATAGTTGGGAAGTTAGTAGGATAATCGATCATTTGCAAACTAAAAAAAAGCCGGTAATTTTGTAGAAATATCAATAAGTTACTACCAAGTTACTTGGCACTTATCAACAATTAATTAAAATTCACCACTACAGAGAAAATCCGATTTTTGTTTTACGGAACAATAAACCCACCTGCGCATGGCCGAGTTGGTGGGCACTTTCCTTCTCTCAGAGAGGTTCTGGATTCGAATTCCTGCTCGGTTTCGTAATTTAAACGGGGGCTCTGGCGATGAGTTGCTGGGCTAGTCTCCCCCGAGGTATAGACGTCCCGATTTCCTGTGCGGGCTCATCCCCGGGGAATGGTAGCGGATCCTCGGTTACCAAAAAAAAAAAATTCTGCCTCGTAAAATGAAGATTGAACCCCTATTACTCAGCCAAAAGGATAAATAGGAAAATAATCTGAAGGGAGGGAAATGAAGTAATTTTTCGCGTATATAGGATGAGGTGGGAAAATGAAATCCTCGACTCGATAGGACTTTTTGAGCCCCGACTAATAATATCTAATAAAGTAGTCCTCCTGTCCCACGTACATCGAGTCCTAACACGAGCCGATAACTCATGCTCTTAGGGACAACCTTGGAGTAAAAGAAAGATCGACGAGTGCAGCTCGATCTTCGATCAAGTCTAGTTTGCGCCAGAAAAACCTTGGCCTCCTCAATTGCGTTCTTCATACATATAACATCACTATCCACGCGATCGACACTCACTCTTTTTCCTCCATAACTCGCGGCGTCGGCGATTCCGTGGTGGAGATTATATTCATGCTCGACCCTTTCTTCTGTTATCTGTCTGCTGATGTTTCGATCTATAAAGAGCCCGACTTGCGGAGGCTTGAACTATGTGGCTAGGGCCATTGTGTTGCATCCTCCTGCCTTCTCTTTTGCAAGAATTACTTTCGCTCTCAATGCAACGAAGATGGAGCTAGTAAAACCAGTCTTGTCTCCAAGAGTTTCCTAGGACTATTTCTTCGTGACCGAGAGATTTTCGCGACTCTAATGGCGGAGATCAAGTCTGCGCTCGCTCTTTCCTCTGCAGTTCTTCTGCTGCCGTGCCAATCTCGCAAGAGCTGGGCTCTCAGTTACGCGAATTATGTGGACAAAAAGTGTTGGCCAACACGACCAGCAAAAGAGAGTAGAAGCAGAATCGACGATCCCGGCTCGACACGGTGGTGATGACTTTTAATAGTGTCACAACGAGGTCGTCCTCGGCCGTCAAGATCTCAGTCTGTCGCTCGGTTCTATTATTCGTTCCTCTCTTTTCCTTGGTTTAGTATTGCCTTAGTCCTTTTGCTCGGGAAGTTCGGTCGTTCACTTGAAGAAGGGTTTGCGTACGCATTCGGGTCAGAATTACATGGAAGCAACACCCTCGACCATCAAATCAAGTCCAATGTTTTGCTGCATTCTGTTGCATCTTTTCTCTCTTTTCATCTGCTACTGGTTTGGGATTCTCATCAAATGTTTATGGAACGAATAGCATGTTCTTTTCAAAGTTCATACATCAATGAATATTTCTTGGTAAATATGTACTCATTGAATTTATTTGCTAGATAGACTAATTGAATTGATTTTCCTCGATACCTTTCTGCATTCGTACCAAACCTACTTCCAAAAATTATTGGATGCTCTAGTTCCATAACTCCCAATCCTGATTTGTGACGCGTAAACCTAATGGGACGGGTCCGGGTCCGGGTTCGGGTTCGGGACAGTATCGACTATCCCTCCTAAACCTGTCCGGCTGCCGTCCTTATCTGCAAAGTGAAGAGAAAGTGCTGGCAAAACCAGTAACTCATCCACCATACTCCTATTTTCTTTTCCTCATTGAGACAAACGCTATGCAAGGTGGGAAAAAGAGCTGCACTTCACAAGAAGCTCAGTAGTCAAAAAGAAATGCATAACACAGACTTACCAAAAACTGAGTCAGAATGGCAAGAAATAGATATTCTGCTATGATAGATATGAATGATGAAAAGGAATTATTGATAAAACTGCACGGTAAAAAAAAATTGCATAAATATTTATGGAAAGACAAACATATTTCGAGATTTAAAATTGCTTTTGGAAAGACGTTGTAGTATTTAAAACATTTAAATGTAATATTGAAAAAGATGAGAGATCGATAAAATAAAAATACGAATTTACGCATTTGTATTTGAAAAAAAAATTATTGCGATATCTTAAAAATAGGAGTAGCTCTCATCCATCCATTAGCCAATCATCAAATGCCAAGTGTTATCAATTTCTTTAGGTTTTCTCCGAAACAAAAAAAATATTTCCGTAGAACTTATCTCGCAGTAACTGTTTAGCTGGATAGAAACTAAAATTCAATCTCTCCAATCTTAGATGATAATTCGTATTTTCAGTGATGATAGAGATCACGATCTTCTCCACTTTGCATTCGGAAAAACCTCAGAGCGGATTCTCCTTAAAAGCCTTCGCCTTTACGTACGTACAAATCATTCACCATCAAAGACATTGCAACTCTCCTTCTCCAGATCATAGTTCTCGTCTAACTTTGTCTACGAAGATCGTAAGCTTTCGCAAGTTCTAATGGCGGTCATCAAGTTCGCACTCGTCCTCTTCCTCGCGGTCCTCATGCTGTTGCCGCTGTGCCAACCCCTGGAGATCCTGAACTACAGAGGCGCGGAAGATTGGCTCAAGTTGGCTGCTGGCCGGGGAAACCAGAGAATCTGAGAAGGAGATAGGACCAGCCTCAACATGAGGTTGAGCGGAGCCATCACCGAACCCGAACCTGTCCCCATCATCGAACCGGAACCGGAACCCATCCCCATCATCGAACCTGAACCCATCGATGAGCCCGAACCAGTCCCTGGCTTAAATCCAAACCCTGCGATCCCGATGCCGATGCCGATGCAGATGCCCGGAAGCACAGCGTCCTCCGCCATCAGGTCTGGCCGGTTGCTCAGTTCAGTTGTTGGTCTCTTCTCTCTTCTCCTTGGTTGGTTGTGTTAGGATTCTAGATTGAATAGAACCCCAAGAAAGAACTAGTTAGGGTTAGTAGTAGTAGTGTCGGATTTATTTTTGTTGAAAATTGAAGATGATCAATTCGGTGCTGGGATTGTATTATTTCGTCCTTTACTAGTTTGTTCTATCTTGGTGGTTGTTTTCATGAGGCTCTTGAAGGCCGATTTTAGGTTGGATGATTCTTACCATTCTTGATATTTTCTTTTCTTTAGTGGTAGGTTTCTTATAAAAAGTTTTTAAATGTTAAAATAAAACACCCGATTCGTGGATAATTAGCGATACTTTTATGAAATTATCAACTTATCTCTTGTCAACTGTCTTAAACTTATCGACTCGTTAATATGGATTAACCAGTCTTATCAACTGCCTTAAACTTACCGACTCTTTAATATGGATTAACCAATCTTTATTTTAGTGAATTACCAATTCGATTAGATCATCTGGGTCGTCAACTTTGAGTTGCTACTTGTTTTTTTTTCTAATTTAATTAAGTGTTGTTATTTATCATCTTTTATCTCTTTTTATACTTAACGCCTTATATATATCTGAAGGAAACAAATTCCTAAACATAATACAAAATTTGCAGAAAAACATGCCTATTCAACGCTTGAATCACCGATCGTTCGAAGTATATTACGTAAACGAACATACCTCTTTAGCCACAGATTAAATGCACCTATCACAGCCTCGAGAGAGAGAACAATCCTTTGATTGTACAAAAACAAAGTCTTCTTGCTTTTTGTCTTCTTGTGAGAGTGTTCTTCTGATAACACACAAATTGCAACACACACCCACGTATGTTCACACTTCTCACCTTTTGTTTTCAGAGAATAACTGCCAAGTGCAGTTATTTTCTTTCATGGGCTGGGTTAGCCCATTATGGGCGGCCCATTTGTCACAAATAAAACCCATCATCTCCCACTCGCACATGGTGGGCTAAACATTAACTCTCTCTTCTTTGCAATATTCATACTAGCAAATAATCCGTATGACCAAAGATACTTGAAAGCTCGTTGCAATGCATCTGTTAGAAATACATGGCAGCTCAAAATTGGATACAATGTTTTCCGAGTAGATATAGTATGCAGTACCCTAGATCAATCAGTCACATTTATATCTCTTTTGATCTCTTTTAATATCTCGCATATTGTATTCACAACTATGATTTACTTAAAATCATAATTGATCGACCTGTGAATACAAAAATAGAATGTGACATCCTAATAAATTGATCTTCCTCTTTCCTTAAACCTCTCTATTTCAGTCCAGCTCGCTTTTCTAGGAATGTTCCATTAGATCGAATCATTCATGACCATTGACAACATCCTAAGATAGCGAACACTGAATAGAAACTTTGAGAATAAGTTAAAGTCGTGAGGGCACTAAATGAAGAACTCATATCCTCAAGAGTCTCACATGGCATAAAGTTGAGATCAAAAACTTTTGCCACTCTTATCGGTCGTCTTATGCATACGTAATATGAAATACGTCTTACGGTATTAACTCCTTTCCCGTGAAGCGTATGTCTTTACATTCAATATCGTACATATGATAGTTCAGACATACCCAATGTCTAAACTTGAGTTCACATATCTACTCCTCTAAAAAATCCATTAGAACTCACATCCGCATCAAAGATGATAAAAGTAAAATATGTGGGTTATTTTACTTTCGGACATAGTAAATGTTATGTCCTCATCTTAGCACTTAGCTAAGGCAACATTTATATTTTAAGCTTGAGCTCTCGATTATCACCTAGATAATAAGCCTAAAATTTGTCTCATCTCTATTTATCACGTAGTAAATAGAGGCGATTACCCGTGTGAGTGGGTTAATCTTATCTGTCTGACATACTTTCTCTACATAATACACTAAGTATTAATATGCATAAATAAAATATCATAGGCATTAACAATGATATAACAATTTCATTCAAATGTGAACATTCAGGGAAATTACAATATTCAAGACATCAAGATCGCACAAATCCTAGAGATTTTACATGATCAGTGAAAACATCTCTAGGAATTGGCTTTGTCATAGGATCTGCTATCATACTATGCGTAGATATGTATTGCAAGTTCACATCTTTCCATGCTACCATATCTTTAACAAAATTGTACTTGGTATCTATATGTTTGGTCTTGCCATGATATTTAGAATCTTTAGTGTATGCTATTGCTGTTTGGCTATCACAATTGACTAACAATGAGCTTGCAGCATGTTTAACAACATCTAAATGATCCAAAAATCTTTTAAGCCAAACTCCCTCTTGTACTTCTGCTGACAATGCCACGAACTCTGCTTCCATGGTGGACAAAGCTATACATGTTTGTTTCTTCTTGCTCCAAGATATGACGCCATTATTCAAGATTTAATACAAATCCGAGGTAGATTTCCTTTCGTCTAAATCTCCTCCCGGTCAAGATCCGAGTAGCCTTCAAGTCGCAGATCCTTTCCTTAATAACTCGTAGAATAATCAGCAGTACCCTTTAGATACCTCATGATTCTTTAACGGCTTTCCAATATGCTTGACCTGGATTGGATTGGTATCTACTTACCATTCCAACTGCAAAAACATATGTCGGTCTTGTACACATCATAGCGTACATTAAACTCCCAACAGCACTAGCATAAGGAACACGTTTCATTTGTTCCTTCTCTTGTGGAGTTTTAGGACACAACCTACTGCTCAATCCTTCACTTTTTGCAATAGGAGTATCCATGGGTTTACAATCATGCATACTAAATCGTTCAAGAACTTTGTTGATATAAGTCTCTTGCGAAAGAGACAATAATCTCTTGGAACGATCTCTTGAAATCTTAACTCCAAGAATATATGCAGCTTCACCCATATCTTTCATCTCAAAATTGGATGATAACCAACTCTTAATAGTATTAACCAACTCCTTATTGCTTCCGGCAATCAGTATGTCATCAACATATAATGATAAGATCACAAATTGATCTTTGGATCTTTTGATATACACGCAATGATCTTCATCAATCATTGTAAAATCATAGGCCACTATGGCATTATGAAAACGCGTATACCATTGTCTTGAAGACTGCTTAAGGCCATATATCGATCTCAAAAGTCGACATACCTTTTGTTCTTGGCCTTTTACATTGAAACCAACTGGTTGCTCTTTGTAAATTTCTTCTTCTAATTCTCCATTTAGAAAAGCAGTCTTTACATCCATTTGATGTAATTCAAGATCCATACTTGCCACTATTGCGAAATAAGGCGAATTGAGGTAAATCTCACTACAGATAAAAAAGTTTCCTCATAATCAATTCCTTCCTGTTGATTATACCCTTTACGCCACGAGGCGAGCTTTATATCTTTTATTGAGCCATCAGCTTTTCACTTTATTTTAAGAACCCATTTGTTTCCAATAGCTTTATGCGTCCTTTTAGAAGATCAACCAGTTCCCAAACATGGTTTGACTTCATTGACTCCATTTCTTCTTCCATTGCATCTATCCATTTTTCCTTATTAGGGCAACTTAGAGCCTCATTTACATTCCTTGGCTCATCTTCATCTTGTGGAGCGACAATGAAAGTTTCCCCTTCAATATCAAAACGCGTCGGGGAACACTTTTGCAACTTGTTCGTCAGACGGAGATTGTACACGTGGCACATCATTCTCCATTATGCTCCCACTTGGATTAGATAATGACAGTATCGTCTCATCAAACGGTTGCAAATGAGATTGAGTCGAATTTAATTCCTCACTTCTCACATTGTTCTCATTTGGACGAACTTTATCAATTTCATTATCAGGATCCAAAGTTTCAAATAGTGAGTAGTCCTCACCTATTTCGCCCTTAGTAGGAAACTCATTCTCTAAGAATGTGACATCTCGTGATTCAAACTCAGTTATACTCCCACTTTCTTGTGCACCTATAAACACATACCCTTTTGAGTGCTCTGAATATCTTATGAAAATACTCTTTTTACCTTTGGGACCCAGTTTCTCATATTTATGAGAGGGCTCGTGAGTATAAGCAGCATAACCCCAAGGTTTAAGAAGACTTAAATCAGGTTTTCTACTTGTCCATAACTCATATGGAGTGGAAATAACTGATTTAGAAGGCACACGGTTAAGAACATAGGCAGCAGTTAACAAAACATCACCCTAAAAAAGTGATAGGTAAGTTAGCTTGTGCCATCATAGACCTAACCATTTTCAATAGGGTTCTGTTTCTCCTCTCGGCAACACCATTTTGTTGAGGAGTATATGGAATAGACAGCTATCTTTCTATTCCTTTTTCATCACATAAATTTCTGAACTCATCAGATAAATATTCTCGACCTCGATCGGATCTGAACGTTTTTATTTTCTTATCTAATTGATTTTCTACTAAGTTCATAAATTTCTTGAAGCAACTTAATGCCTCAGATTTATGAGAAATCAAATAGACATATCCAAATCGAGTACAATCATCTATGAATATGATGAAATATACAGCCTTATGCCTTGCTCTCATACTCTTTGGACCACAGATGTCAGAATGGATTAGTTGCAAAGGAAACTCAGCTCTTGTACCCTTTCCCGAATGGTTTCTTTGTTGTTTTCTCGGCCAGGCAATGCTCGCAAATAGGCAAATCAACTTTTTCAATATTGCCTAATAAGCCCTCTTTGGCTAATCTTTGCATTCGGTGTTGGCCAATATGACCAAGTCTAGCATGCCACACATTCACATCATTTTCATATGAGTTGGAAGATGTAAATGGGGAATAACATACGTTAACATCACTACAGTTAACATCTAGTACAATAAAACCATTCAGAAAGTATCCACAACCATAATGATTCGTACCCAGATACAAATCAACACCACTGTTATGAAAGTTCAAATTAAAATCAAGTTTAATCAACACTAAAACAGACACTAAATTCTGACGAATCTCCGGAGCATATAGTACATCATGTAGGAACAATGTGCGTCCACCACACATCATCAATCGGGCAGGTGCCAATTCCTTTAACTTCGCTTTAGAGTTATTCCCTACATAGATCCATTTTGTTCCGGTCGGAACCCGGCCGAACTCTACTGAAAGGCATCTCTCGCGCCGCTACATGGTCTGTTGCTCCCGATTCCACAGTCCACAAAGGATTAGACTCAGTTAAAAATACAGAACTTGACACATAGACAAAGTTCTCAAGAATGTGAGGGGAGTTTACCTTCTTTGGCTCGCCGCAATCGCGAGCAAAGTGGCCCTTCTTGCTACAATTGTAGCATTTCACCCTCGACATCTTCTTCACAAAAGAACGCTTTCCTTTGTCTTGTTGATTCAATTTTGGTTTCTTACCCAAGAACTTGCTCCCTTGCCTCTCCACCTTCCTGAACGAATCAGGACGCTTGCGCTTAGAGCTCGAAGGCCCTTGTGAGCTAGAACCCGCATAGTAAATGTCAATTACCGGCTTATCCGCCGAGACGGTCCTCCTCTAGCTCTAAGTGGCGCCTTTGCATCCTCAAAGGTTTTGATGTTCTCATTGTGAGTTAAGTACAACTTCATATGCTCCCAACTTTGAGGCAAAGAATGAATCACTGCTTGCACCTTCTGCTCATTGGTCAGAACATGGCCAGCATCTTTCAACTCATTAATCATGTTTGACATTTTCCTTAAATGTTGTTTCATGGACTAACCATGTGGCTTCTTATAAGAATCAAATCTTATAGTGAGCTGTCTAAGCTCGGTTACAGATGTATGACCAAACCTTGCTGCCAATGCTCCCCACATCTCTTTAGCATTTTCAAAACGCCTAAACTTTCGCATAACGTCATTTTCCATGCTACTCAGCCATGTGATGCGAGCAAGGAAGTTCTCCCTTTTCCATGCAGCAAATGCATCCTTATCTCTCTTATGTTGTGCAGTGTTTCCGTCTTGAGCTCTACCATAACCAGGTTAAGAGCTTCAAGAGCCTCTTGCTCTTCCAGCACATATTGGATTTTCATATGCCAAATTTCATAATTATCACCGTTAAGCTTCTCTCCTTTGTTGAGTTCAGCAACTATGTTCTTTGATGCTGAAGCCATTGAATCTGAACATATCAAACAGACAAGCACGAATTGTTAATGCCACTTATTTATGCATCAATTTTACACAAATTGATTATGATAATGAATAATTTCACATAGGCTTTAGATTCGAAAGTTTATTACGTTCCCAACCATCATAAAAAATCCTAATGTGAAATTTCCGTTAATGTAATCATTAAGGTAAAATTACATTCTTTAAAGTTACTAAAACTTTTAGAACTCTCACTCAAATCCATATGATACTAATAAGATAAATATTAAAACAGAATAGTACTATAAACTATTCACAACATGAATACCCATCAATATTCATTTATCTAACATTATGTACATAAGGAATGAATCCATCAAAGAAAATAAACATAAACACCAACATAAAAAGAACTATCCACCCAAGATATCTAACACCAACCTATAGTGAACATATCCATAAGAGCTTACTAAAAAAATAGATAAACACAATCAGGTGGTGATCCTCTTCATATAAACTGGAAATGACTCATGAAAAACTTCAGGAAATTCTATTTCCTTTGGCAACCAAATGGAAGCACCCGGAAAACCCCTAGATTCGGGCAACGTATTGCGCCGAGACCGATTCAATGCAAGGGTTGACGTCCGACTTGCCCCGACCCGTATGTACTCTATCATGAATTGCTCCACAATCATCTTAGAGCTCGAGACCTACTAAGGTATCCTAAACCCTATCAATCATTCTTCCCAACTCATCGAATGGTACATTTGAGGGCTCCGACCATCACATACTACGGCATTATTTAAACCGCTCCAAATGATATCTTGTATCATTTGGTTGACCTTGATGATGTGTGTCATCATGTCATCATCAAGATCCCACCGAAAAAAGAGCCAGCTTGATTCTTAGATTCTCAAGCTTCTTCTTTTGAGCCGCCGTTCTAGGGGTAATAAGGGTTTGATATCTTCGTACTATTTTTCCCAAACAAATGCAGAAAAAATCAAATGATTACTTATTAAATCATGATACTGCTATGCAAGAAACACATTCTGCCCCCTTCAGTACCTTTTTTTTTTTTTTGGTCAACGTCGGTCAACGACGATCAACGCCGGTCAATAGATGACCGGGTCAAGTCAACAGGTCGGTTCACGGGTCGGGTCACGGGTCAAACGGGTCGGATCGGGTCACGGGTCAAACGGGTCGGATAATGGCCTACCGCGTGGCTGACGTCAGCCGTGCCCACACACGCGTGTACGCGTTCGCTGCACGCCTCAACAACAACCGGCTAGCGCGGCGTGCCGGGCGCACCGCCTCTTCTTGGCGCGTGGGGCGCGTCGGCCTCCCGGCGTGCCACCCGTCGTTTTGCTCGTCTTGACGAGCACTACGACCCTACACCTTTCAAAAATAATTTTGACGCATGGAAATCGAGAAACGAACTTGAACAGTACGGCTGGGTGTCCATTTTTCGTACCGAGCGTTCGTCGGTGTCGTTTCACGAATTCCGGCCAATACTCCGTGTTATAAGCATATTAAACGATCAGGAAACAAGAACACATGCTTTGATACCAATGAAGGAAACAAATTCCTAAACATAATACAAAATTTGCGGAAAAACCTGCCCATTCTACGCTTGAATCACCGATCGTTCGAAGTATATTACGTAAATGAACATACCTCTTTAGCCACAGATTAAATGCACCTATCACAGCCTCGAGAGAGAGAACAATCCTTTGATTGTACAAAAAAAAAGTCTTCTTGCTTTTTGTCTTCTTGTGAGAGTGTTCTTCTGATAACACACAAATTGCAACACACACCCACGTATGTTCACACTTCTCACCTTTTGTTTTTTCGAGAATAACTGCCAAGTGCAGTTATTTTCTTTCATGGGCTGGGTTAGCCCATCATGGGCGGCCCATTTGTCACAAATAAAACCCATCAATATCAATTCTTATGTGTGGCTTATAAGCTTTTCTCCTACCAAACGACTAATTTTAGTTTACCAACTCTTATTTGAGCACCTTACCGTCAATTTTTCTATTAACTTACTAACTTTTATTGACGTTACTATCAATCCATTAGATTCCTCCCCTCTTTTTAGAAATTACAAAGCCTGATTAGAGTGATTATGCTTCCATTAAATTGCTACCTTACCAAGCCATGTTTATTGATTATTTTAAATTACCAACTTCTCTAACAAAATATAATGTTTGTTACTCTTCCATTCGTTTTTCTTTTACGGAACTATAAATTTTTTTCCTCGCAAAGTAAAGATTGAACCCCTATTACTCAGCAAAAAGGATAAATAGGAAAAAATTCTGAAGGGAGGGAGATGAAGTAATTTGTGCGACTATAGGATGAGGGTGGGAAGATGACTGAAATCATCTACGACACGATAGGAACTGTTGAGCCCCGATTAATCTCTCGCAAAGCAGTCCCCCAGCCCCACATACATCGAGTCCTAACATGAGCCATGGACTTGTGCTCTTGGGGACAACCTTGGAGAAAAAGAAAGAGCGATAAGTGCAACCCGTTCTTTGATCAAGTCTAGTTTGCGCCGGAAGAACCTTGACCTCCGTAATTGCATCCTTCGTACATGTAACATCGCCATCCACGCGATCGACACTCACTCTTCCTCTCAAAAGTTCATACCCAAACAAAGTTTCCTACATAACTCGCAGTGTCAGCGATTCGGTGGTGGAGATTACATTCATGCTCGACCCTTTCTTCTATTATTCGCCTGCTGATGTTTCAATCCATAAAGAGCCCGACCTGCGGAAACATGAATTACGTGGCTGGGGCCATTGTGTTGCATCCTGTCTTCTCTTCTGCTAGAATTACTTGTGCTCCCAATACAATGAAGATGAAGTGGTAAAACCAGTCTTGTCTCCAAGAGTTTGCTTCGACTATTTCTTCGTGCCCTAGAGATTTTTGTGACTCCATGGCGGAGATCAAGTTTGCACTCGCTCTATCCTCTGCAGTTCTTCTGCTGCTGTGCCAATCTCGCAAGAGCTAGGCTCTCATTTACGTCAATTATGTGGACAAAAAGTGTTAGCCAACACAACCAGCATAAGAGAGGAGAAGCAGAATCAACGATCCTATGTCTTTTTGGTGCTGTTCCTGGCTCAACATGGTGATGATGATTCTTACAGTGTCACAGCGGAGTTGTCGTCATCCTCTGCCATCAAATCTCAGTCCGTTGCTCAGTCCTAATATTTGTTCCTCTCTTTTCCTAGCCAAAGTCCTGCTCGGGAAGTTCGGTCGTTCACTTGAAGAAGGGTTTGCGCCATGCATTCGAGTTGGAATTACAAGGAAGCAACGTCCTCGACCATCTCAATTCCAATGTTTTGCCACATTATGTTACACTTTTACTCTCTTTTCATCTGCTTATTATTGTTCTGAATTACATAACGTTCTTCGAGACAAAATAAAAGGGACCAAAATGTAGTGGCTACAGGAGATATTTCCAGCAGTGTTGGATCTGTTGTTTCTCTGTACTAATTTGGGATTCTCGTTAAATATTTCTGGAATCAATATCGAGTTGTTTTCAAATAGTTATGTTCATATAATAATTGAATATTTCTTGGTAAATATACTCATTGAATTCTTTTTGCTAGGTAGACTAATTGAATTGATTCAAACAAACATGCGTGCATGGTTGTCATCTTCATTTACCTACCTCAATACCTTTCTACGCTCCTACAAAACTCAGCTTTGAAGAATTCAGCAGAAATGCAAAAACTTATGTACGAAGCTCACTTTAGTGCCAAAAGTTTCTTTTGGATTACTTCAATGCCAAATTTTTTGAAAAAAGCTCATTTCAGTATCAACTCCGATCAGTTTTTCTGAAAATCTGACGTAACCTTTTTTTATTAATTTATTAAGCCGATGTGGCTCGCCAGAGAGTCCAATCAGCATCCTATCCCTAAAATGACGCCGTTTAGTACTCTTTCCCTCAAATAAGAATCCTAAATCCCCAAATTGAAAGAGAATCCTCCAATTTGCAACCTTGACCGGCTATCTTCTTCCCAATTGAAATCCTATTTTGATTCGCCTCCAAAGTTACGAGCTTAATCTTGCAAATAGAGAGCAACAGCTTCGGCATTGACTCAAATTCATTTCAACAAAGCGAACAAGAGGCTGAATGTTACTATTTTTGTGGGTTACCAAGTCCAATAAAAACATATTGGACTCAGTTGAATCCCGGAAGAAGATTTAATGGTTGCACCATGTATAGAGAAGGCTAAAAGTGCAAATATTTTAAATGAGTTGATGCGAAATTCTCCGGTCGAGCGATAAAGGTGATCTTGGAGCTACTTGAAGAACTCCATCAACCTCCACCTATATTAATGGACGAATTGGAGGATGTGGACTCAATGCAAGCTAAAATGAAGGCTTTAGCATCTTTGGCCAACCATTTGAAGAAGAAAGTTTCAAGGATGAAAATTGAAAGGAAGTTTTATCGAGCGTTGATTGTGTTGTTATTATGTTGTATATCCTATTTTATGGTCAAATGTAAAGAGAGTAATAAGAAGAAGTTTCTCAGTCTACCATAGTTGACTCTTGAGTTGGCCCATCTTGAGAGATAAGCACTTCCGAACCTCTCCCAGGCTATAACAACATAACCGTATTGTCAATAAAAACAAATACCATAAATAAATTAAATGCAGGAGTCCTACAAAACTCACATTCAAAATAGTCATTCCAGTACGCTCGTCTATACAAAAGCCATAACCATATTGTCTTAACCTTTTCACGAGAGCCCCTCTTGTTCGCAGTGGCGCCTCACTTTCAACAATTTTGTAGTTGGTTTTCTTCTCCTTAATAAAGACATATCAAAGTTAAACTTCAGCCCAAAAAATAACACAAACACCAATTGTAGAGCTTCTAATCAACAGTCGACTCAATGGTTGGCCCTTGAGCTGGCCCTCTAGTTGGCCCTTGCGCTGGCCCTTCAGTTTGCCCTTGAGTTGGCCCTGCAGTTTGACCCCCTGCATCAGCCCCTTGAGCTAGTCCTCCAGCTAGCACTGCATCAACCCCTCCAACCGGCCCTTCAATTAGCCCTTGGGCTGGCCTTGTATTAACCCCTACATATGGCAGTTGTTGTTAATGTTATTTTTTCAATGCACAACCCTTTTTATTGTGCCTTTTCTTTTGGCAATAGAAGCACGTCATCTTTACACCAGTCCTGCTCATCCTTTGAGTTGAAATCTCTCCCTCCTGCATTCTTCGTTTCTTTTTTAGCCCTCCAATTTTCTTCTTTAGTGGTAAAGGTTTAGGGGCTTCATGATTTGTTGGCTCGCAGAATTTGCTACTTCTAATAGGCTGCATCATGAATTGGTACGAAGCAAGATATGTGATTTTCTTGTACCAATCATCTAAATAATCCCCTGAGTTTTGTTGCTTCAACTAGATGGCACAAATGGCATCTGTACAAGGAATTCCAGTAAGTTGCCAAGCTCGATATAAACACTTTTGCCTCTAGATGGTTGACATAATTATCAGCATTATTCATGATTTCATATCCATCATCTCCATTTCAAATTGGATGACAGAACCTACTAGCAGCCTGTATTCTCATCCAATCTCTTTACAATCCTGGGATCACATTATCTAGTCCACTTTGTAACCTCATATCTTTGTCTAGAGAGCCGAGTCATGATCATAACTCGTATGTCTTCAAGCATGCTAAGATGGGCTTGTACCTAGCCTCTAGTACTCTGCTATTGAAAGCTTCACTGAGGTTGTTGTCAATGATATCGCACTTGAATTCTTCGCTGAAGAGGGCTCTACACCAATGCTTAGGTTTCATTTCGAACAATGCTTCAAAATCTTCATTTGACAATTGAAACAACTCCTACCTGGCTATTCTAAAATTAGCCATGTTTGTGCTCTTTGCTATATGCCAAAATTGCTTCTGCAATTTATTCCCTTTATAATTCTTTGCCTAGTTTGCATATATATGCCTTGCACACATTCTATATTCAGCATATGGCATCAACTCAACTGATGCAGGAACAAGTCCTTATAATAATTCAAACCATAAAATACTTGTAAGCAAAAATATGCGATTAATATTAAACAGCCAACAATTTTAAATGGCATTACCTTTTGTTGGTCGCTTATGAATGCCCAATTTTCCCCATTGGTTATTTCAAGATTAGCCATTATATTTTTAAGAAACCAGGACCAAGTGTCCTTGGTCTCTACTTTAACAACAGCCCAAGCTATTAAAAATATTTGGTTATTGGCATCTCTCCCAACAACAATCAACAACTCTCCCTTGCATAAACCCTTCAAGAAATATCCATCCAATCCTACAATTTTTCTACAACCAACCAAAAATCCCCATTTGCATGCATCAAAATAAACATAAAATCTATCGAACTTAGTCCCACAATCAGGCAATAACCTTTCAATAACCTCTATATATACTATACTAGATGGGTTTTGAAGAATACATTTGTGAGCATAATCCCAAACCTGGCCATATTCTTCCTTGTACTGACCCATCAGTGTACTCATCACCTTCTGCTTAGCTCTTTTGTACTGATTCCTCGATACATTAACCCCTACTTGCTCCTTCACCAACTGCTTTAACTAAGGACTTTTAATCTCGGGCATCGCATTAATAGTATTGAAGAAGTGCTTCGACAACCATACACTTGTTACCCTTTTATTGTCAAATATAATAGAATAAGTATGTTCCTGCTACAATGACCTAATTTGGAATGACCCACTTTTCCTATTCAATGCACCATAAATCTTTTATGAATAATTTAGTTGCGAACACTTAGCTTTCACAAATTTTTTCGTATTTCTAATAAATTCGACACTCCTTTGTTCAACAATGGAGTTCTTGACGATAGCTTCTTTAAATAGTTTCGCATTGTCAAATTTCATTCCTACAGACAAAATAGAACATGCAACATTCGAATCATAACAAGGATACTTACTTTTCCTTCTACGGACAGGTAATCCGTCATCTTCAAGCTCGTTCTCAGAGCAAGCACTCTCATCTTCACCGCCACTCTGTTCATATTCAGTCAAATTATCATTAGCTAGAGCTTCTTCGTTCCTATTCACTTGGTTGTGGTTCATGCGATTCTCTCAATGATGCAAATTTATTTCTCAGAAAGTCTCTTTGCTTTTGCTTTGATTGTGCAAGTTCTTCATCTTCATCGTCATCGTCATCACTGTCACGCCCGAACCCCTCGAAGCACAATCATCCCACGTACCGGTTGAATTTGATGCGACATCCCAGGACGTGTCGCCGACCCATCACTCGAACACAGAGCACATGGCACATGCGGAAGCAATAATTAAAACACCCGTACAAAAACAATACATGACCAGGGGTAGCAGGAATATCAAACAGCACTATTAACTGCCTTCAAAACACTTACAATGTTCATCTTACACAACAAATACAACCAGCCTACCATAAGCAGATTAGCTCTCTAAGGTCAAAAGGTTACTAGCCCCACCACTCTATGGCTAAGATTGATACTAAAAAATTTAATCGAGATCAGATCCTGATGTTTCGGACTCAGCCTTGATTATCTCATCATCCGAATCCATCTGCTTGACCTCGCCATCCTGTTCGGGATTCTGCTCTATGGGCTCCAGATCCTTATATTGATCGGGTACACGAGATATCCTCTAACAAAGTTCTGAAAAATAGGGTTTAAATAACTATGAGACGAATTTCAGTGAGTAAGCCTCCTAAACCGAAACTAAGCTAACATGCACCTCCCGACAAGCAAAACAACAACAACCGACAATTAATGTCAAACAACCGACCTAGGCCCTTGAGCTTGGATCGCTTACCTTACTGACCCTGCAGGTTAGGCAATTCAATATAATAGCCACAACACATGCGCGTACACACTTGGCCATACGTACGCCACACGCATGCTCATGCTCAAAGTATTCATCTCGTATGCCATTTACCGAGTTTTGCACACTCGCACACTGCCCCATGCATTTTTATGCATGCAATTTCTATTCTCATGCCATGATTTCCATCAGTCGCAAACGGCACACTGGCTCAATACTCAATTATTAACTCAAAGCTCGACCCGCGTAAAATGTATCAAGTTTGATCCGTGCCAATGCAACAGGTCCACATAATCACAACACTCCGTGGTCAGTGTAAAAACGCCCCAGGCCCAGTGTCTCTAGCCCGCATCAAACGCATCAGACGCAACACCAATCTCCTTATAAACCAGAGCCCGCATAAAACGCATCAGGATGATCGTCTTCCGGACGTACCGGGCATCGTCTCGCGTAAAATATATCAGGACGGCACACCCCTTGTAACACGTACAAGGGCGGATTGCAATCACACATACACACAGCCAATTATTATCTGAGACCCGCGTAATACGCATCAGGGCATTTAGGTGATCACATGCTCATGTCAGGCACGCATTCTCGCACAATCTCGTCTCATGCCCCATTCTCGGCATACACAATGCGTGGCCGTGCAATGCAATTCAATGCAACATGAGCATCAACCAATCAAGGGCACTCAATCAAATTCACATCACCACACCATGCACAATATACAAACAGCATGCTCACTTGGCCCATTAATACCGTGCGGCCCAAAATCACATTTCATAATTCCATACTCAGTACAAGCCATCAGTTGGCCAATCACACTTTGCACGGTTCGACCATATGAGCACGCGACATGGCATATCACAATTAAGCATGAGTCACTCAACAATCAACCAATCCGGATAATTCCGACAATTCCTATAATTAAACCCCAATATGCCTAATCCAGTCCAATAATCCTCCAATGGATAGCCATCAAACAGCCACTCCGCGGCACATTCAACCCCAATTGGGTCTCAATGAGCAACAATCAGATTCCAAGCACACCCGACAATCACACCGTCAAATTTCCAACTTGCCGATTTCTAATCCATCGAAGTCCCAAAGCAGACAGCCATTATTCATCACAACCTTGACTTCCGATCTAACTCTAATCGGCACAATAAACCACTAATCAATCCGAGAGAGAGAAAAACCGAGAAAACACAAAAATGAATCCAAACTGGGCAGTTGCACAGTGACCGAAATCCATTAATAATATGGTAAATCAATTTCAAAAATTATGAAATTTGGATATGTTATACAAAACATCTCAATGAACATTTTCCATGAAGAACTTGAAACCCAGTTCTAACAGTAAACACCTTGTTTTGATACTCAAAGTCAGACGAAATCCGGTTCGCTGGGACAGCCCCTCAAGCCATCAAAATACAACTCATTCGGTACCCAAATCATTTTGGAAAACCTTGAAATTTTTATATGTTATAGCCACAAATGTCACCAATAATTTTTGTGAAAAAAGTATTTTGAAAATCGGCCTGCAAAAATTTATAAAAATTCGAACATACCCGAAGGTCGGGTAAACAGTAAATCGGCAGTTTTATTTCGGTCCAAAGATGGACTTCCGAATAGCATCAAATGATTTCCAAAAATTCCCAAATTAAAATATATTATACTTGAAGATGTTGGGAACAACTTTCATGAAGAACACTTCTTTAAATTCGGCCCACACAAGTCACTCCAAAAATAACAAAATCTGGCAACGCAACAGTAACCGTACCGGAAATCAACAAATATGCATCACTAAGCAAACCAAGCTCAACAAACCACTAATCCAATTATCCACAACCTTTAAACCATCCCTAAATCATCACCTTAGGTCATTAAAGTCACCACAACTTCAGCTCCAAATCAGCCCACACTAATTAACCCCTAAAATACCCTAATAACCCCTAAACTTGTTTAAAGTGCACATAATCCTAATTAGGGGTTAGGATTTCCACTCACTAGGTTTATGGCTTCAAAAGTGGGCTGAACAAGGAGAGGAAGGGAAGGGTTGAATAGTAGCTGGATCAACCCGATTCAACGGCGGCGCTCCAGCGTCCTCACTACGGGGCAAACGGCGTTGGCTTGCGGACGGCGATCCACAGTGGGGGTTGCTCACGCGGTTGAGGAAAGGGAGAGAGAGAGAGAGAGAGAGAGAGAGAGAGAGAGAGAGAGAGAGAGAGAGAGAGAGAGTGGGAGATGGAGAGTTGTCGGTGAGGTTGTGACGGTGGCGATCATCAGCTCGGCAAGACGGATGGCAACAGACGGTGCTCCGACGAGGGCCTCTCATGGCCAAAGGAAAAAAGAAAATGAAGAAGAAGAAGAAGTGTTGGCGTGGGAGGAAGGGGGCTGCCGGCTGGAATGAAAATGGGGAGAGAGAATGGGAGGAGAGAGAGAGAGAAAGGGCAATAATAACTTTGACCAACTTTTCCAAATTCCAAAATTGCCATTTACACTCTTGGTTCTCATTAATCCAAACCAAAATATCCAAAGGCGTTTTAGTCTTTCACCTCTTGAATTGTTAGGCTGAAATACACATTAAAATATCCAAATTTAATCCCAAAAAATGGCCCAAAATTCGGAACCCTAAAAATGAGTCATACGAGCAAAACGGTAATTTTCCGGTCCCGGGTCGAAATTCCATTTTTCGACCGTATCACCCCAAATATGTGTAGCCACTCAAAAATGACGTTAGCCTCGCAAAATATTCGCAAACACCCATAGAATTTCGACATCAAAGTTCGGGTCCAATTTGGCGATCAAAATTGCTCAATTCAAAAATTTTAAAGCCTATCACTGACGAATGGTTGTTTAGGGGTTACGTGTATTGATTTAAGGTCACTCGAGTCGTGATGGTCTCGATTACCGGGAGAACGCAAGGAATTATTGGTTATTTCAGGGGTCACGATCGTTCGGTTCAGGTTCGGGATTTATTTGCCACACGCACTCTCGGTCTAGCGGAATCACCCGCAATCCGATTGTATGTCGTTGGCCAAACCAAATCCATTACCTTCCTAGGATCGGCCCACACTGGCCCAAAATACTTCCCTGCCGTTTCTCGGAATCTGCGTCCGATTCGCTATCGGGTCCTCAGTCCACGTACCGTTTTTCTAGTTAGCTTTTCCCATTGATCAGTATCCTGCGAGGGGCCAGCTCCGGGCGAGATGTACTAAAATCAGATGAGAAATAATATCCACTTCGTCGAATCCTGAAAATGGGTTGAAATTCAAGATGTTACAATCACTTAGAAAATTTACATTTGCCAAAACTTTATCATCCGATTCACTAGATTGAGCAACTTCTCAATTTAATCCGGTCAAATCTTCATCAAGTATGTCTTCACTAGAAACTTGGCGACATTTTCCTGTTTACTCAACTCTCTCTATATGACTTGCCTCCGTCTCCGGCTTCAACTATTGCCTTTTAGTGCTCTCATCATCTTCATCATCTTCACTGTCAGTGTAATACTCAAGATAGACTTTAGCTTCCTCGCCATGTAGATAATGGTACATAATGTCCTTAACACCATTATCATCACTGAATAATCTCAAGCCGTCCTTCAAGCCTTTTCCAAGAACACAATAATGCAATTTATGTACTTTGCATCGTAAATAATGCACTATGTCCCTCATGAATTCAATATATGATGGCCTCCTTACATCCAAAAAAATAGTACCTTCATTTCTACCAGCATATTCCCATTCCTCGGTGCCAATGACAAATTCCCCACCATAGCAAATAATGATGGCGACAACATTGTCTCCTATGCCCATACTGCACCGAAAGAAAACAAAATAATCAGCTTTTGGGACCATAACGCACAAAAGCCAACAAGTTGCTCTAATTGTCTCGTTAGAC
Organism: Syzygium grande; assembly: GCA_024733475.1. Classification (NCBI taxonomy): domain Eukaryota; kingdom Viridiplantae; phylum Streptophyta; class Magnoliopsida; order Myrtales; family Myrtaceae; genus Syzygium; species Syzygium grande. Next base: position 13,658,824 of record JAMXDD010000008.1, on the reverse strand, counting down.
TAAGTCAACACCCTTGCAAGCTGTTTCAATATACAGTGACACAATAAAATTTACCCAATGAAGGCAGATAGTTGAGTTACAATGCACCAGATCAAACGTGTTCACAGGCTTGGTAGAACATAGTAAGATATGTCGGAGTACATCTGAGTTCATAATTCATATGCTTCTGCTAGAACCTGTTAAATAGCATTTAGACTTGCATTCTTTGAGTGTGCTCTGATCATCTATGTTACTCAAATTAAACCCTCGAGACAGAGCCAACTTTTGACAAGATTTTTTGTTATTGAATAGGGACAGATTGACACTCTTATGAAGTTCAATCAAATTTCACATATCCCTGGAGTGCATAGCAATTCTGGAGAGACCCTGTCCACAAGGAATTTAATCCTTCCGTCACCTACAGACTTGCTATTTGCTTGACTAATTCTTTGTTATGACACTACAAAGGTGACAAGTATGTACATGTGGAATTCGCCACTTGGCCTCATGTGAGTAAAATACAAGAAAGAGACGTATGTATTACACTCTGGAGGATCCTAGAAGAAAACAAAATAATTAGCTTTTGGGACCACAGCGCACAAAAGCCAACAAATTCACATAGAGAAGCCAACAAATTCACATAGAGGATCCCACAACTGCTAAATAAAATAACTTTAGTCGTTGTTGTTTAGTAGAAACAAAGCAACACAACTGGCACTGAGCCTTAGTTTTGCCTTCACAATCAGAACTTAAAGTTCCCACAATTACTATTTCGCAATTCCTTCTCTACTATTGTCATGCCTAGTTTATCTCTCTCCCCAAGCCTTAGTTTTGCTCTCGGAACCATAATTGTGCCCTCGAAGTCCTAATTGTCCCATCGGAGCCCTAATTTTGCCATCCAATTGAGCCATGGAGAGAATATGACAAACTTGAAATACTGAGGGTACGAGATGACACATGAGCGGCAGCCAGCGATGACGGCGACGAAGCGCAACGACGACAGTGGGAACTTCCTTCGCTTGAGCGATGACCAGACGAGCCCTAATTTGGTCTTCTTCGTGCACGTCGTTCAATTATCAAGGGGAAAACGACGTCGTATTCTTCTCCCAAGCCTCATAGGCGATGCGATGTCGTTATTTAAGTCCACGTGGACTTTATTTTTTAAAATATTTGCCAAGTCATTTACAAAATTTAATTAAAAATACCATGTATACATTTTGATGGGAATATCTTGCCATTGACACTTAAGTAATCGTTTTTCCTTCGATTTGGCACTTTAGTGAGCCGGTAAAAACTTTTGGCACTAAAGTGAGCGCCGTAAATAAGTTTTGGCACTTCTAGTATTCTTATCCCAAAAATTATTGCATGCACCAGTTCCATCACTCCCAAATCCCAAGTTAATGGGACGGGTTTGGGACAAGATGAAGGTGGAAAAGAGTTGCATTTCACAAGAAGCTTAGAAGCCAAAGAGCAATCCACAACACAAACTTACCGAAAGCCAAGTCAAAATAGCAAGAAATAGATGATTCAGCTGCGATTCATATGAACAAGCAAGGGAAGGATACAAAAGTGCCCAATGTATAGACAGACAAGTATATCAAAAGTGAAACTGAACCAAAGATGAAGTTGTGTAGGCGAAAAAGTAAAAGCACGGCAGAGCATCACGAACCAGATGCCGTGCAAATTAATTCAGATTCTGCTTAGCTTAAACTGGAGAACCGCTTCCAGCTTGCCTGATCAGATTCGGAAAATATCCGTCTGGAATCGCTCATCGTACAACCTCCAATGGCCATACCTCTCCGTATGGAAAACCGACCGGGGGATGTAGAAATTTGGCTTACTTATCTGCTTCAGATTCTTCAAATTGGATGTCACATTCACGATGTCACGACTAGTCAAGTTTGCACACCCTGACAGGTCCAAGTGCACGAGGTCAAGACAACCGTCACAAATGGACGTAAGACCTTTTGCGGTTAACTTGGAAAAACGTATCTCAAGGTGCTCCAGGCGAGGCATGAACTTGCCTATCGCCGCAGCTTCTGAATCACCATCTTGTGGGCAAGCATTCAAATACTCATTGGGGACTACACCCACATGTTGGGAAGGATCTAACCAGTTCATCAGGTTTCTCTTCAGAACTCTAAGATTGGGACAGTTTCTCCCAATCAGAACTAAAGATTCATGAGACACCTCATAGCAATAGCTGATATCGAGTTCCCTGAGGTTGGTGCAACGGGACGCTATCCTGGCCATCGACGCATCGGTGACATTTTGGCAGCTCTTGATCGAAAGAACCTGGAGACTCGGGCACCTGAAAATCGAAAATTCATGGGCAATTCCTCGATAATCGGCAGATAATTGACATTGTCAACAAGACTCTAACTAAACAAAAGTATCTTCTTAAAGCCAATCACCGCAGTGCATCAGCATACGGCAAAACAAAACATCCAACAAAAAGAACCAGCCGACCGGACAGGATAATCGCAATGTCGTGAGGTTGTAAACTTCCTCGTCTGATGTCTAATTTTCACCACAAACAGAGAGAATACCGCTTTCAATTCGATTCCAATTCGATCGACACCATATTCAATGTCACGACAGCCAGCCAGAATGAGATTTCAGACCATTCAAAGAAAGATGTCCACGCCTGAACAAAGACAAAAACAACGGCAAATTCGACTCTGTCCCTCCTACAGTTCCATGTGCACTTCTACAGCGAGCTCTTCATCCTCTTAGGCACAGAAGAGAAGCATCGCACAAATGCTTACTTGTCTAAACATAAGCATGTCCCAATTCGTCTCCGTTTCAAGCGATAAAAATGATAACTTTAACGCCGCAAACATAAAAAGATGCGATCGAATCGGGCGAACCTCTCGGCGACCAAGTCGAGGGCGCGATCGGAGCAGTGGCGAGCGCGGATCGCGGCGAGGCCCCCGCCGCTCCAGCCGACGACCGATCGGAGCATGGCGTCGACCCTCCGCTCGAACTCCGGCGACCACCAGCGGATCGACTCCCGGGACGACTCGAAGCGGGCCTCGAGGTCGAAGGCGGAGTGGAGGGAGGGGTCGGCGCAGGCGCGGAGCCACGACTTGCAGACGAGCATGGGCCCCGTCCACAGCTGCTCCGGGGTGAGGCGGGAGAGGACGTTGATCAGGCACTCGTGGGTCAACTCGGCCCAGTCCGAGTTCGGCCCCGAGCCCGCGGAGGGATCGGCAGCCGCCGCCGCCGCCGCCGGCCGTTGCTCGGGGTCGTCCATTGGAGATCGAGGAACGACGGTGGTGAAGTGTAGAGAGAGAGGAAAATGGATGATAAACCGGTGGGGTGGGGTGGGGTGGGGAGGGGGGGAAGAATTAATTGCAGAATGAGCCCTGAAATTTGCAATATTTCACAGTTAGACCCATGGACTTTACCGGTATAATCGAGAAACCGGGAACATGATACGTGAGAAATGAAAATTAAAGTGGTAAATGGGGAAAATATAAAATTTTAAGTTTCCGAGGGCAAGAAAGGCAACGAAAAGAATTCATTAATTCTTGGAGACGGCTTTCCGGAAAATGCTAGAAGGACTTGCTTTTGGGCATCAGTATTTACGAATGCCGGTTTTGTAAAAGAAAATTTTACCAATTATCACAACTTTTGCTTGAGGGACTTTAGAGTCCCAAGACGCCTTTCCAAATTGTGCTAGATGCAACCTTTATCCATCACATCTTTTGAGAAAAAATTGTTCAAACAATAATAAATTTATTGCACTTTTACAAATTCAGTTTTAAATTTTTTTAATTTTATCAATTGAGTCATAAATTTTTTCACTTCCCCAATTAAATCCATCCGGTTAATTTTGGCCGAAAATCGCTTACGTGAACACCCCTATGTGGACAATTTTAATAATAGTTTTATATTTTTTGATTTTTTCCACTTTTTCGTTTTCTTTTTTTTTTCCTTCCTTTCTTCCTCCTCCGGCCGGTTGCCAGCCTCGTGTGAGCCTCACCGACCACCGGGGAAAATACAATAGGTTTATGAAATTTTATATAATTTTCTCCATATTTTGTTTTTGATGATCAGTTACAAGTATCATCGTATGCAAATTAATCATTAACATGGTTGGCCGGAAAATATATATCATCCACATTTTTCATCCACTTGGAGAGGATCCAGAAAATATCAATTTACACATTCCACGCGCTTTTCCTCGGATATTCTAAATCCACCATCGAAGTGAAATATCTGACAGCAAGCTGAGGTGGCAGCTCGCCATTGGCTAAACTGAAGAGGTGTGGATCTCTCTCTCTCTCTCTCTCTCTCTCTCTCTCTCTCATCTTCCTTGTCCCCTTCGATAAGCACCCTTGTTATCTCTTGACCTTTTTCAGATTGCGTGGCGCGACGCGATTGGTCCGTCACGGAGCGCCGCTGCAACCCGCGGGGGCGTGAAAGGGAGGGGGGAGCGAATGTACGGTACAGCCCACCTTTATCTTTGCCCCGTCCCTCTTTCTCTTCCTCTCGTCTTATCTCTCTCGGTGCGCAAGCTGAAATGGCTGCGTCGTCTTCTTCTTCGATGTCTCCGGCTCGTCATTTGCCGAAGCTGTGCTCGCCCCACGACCGTACTCCTTCGTCATCAGTCTCTCTCCGTAACTCTCTCTCGCTCTCGCTCTCGTGCTCGTTGCGTTTTACTTGGGGAGGGAGTCGAATTACGTTTGGTCTGGCGAGGAAGAGCTGCGGCTCTGTCTTTGGTTCGATCAGATTTGGCGGCCGTTTGTGATATTCGAAGTGAGGAATGGGGTTTTGGACTGCAATTCGTTGGGTGGGGGTCCTTTTAGCTTTCGTGAGCTGCACGATTGATTGGAACTCGGTGCTGTTAGAGCATGTGGTAGTTATTGTCTCCTTTTCTGTTTGCAATTCAGCGCCAGCTGTAATGTCTGATCAGTTTTAGTTTTGCTGTGACGTTGTCTGCTTGTTGGGGGTTGGGTCTTGATGGTTGAGACCTGTATGACCGTGGGTGTTTGATGTAGAGTTCTAGAATTGAAAAAAATTTTGCTACGAGTGTTGCGTCTACATGTGATCTTATCTCCATAGAGTTGCGATATCAGTGCCTTTTCCTGTATTTTGTAGTGTGAAACGGGTAGTTGTATTGGTCAGGGAAGAAGCTAGAGGGCTGAGTTGAATTTAAAGTGGGAAAGAGACGCCCTGCGTGTTCATGTAAAGTTGTGAGATCACTCTGTTCTGCTTTTCTTAATGAGACAAAAATAACATGACTACAGCCACTTGGTGATGGACCTACTACATATCAGAACAACGCACTGTCTGAATACAGCGTTTTGCTTTTGCAGTTTGCTACCTTGCCTCTTAGGCACGTGCATGGAGAGAGAGAGAGAGAGAGAATCAAGTAGAGTGGAATGGGGAAGTAAGTAAGGCATTATCTTCCATAAACTTGGGTCTGCGTGTCAGGCTCTGCTCCTCTTGTTTACATTCCCCTGTGTGTGTGTGTGTGTGTGTGTGAGAGAGAGAGAGAGAGAGAGAGGATAAAGAAGTAGAATGGAGTTGGGAAGTGATTAAGGTTTCATCTTTCATAAAGTTGCGTCTGCAAGTCAGGTTCTGCTCCTCTTGGTTGCATGCTTGCGCGTGAGAAAGAGAGAAAGTTTACCAAAAAAGAAAATAGAAGCAGTGGTTGAGGTTCATCTTTCAATTTGGTCTGGTATTAGGTTAAAGTATTGGGGGGGAATCAGGATGAAAGATAGCTGGGAGGGTCAGTTGAAATGGTTTTTCTATTTACTATTTTCCTGAGTTTTTGTTTAACTCTTCCAGTTATCTGCTGTCACATTTGCTGAAGTGCTCTTGCGATCAGGATTGGAAGATGTGTAGGTTTCAGCTTGAAGTTCCAGTGCAGAAAATGTAATTAAGAGAGATATAGGGTAGAGGGTACCGAATAAGTGAACTCCTTGGCCAAGTTGTGACCATTGAAATTGGAAATGTTTGAATTAAATAATGTCAAGTGTGCATGGCTTTTGTTCATGTTCTGAGGTTACTTTTTTTTTTTTTGGCTATTAAACTAGTATTAAATCAGAAATTGCATAAAATGGAAACAACTTTTCCATTGATCGATTCTGTATTTATGCTCATATTGCTGACCCACTGATTATTATTTTCCCTCTGTAGAATTGGCAGATAAGATGTATTTCTCTAATTAAACTTAACCTCAGAAGTTTCCCGTTCTTTGTTTGTTTGAGCGAATTGACACCTGTTAATTTACAATATGCTCATAGTCTAGTCAGTATCCACCTCTTTATTGTATTGTTGCTTAATTTGTTATTTCTAGAGCTTGATGCAAATGGATTTCTCTATAGGTTCGCTGCAAATGTGATAATAGAATTTGCTGGAAGAATAGTATTAAGTAATTTGGAGAGTAGATATTTTATTACTTTCTGCTTCTGCTCACTCTCTGACTTTTGGAGTGTGCTGTTGTCCATTGATGTTGTCTGCTTTCCTTCATCGCATCAGCTGTTTATTTATATGGCCCTCCTGCTGCTTTTCAGGTAATCTCAATTCAAGTGTGAATATTGTTGGTAGTGGCAGGCAAATTTTGCTCTGGTCTGCTCATAAAAAAGTCAACAGAGGTTATAGAACTCTTCGTGTACATGGCCTATTTGGAGGAAAGAAGGATAACAGTGATGATGCTCCTTCGAAGGTTTTCTACTATCTTTTCGAAAGGACTGTCCTTATATATGCTTGTATTAGTACAGTCATGGATATGGTTTCGGCAGAGTTGCTTTGACCACATTTTGAGTTATCTTGCCAACTAGTTTGAAATATCATTGATGCTCTTATCCAGTGCATTGGACATTGTAGGTCTCTGATTGTAGTTTTGTTCAAATTTTCTGCATCTTAATATAATCTATGAAATTTTCCTTGGATATGAGATTTTCTCTGCTGTCAAAGTTGATTAAGTTAAGCTCACTACAAGTAGGTGGACTACATTTGAGTTGGTTTAAGCAGCTTAGAACAATAGGCGGATTAGATGGCTCAGTTCAATGAACCAGTTTTTGAGTGTAGGAATGTGAGGGTCATCATGCTTGTGCAATATATCCAGAGCTTATTGATGCTGATTCATTCTTTATTTTCCATCTATATATCGTGTAGTTTCTGTGAAAATTTATGAGCATATTCCTGCAATTTTTAGGCAGGGATTCTCGGGAATATGCAAAATTTGTATGAGACAGTGAAAAAGGCACAAATGGTTGTCCAAGTTGAGGCTGTGCGAGTGCAGAAGGAACTTGCAGCGTAAGGTTTTATGTTATTTCCTCTTTATGTTGTCTTATATTATTTATTACCTTTGATGTCTTGCTTTTCCTTCATGTAGTCTTAACTTATAATCTACTTGATATTTGTCCATTCTGATATACAGAGCGGAGTTTGATGGTTACTGTGAAGGTGAATTAATAAAGGTACTACTGTTTTCCTCACATGGTTTTATGATGTCCTGTTTTAGCATATGCCTATCTTAGATGAAGCTGTCATGTACACATGTAGGGCCAACAAAGGCCATGCATGGTCTGTATTACCATGCTCCAAGAGAGCAGGAAGGCACATGCCATGAGCATACGTCTGTGCTTATCAGTAAATTATTTACTTACTAAATGCACACAAAAATCTCAAGCAGAATTCAACAAAAGGATTTCCCAGATGATGAAATTCTCGCAGCATTAGTAATCTGGATTCCTGGATGTCTTGAGGTTTTAACTAAGATTTTGTCGTATGGAACTGACTAGTGACTACTACATTAATATAGAACAAAGACATGGGAAGTTTAGTGAATACCTGATCAAGGTGGTGGAGTAGAGAGGCAGAGAAATGGGGTTGAAGTCATACGAGAGGAAAAGAGTAAGAGCCAAGAAAGAAAGAAAGAAAGAATGGATGAATGAATGGGTTGTCTGGTTCAAGGTGAAGATTTATCCCTCTTTCTAGGGATGAAACTAATGGTTAAGAAAATTGCAGTTACTTGGTGAAAGGCGCTTTTGGTAGAGGCAGTAAAATATGCAATATTGTGAAATACATTGTTGCTGGGTACAAATGCATTGCCTTACCAGTGAAATTGTTGAGGTGCTGTGGATGCCTAGGTGGAGACAGTTAATTGGTGATTGGATGAATGAATGGGTTGTCTGGTTCAAGGTGAAGATTTATCCCTCTTTCTAGGGATGAAACTATTGGTTAAGAAAATTGCAGTTACTTGGTGAAAGGCGCTTTTGGTAGAGACAGTAAAATATGCAATATTGTGAAATACATTGTTGCTGGGTACAAATGCATTTCCTTACCAGTGAAATTGTTGAGGTGCTGTGGATGCCTAGGTGGAGACAGTTAATTGGTGAAAGGCGCTTTTGGTAGAGACAGTAAAATGTGCAATATTGTGAAAGACATTGTTGCTGGATACAAATGCATAGCCTTACCAGTGAAATTGTTGAGGTGCTATGGATGCCCTGTGTGGTTTGGCTGTTCTGTATTGAGGTTTTGTACATGTAATTTGCTCTGTCCATGACAAAAACAATTTCAGGGAGGTCATATTCTGATATCGCTGGGAAAGTGAAGACAGAATTTTTTTTGGTTTCAAAATTAGCACTTGCAATTGTGTGAGTATAGAGAAAAGTTTTTCTGACTTATCTGATAAGAAGAAATAAAACTGGAACAAGAAATCCACAGTGCCAGCTGGGGTTACTTCTGATTTCTGATGGCAAATAAGCAAAAAAACTAAAAGCGGGAAGATATTGAATTTGTCGGTGGACATTGCTCCATTAGTAATGAGTTTCGTAGTAATATTTGTTTTGCCTAATTGTGACTTGTATTGTTGATAATGTTGTTGGATTGCAGTATTTTGTAATGTTGTTACTACAGCATGGAAACTCTATTTGAAAATTCCTCAAGCAAGCCTAATATATTGGTTTATTTTAATTTTATGCAAGGTCATGCTTGGATTCTTTGTCTCTTTCAGTTCGTTCATGTTGTTCTTCAAATTGCTGAAGCTTTCCATTCTCTGACAAACATAAAGGGCTCAACAAAGAACAATGAAATGAAATTAATTTCTGACAGGCTACTTTATCTGGAAACCAGCAACCTGTGCGCATCGAGATTACTGAGGCCGCAATGGAATTAGGAGCTGAGGTGAGTGCAAAATGTTCTGCCACTACTGTTCAATTTGTATTGCTGTGATACTCGCTTAATAGATTGGTAAATGTGTTTTTTAAGGATAGTTTTTCTGAAATGATCCTATTGGATTTTGCTATTCATTAGTTTCACTTTTTAAGTCTATATCAAGCTCCAAGATTTTGTGAAAATTGCACTAGCCATATCAACTTGATTGCTCTTAGTCTAATTGAGTTGCAAATTTCTGATTAGACTTTCTACGTAGGTAAAGTACTTATAGGCTGAATTATGTGCAGTTTGCTAAGGTTGAGGTCTCGTTTGTTATATAATGGCTGCTTCCATAGGGTCTTGTTAGTTATTCCTTTTTCAAGAGCGACTCTGCCTGGGTTTCCATCCTTATCATATAGTTAGATTTGAAGAACTGCTTAGGCAAGATTCTGTATTCAGGAATTTATATGAAGTCTCCGTGGCTCCCTTTCTAGATAATTATGTAGATGGTCAAGAATGGCAATTGTCTATCATTACCATCTACTCTGCCAATTGTGAGTTTTTCTGTGACCGCATTTTCAAGTTGATACAAGAATACTTGTATTTTGATAAGGAATGAAATGGGAACAAATCCCACCTCTACTAATCCTGTCATATTGGAAGTGTCACAAAACAAGTTCCTTCCATTATTTACTTAAGCATGGGTAAACTCAAATTTCTCTTCAGAGTCGCAGACTCTCAGTCCAGATTCTTTTGTAATTCATTCCACCTGTTCCTGAAGATGACCATGTCATTTTGTTCAACTCCTTTCTAATTAATACCAGATAAATTTGCTTCTACATCTATCTTTCGTCATTGATTCTTCATCTATCCTTTTATGTCCTACAAAAAGTCTCCACTTGGGCAGAAAATATTCTTCTTCGTAGAATTCATGTGTTGTAAGACGTGGATTTTGGATGGTGATTCATTCAATGATGAAGCCACAGGATTTCTTTTAATCTTCATTAATTTTGTACCCTAGTAAATTCACTCTCCTTTTCATTTTGCATTATCTCATCATTACTTCAAGAATATGGTGATGGTTTGTATCAGTTGGGAAAAAAGTCCTAATGTACTATCAAGTCCCGAACTACTGGCCAGATTGTTTGTATTATCTTGTTTTCTACTAGCTTGATGTCTTTCAATTTCTGCCATCTCAATGCCTAAGCAAAACTATTTTACCGTATCTCGTGGTCCCTTAACTAGCTTCATAGCCCTCATAATAAAGCAGGTCGAAAATTTTCTATTTACTCATTCAGTTCTCTGGACTTTCTTGGTGTTAAAGCGCTTTTCTTTCCTTAGAAAAGTTTTGCTTGATGAGCTTGCGGGTGTTTTTTGTGTTTCTAGGATAATAGTGTCTTATAACCTTATTCTCTCATGCTGTGGACGCGACCTAGTATGGCCTACATAATACTTCCCTTCACAGCTAATTGATTGAATCATCTGCTTAGAAATCCTCCCTGGAAGGAAATTGTACCCATGCAAAACTTGAAGAAAGATAGATCCTATCTTCAGGTGCTGTTTGTCTGTGCATCTGCCTGAATACTCTAATGAAATTTAGTAAAACCCAAATTACCTTGTGGGAAGATGTGCATGTGATGTGAATAAAATTCAGAATGTTTGACAGCTTCTGCTACTGAAAAAGGTTGATGGAAAATTATATTTGCTTACACGCACGACGTTTTCGAATGCAGAAGCTGTCAGAGTTAGTCAATGAGGCTTACAAAGATGCACACCAGAAGAGCGTCCAGGTGAGAAGAACGAAATTCATATGCACCCACATGGGAGGTGATATCATCATTTTTCTGAACTGAATTGTCTGTGTATCTTTCGCAGGCCATGAAGGAGAGAATGAGTGATCTTGCCCAAAGTTTGGGAATGCCGCCGGGCATGAGCGAGGGTTTCAAGCCATGATAGCGATTCTCTCCTGCCGGGGAGTGGCTACTGAGTTGAGATCCAATTTTGTATACAGTCGAGGCATGTTGTTCCGATTTGTACTGTAGCCATAGATTTTTGTAACCGTTCAAACGCCAGTCGCAGTTTCATTGAAGAAGGGAATTAGCAAATTCATGGCACCCGCCGTTGCACCGATAAACTTGTTCCATGTCTCATGGCCATTAGTGTCTGGAGGAAACAATCGGTTCGAAGAATGCTGCTGATTACGTTTTTGATCTCGGGTCACTGACTCCGAAGAATGCAAACTACTTCTGGCTTGATAGCCGGAGCGGGAAATATTCCGTTCTTCAATCACCGGAAAAACGATAAATTTCAATTCAGAAAAACACACGCCAATCGCTGGGCCAAACGCCAATCACTAAACGTGTGAATCTAACCTTTTCAATGGCTATCGTTTAACATAATTCAAAGGTGTTGTTATGAAAATGAGTGGAATAGCTATTCATTCTGCCCTTACCAAATGATTCTTATTATTTTTTAGGGTTAAAATATCACCTCAAACTAGTAAATTTGTGATAAATATACTCAAAATTAATTTTTTTACTATAAAAATCTCAAATTGGTGTATTTTATGACAAATTTGCCTTCCGTTAAATTGGATTAATATTACGAAAAACCCAAAATTAATATACATGTGATAAACAGAGAGTAAAATCTCAAGCTGATCTACCTGTCAATTGTTACATATCATCCAACTTGATAATTTGATAATAAAATTTTATTAAAACTAATGAAAAGTAAATTTATCATATGTATATTAATTTTGGGTTTTTATTGTTATTAACCCTATTTCCAAAGGGCGTTGTTATGGTCACATATTTCAGTTCGTAAAAGATGGGCAATGGAAAGTGGATCCCTATCCTTCTACTTTATGTAAGGAAACAAATCAAAATTGATAATATTCCTAACATAGAAAGGATTCATGGGAAATCTAAGTACAACTTTTAAATCCACATGGATACTGCTAAATCTAGATAATGACCAAATTTAGTATGATAAGATCCATCATCCTATTTTATTTAAAGGTAACAAATCGAAGCGACAATATTAAATTGCTTTTTGGTCTTTAAATTCAAGGAATCTCACTTACTGGGATTTGAGGAAATCTTAACAAGCGAAAATTTCGAGATCCAACTTCCCTTAAGAAAACCAGTTAAACAAGCCGAGCGGTCCGATCGAAAAAAAATCAAAGGCGAAGAACCCATCGTTCGCCTTTGAAATGTCACGGATCATCAGCTCCTCGTTTTACTATAAATAACCGGTCGAATTTTCGTGCTGTTCTTTGTTTCTTTCCGATTAACAGATAGGGAGATACACACTCTTTTTAACCGATCAATAATTTCATATCAATCAAATTTGTCCAAAAACGGAAAAAAACGAAACGGTTGCCATTTCTCGCGCCTGGCGGCCGGGACCGGGAGCCAACCCGCGTTGACCGCGGGCCCGCCGATCGATTCTCGCCCGGTCAAACGTTGACCACCCCCTCCCCCTCAAGAACAGTTTCCGACAAAAAAAGATTTTAAAAAAATAAGAAACTAAAAATAGACAAAAGACGCGGAAAGCGGCATATATAGCGCCCCCCGAGCACAGTTCCCACATTCCCAGATTTCGAATTTCGTTTTTTTTTCAATTTTTTTTTTCTCTCTCTCTTCGGTTTACGCCGTCTTCTTCTTCGCAAGTCGCGTGTTTTTCTCTATCGCTCGCGCTCGAGGTTCGATCATCATCACATCAGGTCAGTTCTTCGCTCCCTCGATCCTCTGCAGATCCGGTTCCGATTCGATCCCTTCATCGATCGCTTCGATTCCGTCTTCCTCGTGATCTCGAATCTCTAGGGTTTCGGTCGCCGGTCGGATCGATCGGTTCGCGAGAGGGAATCTCGCGCGACGCGATTTCCGCGTGCGGAATCGCGAGCGGCGTTCGGCCTTTGCTCGTTTTTTGGTTTGATCGGGGAGTTTGTGGTGGTAATGGCGGTTTTCGGCTTTGTCCGGTTGGTTGCAGGCGGCGGCGGGGTGGTTTTTGTTAAGGATGTTGGAGCAGCTGCTGATATTCACGAGGGGAGGGCTGATCCTCTGGACGTGCAAGGAGATCGGGAATGCCCTCAAGGGATCGCCCATCGACACCCTCATCAGGTCCTGCCTGCTGGAGGAACGATCCGGCGCGGCGTCGTTCAATTACGACGCGCCTGGCGCGGCCTACACGCTCAAGTGGACCTTCCACAACGAGCTCGGGCTCGTGTTCGTGGCCGTTTATCAGCGGATCCTCCATTTGCTGTACGTGGACGATCTGCTTGCCATGGTGAGGCGCGAGTTTGCGGAGATGTACGATCCGAAGAGGACCGTGTACCGTGAATTCGATGGGACGTTTAAGCAGCTGAAGATGGAGGCCGAGGCTCGAGCTGAGGAATTGAAGAAATCGAAGCCGGTGGGGAAGCCTGCGAGTAATGGCAAAAGGCAAGGGTATGGGCAAAAGGGTGGATATGACGGAGGAAGCAAGAACAGGAGCGAAGGTGGCTTGGCGAATGATGGGGGCGACGGTGATGGCGAAGGGCGTAAAATGGAGAATGGATATGCCAACGGCAATCATGTCGGAGTCAAAGATTCCAAAATGACTGCTGTTGTCAAGGGAAAAGAGAACACGAGCTCCAACAATGGAGCTTTCGATGTAAATAAACTTCAGAAGCTTAGGTCTAAAGGTGGAAAGAAAACTGACAATGTTGATAACAAGGTTCCCAAGGTGGAGACCAAGAAAAAGATAACAAAGAAAAATAGAGTTTGGGACGATAAACCTCCCCCGACGAAGTTGGACTTTACACAAACTGTGGATGGGAATGGGAATGGGAATGGAAATGGGAATGTGCATGATGTGGCAGAGGTGCATGGTGAAAGCATGATGGACATTGAGGAGGTTGTGAGCAGTGAAAGTGAATCTGAAGATGATGAGGAGGTGGAAAAGGAGAGCAAGCTTGATGCCAAGAAGAAAGGATGGTTTTCATCCATGTTTCAGAGGTACGTTCCGTGACATAATCTTTACCTGATGTTTCCTTGCTATGTTCCTACCTGTGAATCTTTTCGTGAGCTTCTTTGCCGATTCTTTCGAGGATATCTTCATTGAAAGAGATGGCTGACTCAAAAGGTCGAAACCATGAAACTATTGTATCCTCCTTGGGCATTATCGACCACTTTCCCATGGGATACCTGTTTACTTACTGTGCTTTCTTTTCCCCAATATGATCTGTCTGGATACATGATACTGCATACTTTGTAAAACTCTCTTAGGACGGTTGGTTTGAACACATGTTGTCATGACTAATCTGTGTTGTTTGTTTTGACCGGTTAATATCATTAAAAGTTTAACATTGGGATACTCCTTAGACCTTGCATTCCAGTATGGAACATATTGAAATTGACTATAAGCCACTCCTCGAGTAGATCGGTTCTGCTTAATCAAGCCATCCGTCAGTCAGGTTGTTATGTTTAAGCTCCTAGTTCCTCCCTACTATTGATCAACCTGTCTGCCGAAACATTCATTCTTCCTTTTTGCCCTTGCCCTACCTTAATTATTTTCAGGATTTTGATTTCACAAGTGTAATTTGGCCTACTTTACGCATTCTTGTGGCTTCTCAAGGTGCAAGGTCATCACTTTTGAATTAATTAACTAAATCCGTTTAATGAAAGAGAATGTGGAAAACTGTCAATAACTAGGTCTTACAGTCCTTCCTAGAATACCGCAGAATTCTTGTTTGGAAACTTTGTTTTGGTGGCATAATCTCGATCCTCATGGGTGGAGTGAGACTTTCTTCTGAATCTGTTTCAGACTTGTTTCTATCATGCCCTCTTCTAGTTTGACAAGTTAGATGTTACTGTCATTGATCATGGACATTCTACTC